>OX421500.1:14768680-15306180 GCA_949126835.1 Anisus vortex
ATCTGTGTTGCAAATCTCAAAAATATCTCCTTACTCCGTATGAATTGTTCTAAACATAACCTTAGCGCATAATTTTTTTTTCTAGCTTTGCGCCGAAAAAAAATATAAAAAGTTACACAGGCATTTTTAACGCGAAATCAAAATATTTCTTATACTTTCCTTTTAAGAAATGAATATTGTCATAAGGGTAGTAGTATTAAGTCGTTTTAACTGAAAATTTAATAGGATGTATTGTTAGGCGCCCCAAATCTGCTGTCCAAATTTCAGCTCGATCGGACCACGGGAAGTGGTCGAAAAATCGAAGCAAAGTTTTGCACCACGCACGATTGACGGACGATTGCAGACATTGCAACTTAAAATAAAGGGAGTAAAACAAGAAAACCATAAAAACACAGTTTTTATTATACTCCCTTTATTTGCAAACTAAGTTTACCATCATGTAATTAAATAATTGATTGACTACTGCAAATGAAACGTACAGAAAAAAATATCTGTGTCGCAAATCTCAAAAATATCTCCTTACTCCGTATGAATTGTTCTAAAAATAATCATAGCGCATAATTTATTTTTTTCAAGCTTTGCGCCGAAAAAGTATAAAAGTTTCACAGGCATTTTTAACGCGAAATCAAAAGATTTCTTATACATTCCTTTTAAGAAATGAATATTGTCATAAGTGTAGTATTATTAAGTTGTTTTAACTGAAAATTTGATAGGATGTATTGTTAGGCGCCCCAAATCTGCTGTCCAAATTTCAGCTCGATCGGACCACGGGAAGTGGTCGAAAAATCGAAGCCAATTTTTGCACCACGATTGACGATTGACGATTGCAGACATTGCAACTTAAAATAAAGGGAGTAAAAACAAACACTTTCCTTGTCTCTTATGCAAGAACGAAAATTCATATAAGTACTCTTTCTTCCCGAGTGTATTCGGGCATGGAATGGGTTGTCTGAACAAACCAGGAAAACCATTAACTTAACATCATTTAAAGACTAGATTCGGACCACGGATGAGCGTAGGACGCAATAATCTTCTTCATAGAAGGAGCGTCTGTAATGTATAAGATAAGATAGACATATAATTAAACGTCCATATATATGAAATATATCACACATATTTGAACGTTATTAAACTCGTTCAAATTTTATCACATCGATATCACGTCTATACAAACATTATTATATTATATCTAAGTCTTATACAAACATTAATAATAACAATAATAATTAATGATTATTTATACATCGGACCTTTCGATGCTAATGCAGTTAGCTTTCTCAGTGAGCTTAAATATATTAAAAACATAACTACAAATTACAATACAGTGGATCTTTTTTTTTCTGGGGGACATACAATTACTAACTACAGACAAAGCTCTTCAAGCTCTACTCAAAGAACTCATTTGTCTTACAAAGTCCACAGTTTCTGAAGCAAGCTGTTCCACAGTTAATTAAAACATGCGCAGACGCCGAAGATTCAAAATAAATTCAAATGATTGGCGAACCGTTAATGTGACTATGATTAAAATTGCCAAAGTGAAAAACAAGAAACATAGCAAACCTTTTTTAATTATACATACGAGTCATTTGACCTTCCACTCACCCCTCATATACGTTGTGTGGGGGCGTCACCATGACAACGTCACGTCTGACCCGAAACTCTACACCCCGAATGACCAGCCACAGGTCGGCGCATGCACAGCCATGCCCATTATAATTTGATAGTGGTGACGAAGATTTTTAGATCGTTTGCCGCGTTCTTGGTTTTAACTGGTTAATACCGGCTAACGATTTAATGATCTGCATTCATGGCATGCTAAAAAAAAATAACGTAATAGCTATATGTGTCAGTAAAATTGGATTTCTACACAACTTTATTTTACACATGGTTAGAGTATGTCTTTTACGCATATAGATCTATAAATAACCCATGTAAATTAATAGTTAACCATACAATTGTCATATATTAAGCCTTATATACATTTCTGTTGTACTTTATATAGTTATAGGGCCTATTGTTATTGTTATACTTCTTTAAAACGTTATCTTTTTTATTTGGAGAAATTTTTAAAGCTGCACAATTCCTCAGCACAAATTATTAGTTAAATCCAAAACTGATTTACGAATAAGAAAGGGGTGGGGTCCGGGACGCACAATTTACAGCTCGATGCTAGCTAGGTTTTGTTTTAAAATTCGAGACCCTTCAAAACACCAGCGGTCGCCCTACCTTTAACCACCGCGCCTCATTTTGTTTTCGCACTTTTTATTAAAATAAAGAAAACAAAACAACTAATACTTTTTTTTAATAAATTCAAATAGCCTAGTATACATGGAGATAAAAACACATTGAATAGAAAATAGTTTTATTAATAGGAACTGCTTCCGTTATCTTTACATAAACATAAACCTTAAACAAATACTGGCTTATAAACATATTACTATTGAAAAGTGTTTTTTTTTGTTTTTCATTTATTTTGGTAATTTTTTTTAGATTGTTTTTAAAGATAGAGCGGATATATTTCTGTAATTTTTCTCTTTGATGATTTAGAAAACAAAAAGTATGAAAAACATATTATTTTGGTAAACGTTTTCTTTTTGTAGGCTTTAGTTAGATCCATAATGAAGACATTCAACTTCTAAATTTTGAGCTATAAAGAAGTGCAGCGGTAATGACACACAGTAACAAGTTATATAAGAACACAAGCAAAATAATATATTATGTGTATTTATACACCTGTCTAATGGAAGGGTAGAAGTCAATGATTTAGGGTAGTGAGGGATTTATAGTCATATGTTTGTTAAACCCGATTAATTTTTGTTCTTTGCAAGGGACACAACAATGTAAAAGTTATCTCGAACAATTCCATAGCTAGTTCTTTCCCCTGATTATTAGTGGCGATAATAGTGTTCAATGCGAAGCACCGTTTTTAATATAGGATACATGAAAGTAAAAAACGAAAAATTAAAAATGTACATGTATATGTAAAAATAAATGCTAGAGTAGCTTGAAAGAAATTTAAAAGACTGCTTCGTATAATATACACTAATTCATACCACGAATAACATAACATAAAAAAAAAATGATGTGTCATTAAAATTTCAAGTAGGCAGACGTACGGTTGGGATTACAGGTCATAACTATGTATATTTTTTAGGCTAAACTTGATCATAAATAGTCAAGATTAGTGAATTTCTTTTGTCTTTTTTATTCTACCTTCTGGAAAACAACATAGAAGTAGTTTCATATTTTACTTTCGTTATAAAATCTATGGCCATAAAGTCGTAGAATCAACTTGCACCTATGTCTTTCAACTCCACTTTCCTGTACTCATACAAAATTGAAATGCTAATACAATTTTCAAAAATAGAGATTTCAATGAGTCAGTCCTTATTTTATTGTTACCTTTAACTAGTTCTATACTTGTTTAGAAATTTCTTATTTTAGTTTACGCGTTTTTTCTGGTCACAACAGAAAAGGAAATGCGTGGTTAGCACATACAAATTCATTCCCTTTATAAAAACCTTGCTGGGTTAAGAGACGAGCACTATATTTCACAATCAAGTATTAGGCTGGATTCGAACCGAATACCTTTAGGAATGTGGATCAAACAGATAAGACACTACACCACGGTCACATCATTTTTTCTCTTTTTTACTTAGTTCGAATGAACATAATTCGATGATAGTAAATAAGCCTACTATAGAATTAATTGGTGGGAAAAATACTTGAATGCAAAACAGTTTATATTTGGATATTTTTCTCACACTAGTAATATAGTGTAAGGCGTAAGCAGTAAAGGTATTTACGGCTTTTATAAGTACGTAGTTTTAGTGTGTGCACCTGTTGTTGTTTACACATAGCATAAATTATGTTTTCGGTCATTTTTCTCTTTCATAAAAAAATTTATAAAAAGGTAACTAGTATGAAAAACATATTTTGATAAAAAGTTTATTTTTGGTGTCTTAAAAATCTGCTATATTCTAAATTTTCACTATACAATCAGTACAAATGTACTGATTTATACTTCCTGGTAATATACAATCTGTTTTTCTTAGATCCTTTTGCTAAATGTCAAGTCACACTATTTTTCTTCTTTTGTATGATATGGAGAATAATAATATAACTGTTTAAATTGTTACATTGTTTACATAGTTGTTTCCTTTAAGCTAAATTATTTGATTGTGTTCAGCCAGTTTATTTTATTTTATTTTTAGATAAGCCAACGACAAGAAAAACTCTGACTACAGAAGCAGAACAAAACACAGGATGGGATATATGGAAATACTAAAGAGAGAGTCACCAGTAAAAGAGGCAGTTATATCAGAAAGAGAGACACACAAAGAGGAGGAGTCTAAAGACAAAAAAGAAGAAATAACCAACGCAATCAATTGATTTCTGAAAGAAAAAAAAAAGGTTTCAGATGCGACAATTTGAATACAGAACTATTCAAATCAGATCTAGAAGAAGCAGTTAAAACTCTTAGTGTCGCTCTTCAGGGCAATATAGGCCAAATCTTTAGTCTCAGAAGACTACACAAAATGAACTATCATCAATAATCCCCCTCCCCCCCTAAAAAAAAAGGCACACCAAATGATTGGCAGGGCATCAGGCTTCTATTAATTCTATCAAATACTATAATAAGACGGACCGCTTGATTTGATATTTCTGCTATTTGATAACTCGAAACACTTAGTTTCGGAAATTCAGATCGCTATAGACTTCCGGTTTAGTTATTCACTATGATTTATTCAATGGAAATTTTAAGATTAAAATCAAAAGTTGTATACAGCAGAAACATTTAATGCAGTTGAAAGAGAGTAGAAGTCATTTAAGACAGCTTTATTGATTGCGCAGGGAAATAAAGAATATATTATAGGCAAGCGGACCATCTTATTATAGTCTTTGATAATTTTATTTGAATCTAAGCAGATACTCGCCAATGTAATTTGTAATAGATTGTACGAAGCTATTGATAAAGTTCCGAGAAAATAACAAACGTGGTTTAAGGACAAGAATGAATCGTACAGAACATATATATGCACAGCGAAACATCATTGAGCAATGTGCACAATGGCAGAAAGAGCTTTATGTTGATATTATTGACTTTGAAACAGCTTTTGGTATTGTCTACCAAGACACTTTATGGCTCATCTTGCGAACTTTGTCTGCCTGAACATATTATTATAATGAGAAGCTGATCAAGAGTCTTTAAGCTAATGCTGCTGCGCGAAAGCAAGCGACAAATGGTTGAAGTGGGGACTAGAGATTGTCAAGGTCGTGTGATGTCTGCATAACGTTTTCAATCTTGTGATTGACTGAGTGATGAGAAGAACACCAGAGACATGAGAGAAACTGGTAGTAGATGGACGATGATGTCTATATTAGAGAGTTTTGACTAAGCTTTTACTAGTCGTGTTTTTAAAATCGACCATTTTCTAATGATGGCTTCACTGGTGTATGCTGCAAAGATAAACATTAGAGAAATACGGCATGGCATTTCTATGAGATAACAATCTGAATTTCTAAAAGCTCCGCTTGTTTTACAATAAATCAAAATGTTATCTAGTTATTTGTTCATGCTTAAAACTCTTCAACAGACATTGGTGACAGTTATACGAGCAAAACCCCAAAATAATGATCCTATGGGAATTTCTTAGGTGGGGAGAAGCACAGTAATGCATGTGACTGCTGAGGCCGCACCCTATGTTACGAGATACGCCTTTGTCGACGTGTCGCGGGAGTGGCTAGTCTCGGACATGATCTTGATGTTTTTCTCACATGGTCCACTCCTTAACATCGTAACACCCTGGACTAAAGAGTCGGAATAGTCGTCCATTTTGTTTTAGAGACATTTTTAAATCGGTGACAGGTATATTCATTCAACAACTCACAATTAACAGGATCAATCATATATATTTTTAAAACAGTGGGTCAATTTCACTGGTATTTTAGATGGAAAAATCTATCACAACAAGTTTCATAAGATATAAAGCTTTCTTATCTTTTTAAAGATAATGGCCAACTGATAAACTGGTAAAGAACAATGGATGGCCGCATCTATACCACGGGCTATAGTTGAGTAACCAATGTACAAGAGCCACTTCTTTATGTTATTTGCTCAAAATATTTACACAGCATTACTTTAAGATGTGTATTTGTTTAGTTTTTTTTAAATACTGTTTCACTCAGGAAATATACTAGGAGACCACAATGTTAACCCTAACAAAACCATTACCACAGTAAAAAAACAAAACAACTATCATCATGTTACTTTATTTAAGAAGTACTTTCATTATACATCTACGGGGGAAAGATGTTCTAAACAAGGAAATTTTGTTTCAAAATAACCACATAGACAACATCACTTAAACCACTTGTGAAACTAGGTTCTAACCGTGCTTATGTCAAACTGTTTCGTCTTTGTTCAAATCTCTCACGTCCGCTCCTCTGTGCTCTTCTCCCCAGTGTTGTTATTTAGCAAGCAGGGGCGATAACCAAGTGAAATTGTATTTCTTGTCTGACGGATGTACTTTTGCGAGCGTGGGATGTTGCACAGATCCTAATCTTTGTAAATTATGACAATAGTGTATTGGATACAACTTGACTTCTAATTCTGATTTGACACAGGTTTGTAAAATGAAAAAAAACAACTTTCATTATGTGGTAGTGTGGCTCGATTTGTTTAAGTTATTAAAGTGCTCAAATCTATACACTTTAAATGTTAAAAATTATGCAAGCCAAACTCTTTCATTGTTACAAATGAAATCGGTCCAAAACTGTCAATTTTGACAATTATATCGGTCAACATCTTTCAACGTTGACACCTTTTTGGGCTAGGTAGACTTGGCGGCGCCCATCTCCTATTCAAGTCGGCGGTTATTTTTTATTTATGATAGTCTGCATCATGGGTCTAACCCATGATGTCGAGCTCATGAGACGAGCTCTTTGTCGACTTTGCTATCCAGCTTACATCGGCAAAAATCAAATGTGTATTTATTTCTATTACTTCGATTTCTATGCGATATAATAAATAAAATGGTTAATGTTTATCTGAGTAAAGCCTAAGTTGTAATCTAGGATATGAATTATTATTTCGCCAATCTAATACACGAGGAATAAAGCATTGTCTTGTTCACACCTTCACGCTATTACGTAGTATTTGAAATGAATCATTTTGTACAGTTTTTTAAATACGTTTTCTTTTGTTTAAGACACAAACTGTATACATATATTATACAGAAATTGTGTGTTTTAAAACGAGTTTTGAAAAAAAAATAGGATATAATATAATTTTATTGACTTGACAAGTATCTCTTACCATTATAAAACACACCTATTTACTAAATGAATTTTGATGGATGTGTGACATTAGACTAGGTGGTGTTACCTAAGTTATGGGACGTCCATAAATAACGTATCACACCTAGCGGCGAAAAGGAGTCAAAGATATGTCACGATACATGAATTAGAGACTAGGAGGGATGTTTAAACAATGTCACTTCATATGGAAACAACTTATATACATCTCTTATTTAAATTTACACTCTAACAAGTTTTACTTAATTAACTACAGCTATTACAATGTTTATTTTCCTACTTATACGACATTGAAAGAAACAAAGGAAATTGAATCATGCTCATCTTGAAATTGGAAATATGAATTTCATTTTTATGGTTTAGGATGCAGGGCTAAATGACGTCATACTAAAAAAAAAAAGAATGGGTCAGGAGATGACGCTTTGTGACGCCTTACGACAACGGTTTGATATGGTAAGAGAAAGGGAACAATGATCAGGTTACGTCATTTTGGACGGCCCCTAAGTGTACCTTGTACTTCCAATTCACTTATAACATCAGATAGGGCGCTGTGAGTCAGAAATCAAAGCTAGAATCGCCCAAGATAAGAGTGCTTCCATGAAGATGAAAAAAAATATATTAAAAAACAAATCATAGCAATAGCGACAAGAAAAAAAAAGTACTAAAGTGATGCATAGAACCAATTTTATTATATAGCTGCAAAGAATGGGCAGTAGACAAAAAATAACTACATATTTGGAAAGGGCAGAGAATCATGTGCTTTTATAGAAGAATGCAGCGAGTGGCATGGTCAGAAGCATCTAATGTGGATATGCTCAAAATGTCAAAAGCTAATAGAGAATTAATTGTAAAGACCATGAAGAGGAAATCAACTTTAGTAGGCCACATAATAAGAAAAGATAATAAATCGAAAACATCATAATAACTGGAAAGCTGGAGGGAAATAGATTTAGAGGAAGACATAGAAGGATATTAGATGATATAACGGAATGGCTTTGTATGGTAAAAACAACAGAAATGCTAGAGTTTGGCAGAAGAACACATTCGTGGAAAGACATGAGCCACTACGTCAGATGGCATGGCACCTTATGATAACGATAAAGACATTAGAAATTAAAAAAAAAATCACCCCAAAAAAAATATCTAAAGAAACGCAAAGAAAATAACTGATGAAAAGGAGCAGTGGTACAGTAACTGGGACAATTCTGACAAGGGCTGAGATGTGTGGCAGCATCTGAAACAGCCCAATTCGTAGAAATAAAGATGGATTTGTCTGTTTTGTAAATAGCAGCAGGAAGAAAATATCTTTAAAATGCGCATGATAGTATAAGGTCTGTCACGATTCTGGACTGAACCGTAACCTTATTAGCACTCATGGATAGATCATAGCGCAGAAGTAGTGTAGAACTAGAAACATAGGTTAGCGTAGAGTTAGATTAGGGAGTAGAAAAGTAGCCTGAAGCTATTACCTCCTCCCTCCCTCACGCAATAGGAACACCTTAACCACCCCCTTCTTCACCTGTTCTTTAACCCTCTCTGCACTCTTTCATTCCCGTATTCAGAGTTTGCTAATTGATTCAGCCAATTAGTATTACACTATTTGTATGTGTGATTGTATGTGTGTGTATTCTTTAATGTATGTATATATACATTCTATTATGCTGTCAATTATGATTCATGTTGTATTTGGATAGTAACTACTCATTTATTTTGCTAATCTCAGCATACACGTAAAACCCCCTCCCACATGTAGAAACCCCCACCCACCTGTAGACACCCCCACCCACTGCTACACCTTTTTCATTATCTCCCCTCTTCGTCCCCTACTCAGCGCCCGTGGGCATAGCCCTTGATCCACTATTCGTAGTGACATCTGGAGCGAAGCGTCTCGCACATACAAACAGGTCCATCAAGGGAGATAAGTCATTATCTTATCCTTTGTATCTCCGTATACGTCTACACCCCCCCCTCCGCCCTGGGCCCCACCCCGCAAGTCGGCGGTATCAATTGTTCACCTACACTCACCCCTAATTTTCCCCACAATAGTCAATCTTCTATGCAAGTATATTTCAAACCAGCTAACCAGAACATATGTAATTCTAAACTAATGTAGCTATCCAATCAAATTGACCACTGATCACGTGACTAAAATTCAGGAAAGCGCGCTTAACTAGGTTTAGGGCACTTCAGCTCAAGCGTTAGGCGGAGAAGGTTGTTCGATTCTAGCCTCCACTTATTCAGTTTGTTCCATAGGATATACCGCCTGCATGTGTATAGATAGATATTTTGTCAGTCTAAGTATTTTCATGAACACAGCTACGTTTGCCTAAATTTTGGATAACCTAGCAGTACCATGTGTTGAGTGTTAACTGAAGCCTGGGCAAATTCATATATGTATCTTGCCATTGAGTGAAGAATTGAAATGATAATAAACACCTGAACTTAACCAGCGATTTATTTGCCTACTTAGAACTATTGTTGTGTCCGTCCTAATATCTAACGAGCCAGAGAGAGAAATAATAATTATTCCAGGGCGATTCCAGTCACGGTAATTCATACCCCCCCCCCCCGACGACCTGCCACTACTACCCCACTCCCCTACGACTCCGCACCCCTCTCATCGCCCAACTTCTGCCAGGTTGATGTCCTAATCGTAAACACATCCTGACAAGGTCCATCCCTCCAACCAGTATGGAATCTGTGCGGGGTGTAATCGTCACCAAGTTACTTTGGTAACATTTTGAATTCAAAATTTAGCGCACAAACATCTTATAATTTTTTTCAATCTCAATATTTACATTATAAAAGAAATAAAGAAAAGCACAAAAAAATAGTTTAATATTTGATTAATAAAACTATTTCAAAGTTAGGTAAAATATTGTTTGCTCCTCTTATTAAAGTCTGTAGTTTTTTGTTGTTGTTAAACACATTAAAAAAAACAACAACAAATTGTAATAAAAAAAAGGAAATGGGACCCGACAATTATTTTAACATCTCTTCTATTAAGTATACCTTGTCTACATCTGATGCGTGGAGAGAGTAGAACTGATGCATGGGCAACATCAGCATCTCTTTAACACCATGCCCAGGCTTGCGACCTGGAGATGACACTCCAGCTTTGCTATTTAGCGTCGACAAATCACAGAAAGCAGCAGTTACCGACTAAAGCCATCTGCTGCAGAGGGCAGACTTCGTCCTGTCGAAGAGGCTGGAAGAGCAAAAAAAAGTAATAAACATAAACTGCCTCTGACCAGCTCCACGGTTCGCTTTCAAGTGCCAGAGATGCGACAGAGCCTAATGATAGGTCCTCACAGTCACAGACACAGTTAATGCTGTGGGGCTAGCGCTGTCACTGTAGCGCAAATCTAATTGTCTTCCGAGACTAAGGAGCCAAAGAAGAAGAAGACATTTCTTTAGTTGAGAATGTCGTTGTACTGGCCACACAATATCTCTGTAAACCAATTTGCTTCACTATATCCGCGATCCACACGTGGTCATTTGGGATAGAATACCTACTGTATAACGTCTAGCTAAGTATCAGTAGACTGTATGTGCGATGGATTAACGTATACTTTGTTAAATCATCATCTTCGAAATACTTTTCTTCTGGCAATTGATCGACTAATTTTTTTATTCAAAGGCAAACGAAATCGATTACAATCATGCAATCTCTCATGTAATCGAGCTTAAAATCGGAGCTTTGACAATGGACATGTTGCCGATGACAAACAGTTTTTTCAAGTTTACAATCACTACTCCTCTTCACCTTGGAAGACAATTTCTTATTGCTGTTTTTTTCTTTTTTAAACAGGACACATTTTTAAAAAATGAAGGGAGGGGGAGATGTGTGTTTATTTAGAATGTCCATCAATAGATTTTGATGGAGGATTGTTAGAATATAAAATTATATTCTATTTACAATTCACTACGCGTTTCTTTTTTTCAGGAAGAAGGTTAATCTCCGGATTTATCTAACGGATAAATACGAAACACAATTTGCTTATAGGTGTTGTTTAATTATATTTTACAGCCTGAGAGATCTTACATATTACATTACGTAGGTTCTAATGGGCACATTGAAACATTCTGTACTCATTTTAAATATGACACTATTTCGTGGTTAAGTGGATAGACAAACAATCAGCGCGATGCAGTAGCACACAGGAAGTACAAGGCTAACACTTCCGTAAACTGTTTTTGAAGGGTCGGCGAGAGTAGAAAGTTTTGTATCGTCTGTGTCAACAACACAAGGCGTTGTATTGTAAACTTCCACATATTCCATTCTTAATTCTTATACAGGGATAGTGTTGCCAATATCTATCTATCTATCTATCTATCTATCTATCTTTTTATCTATCTATCTATCTATCTATCTATCTATCTATCTATCTATCTATCTATCTATCTATCTATCTATCTATCTATCTATATATCTATCTATCTATCTATCTATATATCCATATTTATCTACTTATGTATCTATCTATCTATCTATAGTTTCTAGGTTTAGTGATTTAACTATTGATGTTAATCTTGTCAGTTGTGACTATTTGCCGAACGTTGCAGCTCTTTTCTCAGTTTGTTATAATTTTTTGAATGTTTTCTTTAGTTGATGGCTCCCATACATATGATGATGTCAGATACCATTTCAGTTGCATATTCTTATTATATTAAATTATGTAAAAGTTCCTTTTATGAAGCCTACTATTTTGTTAGATTTGTTTATTATTTCCTTAATTATAAATAAGTGGATTCCAAGATAACCTATCATGTATTAATACTCCTTTGTACTTTGCATTTTTAGTTTGAGATAGTTCTTTACCATAAATGAAGTAGTTTGTTAATATTTCTTTCTGGATAATCTTATCAGTTGGGATTTCTCTGGGTAAAAAGACATAATCCAGTTAGATTTCCATTTGTGTATTTCATCTAGGTCTTTTTGTAAAAGTTCCCTATCTTTTCAAGTCTTTATTATTCTATAAATATACAATCATCTGCAAATAATCTTACTTTTGTTCAAGTCAATAATATAAAATAGAAATAGTATGCCCTTTGAACAGTTGGTTGTAGAACTCCCGAGTTTACAGTTATTGGTGGCGATTTAGAGCCATTAATTATTACAGTTAGTTCTCTACCTATCAGAAAGTCTTGAATCCACTGGTATAAGAAACCAAATAATTATATAGAGACTGCGAGTACAAATATTGATCTACGCAAATAATCTTTACACTATAATAAATAACCCTAATTGAATTATCGATACAATCCTAAACAGGCTTACATTTTGAAAACTGTTTTAATTGAATATACACATAATATAAAAGTGTAAATGAATAAATATATAACACCCAAAGTGAGGATATGACTAAACATATATAAACAAATAAACATAGCACAAATTGACCAGCTTATTTGTGTAAACTTTATATACATTTATATATACTATATTGTATTGAATAGGCTTTTCGGATTAGTAAGAAAAAAAAACATGAAAAAAAAAAAATTAAAACTTTTTTTCCTAGGTTACACTTGAAACAAAAAAGTGAGAATTTCCCACTTTAAAAGTTTATCTCATTTATCCATTTCTTTATTCAATTTATTTTTTAATGACCATTTTGTTACCTACTTACTAAAACTTAGTATATCCAATTTAGCCAAATAGCTACTTGGCTTTTTTACCTACAAGTAACCCACCATTTCACCCACACACCTAGACACGCTTTTTTACAGTGTTGACTTTAACTCTTTTAATAAACATATTTCCATCACCAGACGATGGACATTCCAGGAAACATCACCAACGCCGATGTTGACGGCTACTACATGAGAAGGGCGCTATGGCCGGCAGTAGTGTATACCGTCCTCCTCATGACGGTGGGCACCTTTGGCAACATCCTGGTCCTGGTGGTCTACAGGCGGCAGTACCGCAAGAGCGTGACCCGGATGTTTATCTTCGCGCTGGCGGCCCTGGACATCGGCAACTGCCTGATCACCATGCCGACTGAGCTGGCCATACTGATCCGGTTCACTTCCTTTCCTTCTTCTTCCTGGTGCAAGATAACCAGATACCTGACCTATATATTCAACGGAAGCAGTTCCCTTATCCTGATAGCCATCGCATTGGATAGGTAAGTCTCAATAGATAGAAATTCTCAAATACTTCAATAGATTTCATCTAAACTCTGTTTAATCTCTTTATGCCGTAAGTTTGTTCCTACACACTATTATAATTTGTACTTTACAGATACTTCAAAGTATGTCGGCCTACACATCAAGGCATTGACATTGACAGAGCAAGGGTAGTGTGCTATGGGTCAATGCTCCTTGCAGCCTTGCTGTCCATTCCCGCCCTGGTCATCTACGGCGACATGGTCATCCCAGTTATGGTGAACGGCGACCACGTGAGCATGCTTCCGTTTGACACCGAACTGGTGAACACATCTACGAAGATAATGAACTCGGAAGGTGGTACTCAGGTTATTATTAGAGGCACCTTTTGTCTCTTGACCACCGATTACATAGACAGTCTTTTGCCGACGTTTTTCTACATCGGTATGATGTGCCTCTATCTCATCCTCATATTCTTTGTCATCTTCTTCTACAGCCAGGTGGCAAAGACTATGTTTGTACTCACCCGAAAGCATTCTCAAATGTTTACGTTCTACAACCAACGCTTTGTGTCCACCCCGAACTCAGCGTTACCAGAAGTCAGCCCCGTTAGCTACAACTGCGCAACATCTAACGTTGTGATTCGAGAAGCCAGCACCTTTGACGAAGACGGTCCATATGAGCAATGCGACCAGTTGGAACAAGTATCAACAGTAGAAAACCCACACACCTATGAACAGGACAGCCTTTCCCGATTAAGAAAGCAAAATTCTAAAAGGACATTTTTATCTTGGCATCATTCACTAAGATCCAAAGACAATATACAGTCTTCTATAAAAAGCAAGCAACATAGTTTTCACAACGACCTCAACACGAACACAGCTAAAGGTAAATATAATGTTAACCCTGGTGAACTTATCCAAATGAATGGGAACGAATTGCTTCGTAGTGGCAACCCAGCCTCTTCAGACAGAGACAAAGCCAAAAGCGACATCATAAACTTACACTGCGACATCAACTCGAATCAAAAAGTTGCTGGTGTTGGCAGCAAAAAGTTTCGGAAATCTTATAAAATACCAAAAATTAAGATCCAGGATACGAGCAAAAGCAATGATAGTCTAGTCCACACAGCGTCAATGAACGCCGTTGATATTAATGCTCTAAGTGCATCCAGTAACAGCCTACTGTTGCGAAGATTTAAAAGTGCTGAGAACGTAAACTCCCTGACGCGTTTAAATAAGTTGCAGATGCCTGTTTTTCCGGACTTCCACGAGGATTTACTGCCAAAAAGCTCCAGCAGAAAACATAGAAGAGAAAAGGCTGCGGAAATAGGTCATGTTACCAAAAGTTGCGTTAATTTAGATTTTGTGGGTGGTGAGGAAGATAAGGACAATCCGCAAAGGGCTTGCTCTGAAAAAACACTAACTCTCACCAAGAAAACTTCCCCGCAGGGCAAAAAGAAGATATGCGTAATCCCACTCACTGGACTGTCTTCCAAAACTGCCCTCATGGCGCAAGATAGCCAGGGGGATTTGAATAGTTCAAAGGGTAGTAATTCGATAAAATCATCGCCAGGCGAAAAGAATAACAAATCACATCCAGTCAAAGCTGCAGAAATCCAAATAAATCAAAGCGGAGATAATCTTCACGTCACTCTAAGACCAAAGAGTCCAGACGTTGTCTCAGCGGGACGGAACTCTCACGCATCTACGATCAGTAAGAAATCGCAAGAGGGTACCAAGCATGCCCGCTCTCCCCGACAAGAGATCGTAAGCACCGCGGACATTCTTCAGGAGCATCACAATCGAGGCTCATTGCATCCTTTTAGGACCAGCAGAATGTTATTTACCATCTCACTTGTCTTCGTCATCAGCTTTCTCCCATTCTTTATCATCGCTCTGGTCCGATCCTCCGTTGGGTCCAGCTTTCTTATCTCTCTGACAGACGCACAGCTCGCTGCGGTCAGCATCTTCATCCGCTCCTCCCTCATCAGCAACGCAGTCAATCCGATCATCTACGGACTTTTGAGTAGCCACTTTCGCCGTGAGTGTACTGGACTAGTCTGCTGCCTGTTTCAGAAATAGAAGGCTCAGTTCAAAGGTTACTTAAAATAATCAGCTATAACTGTGTAATATTAGGTTCCATAATGTGCACATCTATTGTATCTCAACTTATTTTATGCCTTCTCCACGCGAACCATTACTAATGATGATCAAAACCTTGGATTTGATAGAATATTTCATCTACTTTGATCTAAAAGTAACGCTTAACATTGATTGCAAGATAATTGGAAAGCTACTTAAGGCTGATACAGCCAAAGCCTAACTTAACCAATGAGTTCAGACCAACGGAAAAATCACAATGATGACTAAACTTATCTCTGACTAGTCTCTGACAGCAAGATACACGTTTTCTTCATTTATAGAATAGCTGAATAGCTTTGACTTATATTAATTAGTATATGTGTCGCATTTTATGTATTATATAATTATGACAAGAAAAACAGTAACTTTTGTTCCATGGTTTAGTTACAAGCCTTTACTTCACGATCTTTATGGAAGATTGTCATCGCAAAGCTGACATTTGGCCAAACACATCATGCACATTCTGAAAATAGAGATACAAACCAGTAATCGAGTAGATTATTACTCCACTTTCCGCGTCATTAATAGAAAGATTACCTTGGGGATTTAAAGCAAAAGATGTATATTCTAATATTGGTCATAGGTCTAATCAAAGACTATAATAAGATGGACCGCTTGCTCTTTTTTTTTTTTAGAGCTTATGTGTTCTTTTTCCATGCACATCCAATAGCGATGTCTTACATGACTTCTACGCTACAATGTATGGCTAGCGGTTTCCGCTGTATACAACTTTCGATTTTAATTTTTCATTGAAAAAAAAATTCATAATGATTAAAGAAAACGGAACTGTACAATGCAAAAGGAAATCGGGAATTCCGAAAAGAAGTTATTCAATTCATCAAATAGCAGAAATATTATAGCAATATTATTGTCTATGGTCTAATTTATTCATATGTTAAGAACTATTTTAATTTTATGTTTATGTTACATGATTTGTATAATGTGGGTGTGTGTGTGTGTGTGTGTTATTTTGAAAGTAAAATGTGCGTTTTATTGCGAATATTTTTACTCCTAGTTAATTTGTATTTTTTAAAACTATAAGTATTTCATTTATACAATCGTTGTAATTAATTAGTTTCGCTTCTATTGCTAACTTGATTAAAACCTTGAATTCTTCGTGGATTATAGGGCTCTACAACAGTCTTCCAGTGAACTCTAGTCTAAAACAGCCTTTTTCAGTTTACTACATGACAGATTGCATGACCTATATTTCCTCTACACAGTATTGTCAGGCTATGGGGGTGATTGATTCGTCTCTAAATTTAAAGTTTTACCTCCAAAGCCTGCCGGCTGGTTTCTTGAAAGATCGTCATTCTTATCTTGCTTATTCTATGGTATTTTTTTTTTCTAACGTGACAAATTGGTATTTTTTTTTATGTCCGTACATTCAATCTTCAGTATGTTACAAAAGCACCCGTCGCTAAATATGTGGAACTCGTTGTTTAGGTTATTGGTGAATTTATTCGTCTCTTAAATTGTTGCAGAAAGAGATGTATATTGACATCCATACTTTTTTTTTCATGGTAGTAAAGACGTATATCACTTTACCGATTCTGGTTTTCATGTCTCGTCACATGTCTGAACTACCTGTTGATAATACTCTGCTGCCCAGGCAAGTACATTATGTATCTTCTTTTAGATTTATGTCTTCAAGGGTGATACGATTCTGCTGATTCTTGAAATGAATCATGTGCCCTAAATTGATCTGCAATCCAGACTTGCGTGCTTAATGGTCCAGGTTTTAGTTTTCTCAGACTTAGGGCTTAAGTCGTCTGCAAATTAAAATCTGATTCGTGAACCTCCGGATTCCAGTTTTTCTAGCTTTAGATGCCTAACGAATCACCCAAATGCTAATTCCCTATAGGATCGTTGAATGTGCAAACAACTTTGTCAGACTCATATTAAAGTTCTCTGTCAGTGTGAATATTAATTTTTGTTGTAAACTATACACATCTTTTCTCAAAGTGTTTTAGTTTAATATTTTTTCATATTTGATATCCAAACAAAAGATGAAGTTGAATATTGTAATAAAATCTAATATTCTAACCATTTTAATTAATGTTTGGTAGCATTTTAATGTTAGGCTTTATATACATGTGAACACAATTTTTTTTTAGCGAAATGTTTTTTTTTTAGATAATGAACATATGTATTCCAGGATAATGTTTATGTATTTTAATTCGTAAATACTTTGCGTATACATTGAATAAAAAAATTAAATACGTTCCAATAAAAAAAAATGTAGGATATCTTTGTCATTTATTTCTTTTGTTACTTTTAATTACTAGTTAATACTTTTCTGGATGGAATTTGAAAAAAATTGGTAACACCTCCATGCAAAGTTGTTTCATAGTGTAAGTGAAGAGTTTAGTAATCTATTTAAGTTTATTTGTAATGTTTCGTAATCGTATGTTTTGTGGTAATTTTTTTTTTGTCTTATCATTTATACAATCATCACTTGTATTTAAACATACATACCTTCGCTTTCTTTTGTAATCTCTAAAGTCGCGTGGGATCTATAATTCTCACTCTCGGAGTTTTCAGCGACCGAAAAAAACACCTGTATACATTTTAGCAGTTTTACTGAGGCAGGGGGAGGAGGGGGGAGGCCAAAGTTGGTATCTCCCAGGTAGAGATGTTAAACGAAATACGGAATTCCGGTTTTCTGTTTTTAAGCTTATTGATCTTCAAAACCGATTTTCGGTTAGTTGGTTGGAAAGTAATCATTTACTTCAAGTAGCGCACACTCAATATGTTTATTTTCAATAATAATGCTAGATTCGTACACAATTCTTAAAATGCCTTGCTCGCACTAATTAGTCTTGGATATTGTGATTCTTTTTTTTTTTCAAATCCCATCTATGGCTTGCGGCATGCGATATGGCAAAAGCAACATAAAACCAAATATAAAAGTAACAATTAACATGAATCCTTGGCTCATCCTTTTGTTGTACGCAATGGAGACGCAAAACTAGGTTTTCCTGAGACAATTAACAATTTCGGCTAGACACCGTGTCTTTGCTTTATTATTAACGATACTATTACATACGTATTCTTTTTATTTGTGTAACGCAACAAATTTTCTGATAGATCAATGCATTATTCTACAAGTCTAGGTCCGCGGTGCTTTGTTAATATGATATGCCATTCATATTAGACTGAAGATTATTGAAATATTTAATTGAAAGTTGGCACGCTTGTCATTTTTAATAATATGGTCGACGACAATTGGACAAATGATAATCATTATTGAAATCTATCATCGGCTTTGTTGCAAGGTAATCAATTGACACACGATTTTCTTAGTTCTAAAGAATATTACGAGTGGAAAATAATCATATTGTATTCTAACAAGTCAACCCATTGAATGCTTAGCAAACACTAATTAAGTATTAACAATTTTTGCAAAAATACCTATACGACTACGTACATTGGCTATTCTGGCCTGTGACATCGGTTTAAAATCGAATTTATAGTACCGAAAACCGGTTTATATTTTTAAAAAAGATGTTCACATACCTTTTCCCAGGTGAAAGAGCATAATATTTAAGGAAAATAAACGCCTGTGTGTTATACATTCTGTAGCAATGTGTGGTAATTGACTAATTGTTTGTTTTGATAAAATATTGTTTGAATTTAAGTTAACATCGGAATATGACTTCATACATAAACTAAAGTCTTACAATGCCTTCTAGCTTTCTCTCAAACTAAAGCTGATAATGTATTTCATCCTTCAATGAATCCTTAATTCAATTTGTGTAGCATACAATTTGCAATGACTTTGACCATAATATTTGTATAAGATGACCAATTTATTTGAACATTCCTAGACATTTGTTTGCCATTACTACTTCTATTAATCTCCGAGAAGTTTAAGCTTTGAACTACAAAATAAATTAATCTATTTTAAACAACTGTGAGGGTTTATAAGTATTTATTGTGCTCCTCTAAGCACGTGCTAAAGCTTGATAAGTGTTTGCTAGCACCTCAAACCTAGCCACCTAAACTACGTTGTTTTCCACTATTACACCTTAGGAATTGAGAGAAAAGTAGAAAGACAGGTCCTAAGGGATGGAATCAAAGATAGACGAAAGGGTGTCAGGAATAGAAGGCTGTGATATGAGAAAATAATTATCCCTTGACAGTCTGTCCCTTTCCGTCTGGACCTCTAATTTTTTAATTGTTATCGCCTTCTCTGCTTTAATTTTGAGTTTCTTTACCTATGTGCCTAATTCTACTTTCTCTTTTTCTCTATCTCGCGTAGATTTTCTTTTTTTTTTCACCTAACATTAGATTTAGCAATATTTTAAGTGTGTACTAAAAATACAATCATCTAATGTCGTAAAAAAATTGTATGAAGCCAATTTATTAACTTTTAAACAAAAATCAATACTTTTTCTAATTGTTTTATTTTCTCTATCCCTACTTTAAATAGTATTCAGTTTAATATGTGAACATGTAGACCATATAACGAATAAGTAAAAGTGTAGGCCAGCGGTCGGCAACCTACGGCACGTGAGCCAGACGCAAGCTCAAATATTTATGTTGGACTATCAAATCACATTTTAAAAATTGGTTAAATGGAAGACACGCGAACTTATTGTCTATTTTTTTTTGTTGCGATCTCGCTTTCTCCATGTGTCATCCAAAGCTGAGTTGTTAGCCTATCCGACTGCCATGCGGGTGATATGGGTTCCCTTCCGTACATATAGCTTTCTTTTTGTTTTCCATTCATATTACTTTTTTTTTGTCACCATAGGAAGTATACTGTTTTTGGCGAATTCTACTCCATTCCATGCAGGCGTGGTTCTACTGCTCTACTGGGGGTTTGCCCTTCCAGTATAAGGTGTAGTCTTTTTCACGTAACATGCTGTCTGCAGCTAGTATTGTTTCTTAAATTTCTGCGATGTCTATTGTCAATCTCATCATTTCTTTGTTTATGATCGCTGTTTTCCTGCTGTTGTTAGTTGGGTGTCGAAGGTAATACCAGGACACATCGTTCTCACATTCCAGGTTGTCAGTCTCAGAACAGATAGTTTGTTGTTTTCCTTTTATTGTGTTGCTATGTTTAGCTGGTGCATTAATTACCATCAATTTCTTTCTAAGCTCCAAGCATCCTTTGGAGCAGGCATACAGTGGCGGATCAGCACCTTATTGTCTGGAGGCTGCCCAGATTAAGGCGGGCGGTAGCTGATCAATGAGGTGCGATAACCTCTCCCACCGACAGAGGCAACACGTAGCGTCCGTGCCTTACACCAATCGGTTGGATTTATCACCCGTAACTGCTACCTCCTAAGTTGGTTTTCGGCTTTGTACCAGCACCGAAGAGTCCACTCCTGGGCGTATGCCTGGGCCTTGATAAGGAGATTGTGAATTGTACATGCATCACCCTTTTCGGCATATCCCAAAGAAATGCCAAGCACTAAATTTGAAGCCGATTTTACTGCTGAAGCTGCCGTAAGGAAAGCCTAGCAGGTGTTCCTAACGCCGTAGAGGCGCGCTCCTGATTTATGGTTTACTCCTATTGCATTTTCTATGTCCGCGGGGGTTTATGATCATAGTGTTCCATCTTCTAGATGTAGTTCCTTCCCAGACTGACGGGTACTATCGGCTTGAAGCTTTTGATTTTGAAGCACACTATTTCAGCCTTCGCCCCCTGCCTCTGTTAGTAGAAGCAGTTACGCTGGGCTTAGTAGCGAAACCTCTCGAACTGGCCAGAGATCGGACTTGGTTGCCAAATGCTGTTTGAGACTATACCTTATTGAAGCATTTTATCAGCAGTGGGAGCTTATCTGGCATTGACACCACCGTCTATGTTTCTATAACATAAGATTATTATTGTTTAATATGTTAACTATAGGCTTTAGGATGACTATACAATTATTTCAGATAATAACCTACAAATATATTGCATCTACTACTAGTAATAGTTATTTTTATAAGGGTAAATACACGTTGATAATAAAGCAACTATTCGATACATATCATCATCATCATCCCCTGACCGTTGTGGTCGCTGAAATGGACACCTCAGCAGTCGATACCTATATAATTAGTTAAAGTATACATGTTAAGGATTATAATATTTTTATTTAGCCAGAAATAACAGACTATATACCACTTTAGATTCATTTAGAAGTCCAAGGCAGAACTGAAGCACTACCTTAGATTAGTCTAAATAGAAACAAGCTTTTGTTCTTAATTCAAGGTTGTAACACACAAAAAAACTGATTCACCTAATATTTTATCCAATTTATCCACATAAGAAACTAGGCCAGTTCTCCGGATTGTCAACATAGTATGATTCATGTTATAAACATATAAACCTACCTAATCTTTATAACTGAAAAAACCAGAATTAAAAAGGGAAAAACATAGAAAGACATTGAATTTAAAAAAAAAAATTTATAGTAATTAACAGACAATTATGTGCATTAAGTGCTTATACGTGAAACTGAAATTGTAAAAAAAAAAACAACAACGAAATCTTCTTTGAACTTTAGTCGTAACAAATAAAATATAATGTAGGCCTACATATTTAAAACACAAGACATTTATAATGTAAAATGTGCATGTAGCTATCTCAGCTCTTTCTCATTCAATGCACCTATTAAAAAAAGTTAAGTACCCGTCGGACCGAATCGATCCATAGTACTAGTGAAGCAGCGTTCAGCAGTTTCTGTGGCCACGGCATACTTGGTGATTGTGTGGCCAGCACTATGCAATAATAATAAATTGATGTTTTTTATGATTTTAAGGCAAATAGTGTTGAACATATTAGATCAGTGTCAATTTTCAGTTTTAAGTTAAACAAATGACGTTCAGTTGCATATTTACATTTCAAAATTCTATAAATTTGCACTTTATTCTTAATGCTAAATTCAATCTTTTTTATGTTACGATTTGTTGTTAAATGAAGAATCAAAGTTTGTTTAAATCATTGATTTAGAAGTAAACTATTTATTTAGAATGTTTAAATGCTTTTTGTGTAAAACAACCTTGCTATAATATGTGTAGTCTTGTGGCGTTGAAAGCAAACAATAAAGTGTTTAACGCTTTAATATGAAAATAGCGCCGCAGTTTGACGAGGTCGCTGGGTCAATGTGACCCTCAAGATTGAACACTTTTGTACCTGTTGTAGACAAGGACGTAATATAAATATAGGCATTGAATTCATATGTTTACGTGCATTGCCTAATCACTGTTCTATTTAAAGAAAATATTGAACGGGTCAATACTTATCAAAACATTTTCGTACGTCATCCAGAGTTTCTGGGATTTATTGGTTTCATTGAATTTGAGTCTACGATAAAATGTTATTGATTATGGAATTGTCAATCTATATGTATTTCAATCAACCTATCAATCAATCTGTCTGTCTGTTATTCTGTTTGTCTCTATGCACGACTGTTTGCTTGATTACATGTCTTCTTTAATTCAGATAGTTCATCTATCATATCGCATAACTCTATATCATTAACTCCCTATTTCTTATATCTAATTATATAAATATTAATAACTTTCTATTCATCGGTTACTATATGTATCAATTTATTTCTCTATTTATATATCCATCGAAAAATAAATCAATTAATATAATATATCAATTAATCAGTCTATGTGTTAATTTCATCTAACTATTTATCTATATATCTATTAATAGATATTTACATTCTATCTATCTTACATGTGCATTACATCAACAGCTCTAATGACGTTCCAAAAGCCTAGTACATAATTCAGACCTATATAATGATATCTTTGCCCTACCATTGTAGTATTAAAATTATAACTTTCCGGTTATTGTAGCTTATTATTGTTATATGTAGCTCTATTTATAAGAATATGCATTTTACACAGGCAACGCCGGGCAATTGAGCTTTTTGTTTACTTGCCTATTTTCAACCAGATTACAATATTTATTTTAAATTGATAGATCTCTAGATCTCTATTCATTGTAGTTTTCGAATATTTTTTCTGTGGCTGATACAGGACTATTTATTTCCCCTCGGGCAACGCTGGGGAATATAGCTCGTAATTATATATTGTCAGATATACAGATAGATAGAGAGATAGATGGGTAGATAGATATAACGTAGGTGAAAAAAATAACCAAACGTCACGGTTGCACAAGTTTGCCCAATAATATTTTTTTTCCCAATATTAACAATACATTTTACTCGAATGTAACTATAGACTACGTCATTTGACAGTTTGAAGTGTTGAATATCAACATGGATCTAGATTCTAGATAATGTGGTCGTATTAATACAACATCGATTTTATTTTTGCCGATATTACCATAATACTGGAAGGAAAAGAAATGCATTCAAAAAGCATTTGGCAAGTTTACCTTTTGGTCTTAATTTGTGATTTTGTTTATGTGGAGGAAAGGGGAATGTGGGGCGTTACATGGCAACAAGGGCCTTGGTCACGGTCGATTGTGATTTGAGATTTAAAACGTTCCTGAAACCAACTTCGTTACGTCAATTTGGCGTCTTTCGTTTAGGAGACCAGTACACTCTAGCATAAGGGAAAGTACACAGAAGGTAAATAACTCACAATTGTTTAGTACTAAATGGTTTAACTTAGAAAGAAAGAAAAAAAAGCTATGTAAATTTAATTGTTAAATTATTCATTAAGGACTACTGGATCAAAAACTATCATTTTTTTAATAGACGTTTATTATTTTAGAAGGTATATATAAAAATAATAAACAGTGCAATTTTTACATTGCGGTATAATATCATAGATTCAACGCAGTCAATTTCCTTTATACTACCGTCTTACATAATTCGTATAAATGATTTTTATATTAAGGGATGTTCTCAATAGCGACGTGAATTGTTTTAATATCCCACAATTTAAAGAGAAAAAAGATTAAACTATTTTGTTACTATTACTTATAAGGAATAAAGTAAACAAAATATAACGTCATACTCGAGTATTTTTTTTTTAATTATAAGTACAACCTTGAAACTCTCCAAGCCAAATTACCGATGCATATCTTTAAAAAACAAATTTAGATTTTGCCGCGTCAAAAAATGGCTAACTGGATGCAAGGTGAATGGGAAATCCAGATAGGGCCACGCGTTCGTAACATATTATATATAATATTATATATATCATATACATAAATCTCAAAAGGTGGGGCTATGTATGTATGTATGTGTGAAAATACTATATAGGTTGTTTTAATATTTTACTTACTTACGCCCGTCAACCCATCTTAATGGTTTCGGCTTGCAAGGTCAAGCCTCCAAGTGTTTCTTGGGCGACCCATCTTATTTTTTTTCCTTGGGGATTCCATCCCAATGCCTGCCTTGTAATATTATTTGCTGGTTTGCGAAGTGTGTGACCTATACAACCCCACCTTCACTTCCTGATCTCCTTCTTAGTAGAGGCTTGGCCGGTCCTTTGGAGTTTCCTGATGTATACATTTAACTATTGCTCTGATCCGTTAAACGGATCTCTCTCTCTCTCTCTATATATATATATATATATATATATATATATATAGGCTATATATATGTTTGAGTGAAAAAATAAGGAGTTCGAAAGAGCTCCGACGCGCCTCCTATTGAAAAAAAAATGAAATTAAATAACATTTATAACGATTGTCTATGAAATATAAGTAAATAATATAATATATAAAACCTCAGACGGAACCAAAAAAGCTATAAAATGTTTTGTTCATTTTGTTTTTATTACAACAGCAACAGTTAGATCTAATAGTTTATTCTAAAGTTTTGAAAGCAGATCTACAAACAAACAAATAAAAGTAAACATTTCAACAATATATTGTGTAATTTTATCATTGTTTAATTTAATAGTTAGCATTAATAATCAATATTTAATAATACAGCTAGGTAAATTGAAGTTTAATAAAACGTCTAGTTAATTCCCCCCCCCCCCCCAAACAAACCGAATGCCAAGGGGCATAGCCCTTAGCGTTAATTCTTGCCCCTTTATTTATTAATGTTGGGTACGTTGTCAGTGTGTCCACGTCTACGACTGAACAAAAATGAGCGTCACGGTTGAGCAGCTGATTGAAAGAAGTCACATGGCTAAACTGAGAGCCTACTGCCCTTACAGTAACTTTCAAGTAGGAGCCGCCCTGTTGACTGAGGATGGAACCGTATTTACAGGTATTTATATACCCCCCCTCACCCATTACACAGCTTTTTTTGCTTGAGAAAATGTTTTAGAAATAGTTTTAAAAAAATCCTTAAGACTGTTTAGCAAACCATGACTGAAAAAGAATATACTGGTCCATGCAATACTTAAATTGAGAAACTGTTAATTAAATCTTTAGGAGTTGCTATGATTAGTTCTAAGCAGCGGCATAAAATATAACACTGCCCTGATATTTTCCAGAAAAATCCATCATTTTATCCTCAACTTGGATTTCCTCCACTTTGCATTATTTTATCCCTCACTCCCATGCACATTGCACTATCCCCCCCTCCCCTTTCACATTTACGTTATTAGATTTCAAAGAAGTATTATAAATACATCATTCTGATTTGATTTAAAATATGTTGTAGCCCTCTTAACAATTACATTAGACAGACATCTATATATATTCAAAGGCTAAACGTATACCAAGTAAACATGACAGATAGGAAACAAGCTACTTTACACATCTAGGCCCTACATATTGTGTATTAAATGAGATAAACATTAGATAAAAAATAAAATTGTAAAGTGTAAAATATAAACACAACAACAAACCAGTGGTTATATTATAAGGGACCGTTTGCTAATATATTTCTGCTATTTGATAACTTGAAATACTTTGTTTAGGAAGTTATGATCGCACCCTGTCCTCTATACTTCTGATTTAGAGATTCGCTATGATTTTCTCATTGAAAATTAAGATTAAAATCGAAAGTTGTATACAGCGGAAGTCTTTGGGTAAGTTTAGGAGTCATTTAGGACACCTTTATTTCACGGAATAATACAACACTTAAGCTCTAAAAATAGAGCAAGCTTGTCCGTCGTATTATAGTCTTGTAACATATTAAACAACAATACATAACATGTCGGAAAAGCCTACTTGTTAATCGACTTAAAAAAAATAGAAAAATATATTAAAAGGGAATTCATTACACGTGTATGTACTCATGTCTAACTAGCTTTATGTCATATTGTTTTTAACAGGGTGCAATGTAGAGAATGCATCATACTCCTTGACAGTATGTGCCGAAAGAACAGCCATTTTCAAGGCTGTGTCAGAAGGTCACACTAAGTTCAAGGCCATTGCAATCGCCTCGTAAGTAATATTATACTAAATAAGAAAAAATATCCTTTTGAGAAAAACCTGCTTGGACACAACTTGAAAGAGTGTCGTAAGAAAGGTTTAAAAAGTATGGCGTGCTATAGTTGTTTTAATGCGGGGCATAAGATGAGTAGTTGTAGGGAATTCACTCATAAACTGAAGGAAAGTTGAAATAGATAAAAAGTTAAACCAAACTTGAAATACAACAAAAAGAAGGAACCTAGAGTTATCGTTATTGTGAACAAATATCGAGATAGTGAGAGAAAGGGATCAGAGATTTTCAAAAACAAGGCGAGATCAAATTATTCGACGAAACAACACTGGAGGGAATTTGATCGGCATTCAGGTAGAATCGTGAACATTTATGTAAAGATCTACATATAGTTAAAATGAAACTGGACGGATATAATCCTGAATTCGGTATGAATGAACATAATGAATGTTTGTGTAGCTACAAATTTGATAGACTTTATTGTCACAAAAGTAAGTATAATTTTGTGACTGTAAAAAGACGAGATTTAGATTTGCCATGGCGAGATAGGGTTATAGTCAATAGTATAGACGTGCATATACCAAACTAAACATAGAGTATTGCTTACTGACCTGTAGTAGGGATGTAAATACCGTTTGTTTTTTTCAAAACCTGTTTTAGGTTCTATACATCCAGTATTAAACCGAATTTCGGTTCTCCCCACTACTCCGCGCGCGATATCACAGGCCGGAAAAAGCAGAATGTGCGAAGTTTAATAGATCTATTTAAAAAAAAATAGTTAAAAGTTATTTAGTGTTTGCAGGAAATAAAAAAGTTTGATTTGTGGGAATATGATTTTTTACACTTTACCATAAAATTCTTCGAAACTAAAAAACCTTAGGCTAATTGATTACATTGCAACAAATCCGATAATAGCTTTCAACAGTAAGAATCAAATTTCCGAGTATCGTTCACCATAATTCTAAGAAGCACAAGCGTGCCAACTTTAAATTATTTATATTCTACTTACCCTTAACTATTTAAATAAACTTCTGTCTAATATGAAAGATATATTTGTATTAACAACACAGCGCTAACCTAGACATGTATGATGATGTATTGATCCATCAGAAAATGTTTCGCGTAGCACAAATTAAAATAATATGTATTTAATATTACCGTTAATAATAGGTCTAAGGCACAGGCTTGGTGTCTAGCCTAATTGTTCAGGGTCAGAAGGAAAACCTAGTTTTGCATCTCCATTGCGTACTTCAAAGGGGAGCGCACATCAAAAGGATGAGCCAAACATTCCTGTTAATTGTAACTTTACATTTGGTTTGAATTTTTTACCATACCGCAAGCCAGAGCTAGGATTTGTTTTAAAAAAAAACTCTAATTAGTGTGAGCAAGGCATTTAAGAATTGTTTTGTCGAATTCAGCATTTTTTTTTAAGAATATTTTTTTCATGAAAACTAAAACATTGTGTGCTACTTGAAGTAAATGATTACCTTCCAACCAAGATACCGAAAACCGTTTTTGAATATCAAAGCCGATTTTCGGTTTTAAAACTCTGGCAATCTACAATACATACAATTCGCGTAGTCTAGCTCAGAGATTACTAGGCCCACAATCCCACAATTAATGACTCACATGCCTCTTTTGTTAGAATGTTTCTAATACATTTTATACTATGCACATAATATATATTGCAGATTTACATTTGTTTTTTATTTGCGCTTTGAGGGTTACATTATCGTCTAAATATACGCCAATACATTTTGTTTGAGTTGATTTATGGATAATCTCACTGTTGACTAGTAGATAGTTTTTTTAGACATTTTTTATCTGAACCTAATGAATTCAGTTTTTCATGTATTCAATTTTAGTTATTGCCGTCCATCCAGACTTTGACTTGTCTTGGTCATTTTTCGAATAAGCATTGTTGTATCGAATATAGAAGAGTTGTGAGGGATGATGTTAGTGGTTGCATGTGGTCAGAGGCAGATAAAGTTAGATATAGTTAGCTTGGCTATGGAATGTACCACGATGGCCGCCAGGGCAGATGTGTCCAGCCAATTGTAACGTGATGCCATGTAAATGAATAAATGCAAGGGTCCATCCTGGGATGTACAATAGGAAAATAAATACAGTCCGGTGTCTTGAGGACGATGGGTGTTAGTTTTTGTGTTTGTAGTTGCGGGAGCAGTAGGTTGAGCGTTGAGTGGAAATGTTAGGGTAGTTTAAGCGTCGGTTAGAGAGCTTGTGTATGAATTTAGTAGAAGGCTTGTGTTGGTTAAGGATATGAGCAGGTGTAGTAGTAAAGTACGCAAAGTCAGCAGACGAACTTGTATATCTTTTTTAGATGTTTATAAAATGTTGTATAATTAATCTAGACTTTGCTTCTTCATTATCATTGCTGTAATCTGCCTGTATCAGATCTCATATTAACAAAAAAAACTCGTAACAACATGTCATAATTTAAATTAAATGTGCATTTTCAGTTATTAGAGTTGAAAGTGCGATGACATGGGATGTACCTAAAATCTAGTCAAATACCCATTATTGTCAATGAAAGGATAATATCGTGTTATTTTAAAAGACAAGGTGGCAACATTTTTTAATGTACTGAATGGCCGTTGGTACTTTAATAAACAGTTACTTTCTTTTGCTTCAGCAACATGAAGGATACATTCATCAGTCCCTGTGGCTCATGCCGACAGGTTCTTCTTGAGGTATATTATATTATACATATTTCACAAGTATACAATCATTATAACTGGAATTGTCATCCTGTTCTCATTGATTTAGTTTTAATTAACGTACATGTGTAATTTATATTTGCTAAGGGAAAATAAATATTAATCTTAAAACATTTTTTTAGAGTTTTGATGTCTCGCATTGAATACTGAGTATTTTAAGTAAAGGGTATGACACGATCTATATATCTTAAGTCTATCTTGTCATCCATCAATCTATTTATTACATCAATTATCTGTATATATATATATACATATATATAAACGATGTATATATATACATATACAAGCTAAATAGTCCGGCGTTTTTGATTACGCATTTTATATTGGCGATTGTAATTATACTACAAGACGTTGTGCTATATTGTTTATTGTTGTTGTATTACTGTGTTATAAGCGTTCTCATTTAATGTGTTGTTTTATTATCAAGGTAGCGTTTATATTTGATGTTCTTTTGTTATTTCTCATTAGATATTGTAATTGTCAACATTATTATTAAATCATTTAATTATTATATGGTATCTTAACTCCTGACATCCAAAGAGTTTTGTTGTTTTCAGTTTTGTTTGATATTTAATTGAAATAGCACAATTTGTTCAGATATTTGGTTTTCTTTACAATATACTAATTTATATATTGCGTTTAATCAACGAGCCAAAATACATTCAAAATCCAATTAATTAAATATGTAATATAAATATATCGTTTATTTATACTAGACATTTTTTACATCATATTTATTGACTAAGTAAAATTTAACTCAGTTTCTTGTTTAGATCTATCTATCTATATATATATATTTCTTTTCTATCAAGTTTGGCAGGGACTACAATGTATATATGACCAAACCAGATATGACCCACCAAAGCGCCACAACTGGAGAGCTCCTGCCCTACGGCTTCTGTCCCTTGGATCTCACGGCAGAGCGCGTTTAAAATGCATCTCGATATAAAAGATATATCGCATCGCAAAAAGTTTTTTTCAGAAAAAGAAAAGGACTCGGAATTATAATTTTGGTCACAAATAGTAAAATATTTATTTACTAAAAAATACAATTTAAAACATACATTTTAAATATTTTTTTTGGACTTTTTAAAGTTAAACAAAAAGATATAATCAATTAAAATATTGAAAAAGTTTCATTTCAGCTTATTGTTTAGTAAGCAGAAGTAGAAGTATAAAGCTATTGTCATAAAAGTTACTCTGTGTTAAAAGGTGTCATAAAATATGAGTCTGGTCAAATGATGTCATTAAACAAGTATTTAGATAAAATATAACAAAAGAAAAGATAAAGGATACATTATATGTATGTATGTCGAAATGAAGTAATTAAATGTATGTCTGTCGAAAGGAAGTAATTAGGCCTAAATGTTTGTCTGTCGAAAAGAAGTCATTAACAGTATGTCTGTCGAAATGAGGTCACTAAATATGTGTCGGGGTAAATGATGTCATAAAATGTACAAGTAAAGTTAAGTACCCTACGGACCAAATGGATCATAAGGGCCGGTGAAACAGCGTTCACCAGTTACTGTTGATTGTCATACTAGAAGATGTGTGGCCAGCACAATGCTCAGTCACCTTTACTTTATCCCTACACATGTCAGGTACCATTCATAGCTGGGTAGACTCAGGGAAAGTCTCAGATCCAGGCAAGAAAATATCATAGTCTTCACCAGAATTCAAACCCATGACATTCGGATACGCCAGTCATAAAATGTATGTCTGTGCTAATCTTATCTAATCTTATACATTAAAGAGAAGATTATTGCATCCTACGCTCATCCGCGGTCCGAGTCTAGTCTTGCATTTTTATAAGTGTTTTAAATGATGTTAAGTTACTGGTTTTCCTGGTTTGTTCAGGCAATTGTTACGACCACAATCCCCTTTCTGTCAAAAACGTGTAAATGTTGTTGATAATTCTCGTTAGTCCTAAGGTAGACTTTGGTTATTATCATTTATATTTCAGTATTACACAAACTCTCCTTACTGTCTTGGGCACGAAATCAGGATTTGCGTTCTAACAGTTCCTTTCCTTGACGTTGTAGTTGTTACGAATGTCGGTCATGCCCGAATGCTACTCGGGAAGAAAGAGTACTTATATGCATTTGTTCTCGCATAGGAGATAAGAAAAGTGTTTTTTTCTATATGTTTATCTGGTGATAATGATGTATCACATATTGGTGGTTCCAAGTATTGGAACACACAATGCTTATCCCCCCCCCTCTTTTTCTCCCTACACAAGATTTTGTGGGCGGGGCTTATTTTTCAATTTCCTTGACTTTTAGTACGAAGGCGAAAGATTCTTTGTAACTTTGGGATTCCGTGTTTATGTTGACCTCAAATTCTCGGAGTGGCTAGGAATGGTTTATTATTTCTGCATAGGGGAGTTCCTATCATTTTTTATTAGTTCTGTAATGATACCATTATTTTCACCCCTCCTAGTAATAGGTCTGTCCCCCGCACCACTCTAATAGTATTTAATGATTTGTTTGTCTTAAAGGCAGTTAGTTTCGAGATAATTTCTTTTGAAGTCGCTTGTGTTTGCACTATTTTATTCTAACTGTACATAATCTTTATATTGTATATATATATATTTGAACATATCACCTGAATGAAACTATCAACAACATTTAAACTGAAGCTTCCTCGTCAAGTTAATATTCTATTGTGTTGTCTACAATACTATAATATTTATTTACTACTCTAACGTCAGGGAAAAAAACTGTTAGAACGCAAATCCTGAGTTTGTGCCCAATACCATAGGGAGCGTTCGTGTAATACTGAAACATAAATAATAATAACTAAAGTCTACCCTGCGAGACTTTTCAACGATAACTACACGGCTCTGACCACAAGGAGATTGTGGACGTAACAGATGTCATAAGTTGTATGTCTGTGCTAATGATGTCATAAAATGTATGTCTGTGCTAATGATGTCATAAAATGTATGTAAGGGTAAATGATGTCATGAAATGTATGTTTGGGTCTAGGATACACCCTTCGTCATTAATGGGTTAATATATTAACTTTAGGCTTTAGGATTTCTAAAAAAATAACCTCGGAATATATTGCATCTACTACTAGTTATAGTTTTTATGAGGACAAATAAATGTTCGTTATAAAGCAATCATTTAAATTCCTATAAGGTTAGTGCAATAAAATTACATTTTTTTCTTGTCGTTGATAATGTCATAAATGCATTGAGCACATATATGTGCTATTCTATGGTGCTTTGGGTCTGAGTCAACATCAGTAGGTGTTGACAACTTTAAAAAGTCTATGTGCCAGAAATACTTGACTTTCTACCATTCAAAGGTCATTTAAGAAAAAAGAACTGTATTTACTGAAGGAGTACCTTAGAGCATTCTAGAAAAAAAAGTAAATATTTTTTCTTGCTGTTATGCTGTCCATACCCGCCCTGGTCACTTACAGAGACGTGGTTAATCCAGTTCTGGTCAACAGCGACCACCCACGTGTTCATGCATTCGTTTGAAACCAAGCTGTTTAACACATCTTTAAAGACTATGAACCTGGAAGGTGGTTCTCGGGCTATTTATAGGAACAACTTTTTATTCTTGTCCACTCATTACATAGACTGTCTTTTGTTGACGATTTTCTACATCGATATGTTGCGCCTCTTTCTCATCCTCATATTCTTCGACAGCCAAGTGGCAAAGACCATAGTTTGTATTCACACAAAAGCATTTTCAGATGTTAACTTTCTACAACCAACGCTCAGTGTCCACCCCGAACTCGGCAGTACCAGAAGTCAACCCGTTAGCTACAACTGCGCAACATCTAACGTTGTGATACGAGAAGCCAGCACCTTTGACGAAGACGGTCCGTATGAGCAATGCGACCAGTTGGAACAAGTATCAACAGTAGAAAACCCGCACACATATGAACAAGACAATCTTTCCCGAATAGGAAAGCAAAATTCTAAGACGACATTTTTATCTTGGCATCATTCACTAAGATCCAAAGTAAATAATAATATACAGTCTTCTATAAAAAGCAAGCAACATAGTTTTCACTACCACATCAAAACGAACACAGCTAAAGTCCAAAATAATGATAACCCTGATGCATTTATCCAAATGAATGGGAACGATTTGCTTCGGTGTGACCTCTCAGCTTCCTCAGATAGAGACAAAGCCAAAAGCACCATCATAAACTTACACTGCGACGTCAACTCGACTCAAAAAAATGTTGGCGTTGGCAAAAAGTTTTGGAAATCGTATACAATCTCACAAATTAAGATCCAGGATACGAGCAAAAGCAATGAACGCCGTTGATATTAATGCTCTAAGTGCATCCAGTAACAGCCTACTGTTGCGAAGATTTAAAAGTGCTGAGAACGTAAACTCCCTGACGCGTTTAAATAAGTTGCAGATGCCTGTTTTTCCGGACTTCCACGAGGATTTACTTCCAAAAAGCTCCAGCAGAAAACATAGAAGAGAAAAAGCTGCGGAAATAGGTCATGTGACCAAAAGTTGCGTTAACATTTAGATTTTGTAGGTGGTGAGGAAGATAAGGACAACCCTCAAAGGGCTTGCTCTGAAAAAACACTGACGCTATCCAAGAAAACCTCCCCGCAGGGCAAAAAGAAGATATGCGTAATCCCACTCACTGGGCTGTCTTTCAAAACTGCCCTCATGGCGCAAGAAAGCCAGGCGGAGTTGAATAGTTCAAAAGGGAGTAATTTGATAAACTTATCGCCAATCGAAACAAATAACAAATCACATGCAGTCAAAATTGCAGAAATCCAAATAAATCCAAGCGGAGATAATCTTCACGTCACTCTAAGACCAAAGAGTCCATACGTTGTCTCAGCAGGACGGACCTCTCACGCATCTACGATCAGTAAGAAATCGCAAGAGGGTACCAAGAATGCCCGCTCTCCCCGAGAAGAGTTCGTAAGCACCGCGGACATTCTTCAGGAGCATCACAATCGAGGATCGTTGCATCCTTTTAGGACCAGCAGAATGTTATTTACAATCTCACTTGTCTTCGTCATCAGCTTTCTCCCATTCTTTATCATCGCTCATGCTCTGGTCCGATCCTCTGTTGGGTCCAACTTATACATCTCCCTCACAGACGCTGCGGTCAGCATCTTCATCCGCTCCTCCCTCATCAGAATGGTGTCAAACGTGACCTTTGCTTTTGCTTTGAGTCTCCTAAGGCTGAACAGCCCGCCATCAGTTGGGTACCTATTGTAAACTCCCCTTCACCCATACCTAAATGCATCACTGAGCATGGCTGCGAACATAATACTAAACAGTGTTGGAGCCAGAACACATGTTACACATCCCTGCTTGACGCCATTAGTAACTGGGAAGGGTTCAAACACTTCTCCGTTGTCCTGGACACAGGCCTGCATTCCGTCGCGGAACTGCCTTACCGTAGGTATGAACTTTCTTGGGTAGTCAAAATTTGCCATGATTGTGCTCACTATACTTTAGAGATAAAAAAATCAAAGTGTCAATACTACGTAAACCATACTATATACTATTTTACACCATTACTGTCCATACTATTGAACGAACCGCCATCTTGGATCAAAATTACAACAAATATACATGTCTTTACACTATCAGGGCGAATTAAAAGTGGCTGTAGAGGAATACGTCTGTGGACATTTTATCTGCTTTGCTTAGACAGACCCGTGAACAGTGGCAAGTAAAGTTGGATGTCTGGCTATATAAACAAACAATATCGCAATACCAACTACATTACAACAAAAGAAGAATATGCACACCAGACGAAGAATTATTGAGCGTCAGCCTCCGGTCAAACTATCTACCATACGCAACAAGAAATATAGGCCTGTCGTCAAGATTTCAGTCAACAATAGCTGACTACTAATGAACTTTTTCTTGCATGATAATTGTGTGATTGTGTGTGCGATTGTCTATTTTTAGAAGTATATTTCTGTGCCTGTATATAAATTACAAATATTTATTTTATTTTGTTTAAAATATGCTGAAGGACAAAACATCTGTAATCAAGACAAATTTCCATTTGTTTGGATCAATAAAGAAATCTTATCTTATCTTATATTTGCCAGAATCCATGGGGCACAACAAGCTTCTGTTCGAGGGCCGGATTCCCCACGTGTAACATAGGGTAAGATCTTTAAACCAAAAGCAATTAATTACTTTCTCCCACTGCGGAATTTCCCTTGGATCAGTATTGTTGTTGCTCGGTAGTTTACCTGCACTGTCAAGCGGTAGCGCAAATCCCATACTACAGGTATGGGCGTCCAGACACAAGAGCGGGGTTGAGGCGGGAATTCCGTGCACATTGCTTCCTCCCAGCCGATGCTCGGAACCCCTCAGTGGTGCGGCCTCATAGCAGGGGCTGTCCCCAGTGCGTTAGCCAACCGGTGTGCTCTTGATGCAAGCATACTGGTGGTTTACACACTTTGCCAGCGATGATGCCCATGGGTACATACGTTTTTCCAGAAGTCTCTAAACTTACCAACATAATTGAACATATACTTGTGTTATCTGGTCATTGGATTCATAAAATGCGGGTCGTTGTACTGGCTATACAATCACTTTGGGTGCAAAGTCAAACAATTTGTTACCTTAAAGATTTAGACAAATAAAACACAAAGAAATATGATTTATACATTTTAAAAGATTTTAAATATTCTAAATGTAAGTAAAAATATATCTAAGCCAACTACAGCGGCGTAACTAAAAGTAACTAAAAGTAAGAGACGGGGCCTGCGCGGGGCGCCAAACTGACGCTTCAGGAAATTATTTGCTAAATATCTGACAAAGAATTAATTATATATATAACAATTAATCAATGATAATTTTTTAAAATTGAAACAATCAATTATTTTTAATATCTTCTCTCTTCCAGATTGCAATAACTCAGTTTAAATCATTTATTTTATCATTTCCCTCATCTTAAGGGTATATCAGGGTAAATATTTTATCCCATTCAATGGATAAAGTGTTTTAAATTTGTATTTACAGCATTACGTATGTATTCAATCTGTTCGCTGCAAAGCAACATTCCACCATGTTTTTAAACTTCTTGTTAGCTTTAATAATAAATTAAAAATTAATAAATTAAAAAATAACATTATAGAAAAGCGCCAATTTCAACAAGCGCCCAAGGTGCCATTTTTCATACTTACGCCGTTGTCTTGCCCCAATAGTATTTGACTTGTACATTATTCTTATTAATAGTGCTTCTATTGTTTTTAATTAAACAAAACTAGATGCTTAAATTTATTTTTAATTATCATCAATGACATGTTAAAAGACAGGTTACAATTATCATCAATCCGTATTCATGTAGCCTATTTAGATTGTGTTCAGAACTAATAATAGAAAAATGTATAAAAACATGCTTCTTAATTTTTTTTACAATAATATAATTTTTAATAGATCTATATATGTATCGCTGCTCCGATTTCGGTTCAAATATTGTGTCTAAAAGTGGCATTGAAATGAATGCATATATTTAAGAGAAGGTAGAAATAGCAGTTACCTTTTAAATGTAAAGCAGATTCTTGTTTTCAAAAATATTGTCGAAAATACGGTATTATTTAAACGGATATATTAAAGTACAAGGCGAATATATTATATACATTGAAAATAACAAACTTTTCGAACTTTTCACGCCTTTAAGTGCATCTCTTTATGTCAAATTCAATAGGTCGCAAACCTTACTTAAACATGCATGCAATTGTTAATATTAATTAATTAAGCGTGTTAATTTAAAACATGAACAAAATAAGTTAAAGATTAACTTTTATAAAAAAAAACTGTCGCATTAGCAGATTTTAACAAACATAAGTAGCAACTGGGCTAGAGATGGAGTGTTTTTCATTTTTCGAAGCCCTGACGTAAAAAGAGCAATTGTGTGGGCATACAAATTCGCAGCAACCTAATACTTTTCCTAAACTATAGGAATTGCGAGAGTAATAAGACGACACATTTTAAATTTCGATTCAGATCCACCATTTCTACCCCATACTCGCATTACGCTGCTTCTCACCAGTGTGTCACAATGCATGTCTTACTTCCAACTTTTTTATTTTATCTACAGTAAACAAAACTATAATAAACTAATCTATACTAAACAAAACTATACTGAACAAAACAATAATAAACGAAACTATTATAAACCAAACTATATTAAACAACTATATACTAAAGAAAACTATACTAAACAAATCTATGCTAAGCAATAATTTTCTTAAAACTTTAATGCAAAACAAATATATTCTAAACAAATTAATATTATCAAGTATTCTAAACAAATCTATAGCTAAACAAATATTTTTTAACAAATATATACTAAACTAATCCGATCTAAACAAATATATACTAAACACCTTTAGGCTAATCTAATGACACACATAGTCTCTATAGATTTTTTAAAAAGTCCCTACTTACAACGTGAACAACACTCATCAGAAAATCCAACTGGACATCCAGATGTACATCGTTTGGTGCTAATCAGACAATCATCCGTTTGGTTCAAACAATTACTTTTTCGGTTACAGTCAATAATGTATCTAGGTATTTCTGTACACTGCATCTCTGAGAGAAAAAAAAAACACAACTTGGCAGATTATATTTTGGTTTATGTTTGGAAAAAAATATAAATAACTCAATAAAATACCATAGCTAGATACAGTCAAGCCAACAAGCGTATTAATCTATAACACGCACACATATATATACACAAATACAAGAAAAAAAAGAAAAACTGTAATAAATAGATTCAGATGTCAAAGTTTCAAAGACTTTATTTTCATTGGAATTATTCTGTAATTCATCTACTAGGTAGCTTGTTTGTGCAAACCAATCTTGTCTTGTTCTAATAGCAGCACTAAAACAATTTTCTTAATCTATAATTAATACACATAAAGTAGACAGTGTGTGTGGATTGCAATCCTCATTGGTTAGATTAAAGACACGGCACATTATTGTTTTATAGTTTTAGTTTTGCGATGCTGCTTCCGGTGTATGTCCTGCTAGCTGCGTGGTTACCTTATCCGACTGCTATTCGCACAATCTGAGTTCAATTCTCTAATGATACCTTTTTTTCTACTTTTTTAAAATTTCCATTAATATTATTTTTTTTAAACAATGTAAAGAATTGCAAGACTTACAGCTTTCCTAAAAGGTTTTGAGTAAAACAAAAATGGAATATTTATGTTTTAAACGCATGCGAGAGTCGTGGGTTTGATTCTGAGCCAGGGATAGTCTAAACTTTTTGTAAAAAAATGCCCTTATGAACCCGATTGCAATATAAATAATAATTAATTTTCTTAAATGTTTTAATTAAATAATATTGTTTTAATTATTATAACTTTATATTCATTCACGTTTATACAATTGTTTTCCGTAGCTTTTATAGGTTTATGTAATTTGTTGCCTGGGCAACATCGGAGAATTTAGCTGGTAATAAATAAAATAAAAAATATACATCAGATGTGTGTATTTGTAACGGGCTGTAGACCAGCCCTTGAAGACCCAAAATAAAAATGGATACTTAAAAAAAATTTTTTTGCTTACGAAAATGCCCTTTACTCAAATGTTTTGCCTTATACAGAACGCAACTAGAGCGACAGCCTGGATATGCCACTGATACAGGCTACAATTGTTTAAATTGGGTAGAATTTTCCAGACGAGTTCATTAAGATTTATAAATTTATATATTTTAGTTTGGCCAATTATATTGTCCACGCTAAATCGGTTGGTTTATAAACATATTTTCATAGACTATATATTAATAGTCTATAATATTACTTATTGTTAAAAATATTTTTTTTTAAAATCTTTGCAATTAATGGATAGTGATTTCAATAGCTTATAAATTTGCTTCAGTAAAGCTATATCCTTCACATAAAATGCGCAAATGTCATTATTGGAAAACAAGCAATCAAAAAGTTAATTATGATTTGGATTTACAAAAAAAATAAAAAAAATAACGGCTCTCAGTCTCAGTCACTTCATTCCCGTCACTAAATCCTCGAGTCAATTCATCCCCAGAAACTTAATCCTCAGACACTTAATCCTAGAAATGCAATTTTAGGTACAGAATTATGAAATCAGATCGAAATATAAATCATAACAAACACAAACAAAGTTAATAGTTCGATATTCATTTTTATATTTTGTTATTAAGAGTTTGTGAGGTGAATGGTTTTTAAATCAGTGTAACAGAAAAGCTAAAGATCGGAGATAGAGAAGACGATCTATTGATTCAAAGCGCTGCACAATGTTGTCGATTCTCATGGCTAATGCAGCATACTTCTTTATTGGACGCTGCTCTGTGCCGGTGCATGACTGCAGTACTTATGCTTTGTGCAGTTGACAATCCTTAGGAAGACCATCAAGAAATCTCCACATTGTTGGATGATGACACGAGAGAGAGATTCGAGGGCGTGAGGCCAAGCCTCTGCAACACCGCCGTTTACGTCCATGTATTTATTCCACATTTCTGGGGGAAACAATGCTGAAGCATCTTGAGTCTGAGTAAGAGTTGTGTCCTATTTGTATCCACCGTCCTATTTATCCGTCGTATTTTTTATCATCAAAGCGAATCCGGCGCACGGCCGTATCAAACAAAGGTAGAGACGAAACATTATCCCCTTGGCCGTTTTATTTTCTTTTATCTTCAAACGTAGAAATCATCAATTGGAATATCACAGACTAATTAATGTTCTGTTAATTAATAGAAAAGAGCGTCACAGGAGGCGGCCCTTAAGTCTACCATAAGACAACTGCTCAAGTTGTCAGCGATGCACTACATATTGCTTTAGAAAGGATTAAGTGTCTGGGGATTAAGTGTCTCAGGATGAAGTGACGGGGATGAAGTGACGGGGATGAAGTGTCTGGGGATGAAGTGACCTGTCACCAAAATAAAATATCATGATAGAAAAGAAATTACTTTCCTTCTGATAAATTAATATAATATTTTCTTAAGTATAGTTGCAATAGACAAAATGTATTGCACCTTTAATCAAATGAACTTCACATAGCTCAAGTATAACTCCAGTAGTTGACACATCTGAATATATTTCATTATATGGTATCAGTTGGATGGTTTCGTTATTTCTCATGTACATGAAGGCCAGTTGACCAGAGTCATAAAAGCTGTAAACTTCACTGTTGTTGTATTTGACCAATTTGACTAATTGATCTAGGTCATCTAAGCTTACGAACACTGGAAGAGATGATTTCTCGTTTAGCAAATTATTAAAGCTCAGCTTTTATATAATCACATAAGCAATAACTATACTAAAAACAATATTTACTTTAAAAAGGTGCCATGCATGTGAAAGATATTTAATGTGTACACTTCTATTCGTTAAAGTGTTAATATGCAAATTAATAAACATTTTAACTTAATTATACATGCATTGTAATTGATATTATTTTAGGGAATCAAATAGATACAATGCTAAGTATGCCTTAGACCTAATTCTGGAATGTCCTACACTCACATGTCAGAGATGCTATATGTCTAGGAATTATTATGACAATTGAACAGGATTGGGACTCTAGGATCACAGCGAACAATAGGCTACTGATCTTGCTAAAGAATGATAATTGGTGACAAATTATAATCAATTATAAAAAAACGTCAGCGGATTTGATTATTAGATATAGAAATAAATCTCGTCCATTCTTGTAATCTTTGAATAAGTATCGCCAATTTTATTAAGGGCCTATATGTCTAGAAGTTTAAAACACATAGAAGCTATACATAAAAAAAATAAAACCAAAAACAATGAAAAAACAAATAATAAATGCAGTTATTAAAATAAAATAATTTACTATAATGATTGAGAAGAATATCCTTGTTGTTTACGTCGGCATCAGTCGTATTAACTAGAGAGGACGTGCAGTTATATCCATTGGTACTCCCTTCAACAGCTTTGTAAAATCGGCTTGACCAAATAGTGGATGTATTCCCAGCAGGTAGACCCAATTCATCATCGAGTCCTGTTCAATATACTAATACGTTACAAAGTAATCTTGCATTATTTTATTATCAAAACTCGGGTAACTTTTCTTTTTCGGTGAGCTGCTAGTGGAGAGACAATCTAGACTTTAAGCTTATAAAGAAAATGTAGGTCCTGTGTTCCCGCTATACGTAATCATGTTGTGCACACCTAAGAAAAGGTTATGGACCCATGTGAGCCGCATTCATCTCTCGTAGTTTGAGGAATCGGGCGGAGCTGTGTGCATATAGCCTTATAGATGTGTCTAAGGTGTATGCTTTCAAAATCTTGAGTTAATATTACATAAACTTTAGTCTGCTGTTTAATTAAACACAAAAGACTTTAAATGGAGGAAGTAACAATGCATATTTCAATTTGATTGTTTTTCTTTGTACACACACAATAAGAAAAAAATCGCTTTATTAGATTTACAGTGTTAGGTTAGTTCATATAGAATAATTTCTTTTAGTCAATGCAATAATTAATTAGTTTCAATACTAAGTTGTAATGGTTTACCTCCACTAAACCAGATTGCTGGCACTTGCAATGTCATACGACGATCTGTAGCGATGGTTAGTGAATCAATCAACATCACAGTATCACAATGGACGGTGGGCGCGTAGTCGTCCAATTTTGTCGTGTCCCTTACAGTGACTATGGACTTTTCACAGAACTGCAAGGCACCTTGGTTACTGAATGAGATGCTGATTTGTTTTTTCATATCTGTATATTGATGATGTAATAAATCATCCGCCATGCTCAGTGCACTCTATTTCCACACTTCAGTTGCAGATTTTGGGATGGGGAAATCTCGACATTAAAAATATGAAAATAGTAACTTTTGTTTGTGTCCAACCACAGTGGAAGCTGATTATTCAATTCAATGAGGAGTGTAACATATTTGAGGGCTGTATGCTTCGATATGAAATATTCAATATTGAAAAGGTCAGTGACGACAACGCTGGTGCGCGTTAGCCAAGTACGTTTAAAATCACAGGGGGACAGTGGATATTTTTTTAAGGTAAACAGTAATGTGCTTAACCTTTAACCTCTGCTGTCTCTGAAGCTGGTTTAGAGGTGTGTCACACAAACAACAGTTTCAGTTATTCAGCCTTGATTGAACGATAGGGAGAGAATTTCATTGGTTCATCCAGAACATGTAGATGTAATGAATAAGTAATAACTAGAGCCATTGTGAGTCTGCTGTCAATTAAGCATATGTCATTGTCTCTCATAGTTTTCGGCAAGGGGATCGCAAGTGCACTATTTTTTTTTAAAGTGACTTTTCGAAGACTGATTTTAGTATAAAAGAGATTGACCCCTGTCTTGTCACTGGGCTGTCTTTCAATACTGCTATCATGGCGCAAGAAAGCCAGGTGGAGTTGAATAGTTCAAAAGGGAGTAATTTGATAAACTTATCGCCAATCGAAAAGAATAACAAATCACATGCAGTCAAAGCTGCAGAAATCCAAATAAATCCAAGCGGAGATAATATTCACGTCACTCTAAGACCAAAGAGTCCATACGTTGTCTCAGCAGGACGGACCTCTCAGGCATCTACGATCAGTAAGAAATCGCAAGAGGGTACCAAGAATGCCCGCTCTCCCCGAGAAGAGTTCGTAAGCACCGCGGACATTCTTCAGGAGCATCACAATCGAGGCTCATTGCATCCTTTTAGGACCAGCAGAATGTTATTTACCATCTCACTGGTCTTCGTCATCAGCTTTCTCCCATTCTTTATCATCGCTCTGGTCCGATCCTCTGTTGGGTCCAACGTATACATCTCCCTCACAGACGCTGCGGTCAGCATTTTTATCCGCTCCTCCCTCATCAGCAACGCAGTCAATCCGATCATCTACGGACTTTTGAGTAGCCACTTTCGCCGTGAGTGTACTGGACTAGTCTGTTGCCTGTTTCTGAAATAGAAGGCTCAGTTCAAAGATTTCTTGAAATAATCAACAAGAGGGTGCCAATGATGGCTTATTTCTAAGATTAATTTAAATAATAAGCTTTAACATTGTAATATTACGTTACATAATGCACAGGTCTATTGTATCTCAACTTATCTTCTGCCTTCTCCACGCTAACCTTTGCTAATGATGACCAAAACCGTGGATTTCATAGATCATCAATGGCAATATTCTGATACAGTGTACTACCGATGTACGTAAAGCGGCTCACTGTGTTGATTGTTTCGTCATTGATACTCATGTTTGGCTAGACAAAGTGCTTTCCGTGGGCTGGTTGGTATAGCACTTATGTCTTTCTTAGTGCTGATGGTAAGTCCGTAATTTGAACATGCACTGGAGAAATTGTCAACAACTGTGTTTCAAATCAGCCTCAGAACCGGCAATGAGGGCGAAGTCGTCGGCAAATAGTAAGTCGAGAATGGTGTCAGACTTGACCTTTGTTTTTGCTTTGAGTCTCCTAAGGCTGAACAGCCCGCCGTCAGTTGGGTACCTATTGTTAACCCTACTTCACCCATACCTTAATGCATCACTGAGCATGGCTGCGAACATAATACTAAACAGTGTTGGAGCCAGAACACATGTTACACATCCCTGCTTGACGCCATTAGTAACTGGGAAGGGTTCAAACACTTCTCCGTTGTCCTGGACGCAGGCCTGCATTCTGTCGCGGAACTGCCTTACCATAGGTATGAACTTTCTTGGGTAGTCAAACTTTGCTATGATTGTGCTCACTATAATTTAGAGATTTAAAAAAAGTGTCAATACTACGTAAAACAAACTATATTTGCCTAAAAAACAGAGAATCAATATGGTGGGGCACACCAAGCTTCTGTCCGAGGGCCGGATTCCCCACGTGTAGCATAGGGTAAGGTCTTTAAACCATAAGCAATTAATTACTTTCTTCCACTGCGGAATTCCCCTTGGATCAGTATTGTTGTTGCTCGCTAGTTTACCTGCACTGTCGCGCGGTAGCGTAAATTTCATACTACATGTATGGCGTCCAGACACCAGAGCGGGGTTGAGGCGGGAATTCCGTGCACATTGCTTCCTCCCAGCCGATGCTCGAAACCCCTCAGTGGCGCGGCCTCATAGCAGGGGCTGTCCCCCGTGCGTTAGCCAACCGATGTGCTCTTGATGCAAGCATACTGGTGGTTTACACACATTGCCAGCGATGATGCCCATGGGTACATACGCTTTTCCAGAAGTCTCTAAACTTACAAACATAATTTAACATTTACTTGTGCTATCTGGTCATTGGATTCATAAAAGCGGTTCGTTGTACTGGCTATACAATCACTTTTGGTGCAAAGTCAAACAATTTGTTACCTTAAAGATTTAGACAAATAAAACACAAAGAAATATGATTTATACATTGTAAAAGATTTTAAATATTCTAAATGTAAGTAAAAATGTATCTAAGCCAACTACAGCGGCGTAACTAAAAGTAACTAAAAGTAAGAGACGGGGCCTGCGCGGGGCGCCAAACTGACGCTTCAGGAAATTATTTGCTAAAATCTGACAAAGAATTAATTATATCGTCGGCATCCGTCCGTCTCCAAGAGACGATGGTGTAGCTTCACGGCAAAGGTGACCAGCTGCACCGCCGAGAATTGCTGTGGAGGCCAACTCGGCAGTGGCAATCCCTGCCGCACTTCAGGCATTTGAAGGTGGATGGCTGTTGTAAAGGAACCTTCCGCCTCGCTCGTTTCTGGATGGCAGCTTCCATGCGCCCAGTTTCTGCGCGGGATGTGCCAAGCCTGACTGCGAGCCTCCAGGTTGGTCGGTCAGAAGCTTGGCATTCCCATGTGTCAAGGTCAATTGAGCTCTCGTTCAGGTCTCTTTTGCATAGGTCCTTGAATCGCAGTTTTGGGCGCCCTATCTTCCGGTGGCCTTCGACCAGTTTTCCATAGAGAAGGTCTTTAGGAATGCGACCTGCATTCATCCTTTTCACATGGCCGAGCCACCTGAGGCGTTTCTCACTGAGCACAGCGTGAAGGCTGCTCATGTTGGCTCTCCCCAGCACCTCTGTGTTGGAGACCCTATCCTGCCACTTGATCTGCAGTATTCTCCGTAGGCACCTCATATGGAAGCTGTTGAGTTTCTTCTCGTGCCTCGCGTAAGTGGTCCATGACTCACAGCCATACAGGAGAGTGCTGAGTACGCAGGCGTGGTAGACGCGCAGTCTGGTCCTCTCGGTGAGGCTGGAGTTGTCCCACACTCGCTGTTTTAGTTGGGCCATGACTGTGGCTGCCCTGGCGATCCTGCTGTTGATCTCCAAGTCGATGGACTGTGAACTCGAGATAATGGACCCGAGGTATGTGAAGCTCTCGACAACCTCCAAGGTGTGTCCATCGATGACGATGTTTGGAGGGGTCTCCGTGCCCTGAGCCATGACGTTAGTCTTTTTCAGGCTTACAGTCAGGCCGAACTCCTTGCATGCATGAGAGAAGCAAGTGACGAGCTGCTGGAGTCCGTCTTCGGTGTGTGATGTCAAGGCTGCATCATCAGCGAAGAGCATCTCTCGAATGAGGACCTTTTTGACTTTGGTCTTGGCACGAAGACGCGCTATGTTGTAGAGCTTGCCATCAGACCTGGTGTGAATGAAAACACCCTCGCTGCAGTCCTTGAAGGCGTGTTGGAGGAGCATGGAGAAAAAGATGCCGAATAGTGTAGGCGCGAGGACGCAGCCCTGCTTTACTCCGCTGCTGACTGGGAATTCCTTGGAGGTTGCGCCATTGTAGCAGACAGTGCTGTGCATGTTGTCGTGGAAGGACCTGACCACCGCAAGCAGGTGTGGGGGACATCCGGTCTTCTGCAGCAAGCTGAATAGTCCGCCTCGGCTGACCAGATCAAATGCCTTTGTGAGGTCGATGAAGGTTATATAGAGTGGCATCTGCTGTTCCTGACACTTCTCCTGGAGCTGGCGTAGTGAGAAGATCATGTCAGCCGTTGATCGACCAGCCCTGAAGCCACACTGTGACTCTGGGTAGATGCGTGAAGCGAGGGTCTGCAGGCGGTTAAGGATGAAGCGGGCGTACGCTTTACCAACGATACTGAGGAGGGAGATGCCCCGATAGTTGTTACAGTCACTCCTGTCACCTTTGTTTTTGTACAAAGTGATGATGTTAGCGTCTCTCATATCTTGTGGAATGTAACCCTATTCCCAGCAAAGGCATAGGAGGTCGTGAAGTTGCTGTAGCAGGGCTGGTTTCCCGCACTTTAGTACTTCTGGTGGGATTCCGTCGCTCCCAGGTGCTTTACCGCAGGCGAGACGGTCGATGGCCTTGCTGAGCTCATCCAAAGTGGGTGGAGTGTCAAGCTCCTCCATGACCGGCAGGTCTGATATCGCTCTGAGAGCGGAGTCTGTTACAGTGTCTGCGTTGCGTACAGTTCGAGGTAATGCTCTACCCACCTCTGCATCTGCCTTTCCGGATCGGTGATAACCTCGCCTGTTTTGGACTTGAGGGGGGCTGTCTTAGAGGGGGTTGGACCTATTGCCTTCTTGATGCCCTCGTACATCCCTCTTGCGTTGCCTGTATCGGCAGCTGTCTGAATGCTGTCACAGATATTCAGCCAGTAGGTGTTGGCACAATGACGGGCAGTCTGCTGGGCTTTGCTCCTGGCAGTCCGTAGAGCTTGTAGTGTACTGGGGCTAGGCTTAGCCTTGTAGGCCAGAAGGGCTTTCCTCTTAGCCTCTGTCACGGATTCCATTTCCTCCCAATGGGCCTTGTACCAGTCAGCATTCTTCCGCTCTTTCTTCCCGTAAACAGTGATGGCTGCGTTGTACATGGCGTCGCGGAGGCGTGGCCACTTGGAGTTGATGGTTTCCACTTTGAGGGCCCCGTCGAGTATGCTAATGAGCTGTTGGGTTTTCTCGGGGTTTCTGACACAGCTGGTGTTGATGCGTGGGCGGCCCTTCTTCTTTGAGTGGTGCAACTTCTTCGGCGTTAGGCGCACCTTGCTCGCCACGAGGGCGTGGTCCGTGTCGCAGTCTGCACTATGGTAACTACGTGTGAGGAGGACGCTGCCAATGTCCACTCTTCTAGTTAGGACAAGATCAAATTGATGCCAGTGGCGAGAGCGAGGGTGTCTCCACGACACCTGGTGTATTTCTTTGCACTTGAAGTAGGTGTTGGTCACGCACATACCGTGATGGCACGAGAGCTCAAGCAGTCTCTGACCATTTTCATTTATATTTCCCCTTCCAAAGTTTCCGAGGCATGTGGGCCAGGCTTTCTGGTCAGCTCCTACTCTTGCATTGAAGTCTCCAAGAAGGTAAAGGCTCTCAGTGCTGGATATCCTGGATATCGCTTCATCCAGGGCTTGGTAGAACTGATCTTTATCCTCATCGGTAGAGTGGAGGGTTGGGGCGTACACACTGAAGATATTGACTGGGCCAGAAGAGGTTGACAATCGGAGGGAGAGTAGTCTATCTGTGCCTGTTGTGGGAGGCTCTGTGGAGCTGACAAGCGTGTTTCTCACAGCAAAGCCGACTCCGTGCTGTCTTGGTTGGTCCGTAGGCTTCCCTTGCCAATAAAAGGTGTAGTTGGCTTCCCTGATGGTACCGTTGTCAGCCAGCCGGGTCTCCTGCAGAGCGGCAATGTCAACGTTGAGTCGCGAAAGTTCCCTATCAATAACGGCAGTCTTTCTTGCATCGTTTATTTAATTAATTAATATATAACAATTAATCAATGATATTTTTTTTTAAATTTAAACAATCAAACATTTTTAATATCTTCCCTCTTCCAGATTGCAATAACTCAGTTTAAATTAGTTTACATAAAGCCTGTTTATTGTATAGTTACTTGATAGTTTGTCTATTTCTGACACAATAATTTATGCTACTCATTATCTGAAAAGTCGTGGCCTGTTTGTGCATTTTGCCATTTAAAAAAAACAAACATTTATTTCATCATTTCCCTCATCTTAATGGTAAATCAGGGTAAATATTTTATCCCATTCAATGGATAAAGTGTTTTAAATTTGTATTTACAGCATTACGTATGTATCCAATCTATTCGCTGTAAAGCAACATTCCACCATGTTTTTAAACTATATTAAACAACTATATACTAAAGAAAACTATACTAAACAAATCTATGCTAAGCAATTATTTTCTAAAAACTTTAATGCAAAACAAATATATTCTAAACAAATTAATATATATCAAGTATTCTAAACAAATCTATAGCTAAACAAATATTTTTTAACAAATATATACTAAACTAATCCAATGTAAACAAATATATACTAAACACCTTTAGGCTAATCTAATGACACACATAGTATCTATAGATTTTTTTTAAAAGTCCCTACTTACAACGTGAACAACACTCATCAGAAAATCCAGCTGGACATCCAGATGTACATCGTTTGGTGCTAAACAGACAATCATCCGTTTGGTTCAAACAATTACTTTTTCGGTTACAGTCAATAATGTATCTAGGTATTTCTGTACACTGCATCTCTGAGAGAGAATACAAAACACAACTTGGCAGATTATATTTTGGTTTATGTTTGGAAAAAAATATAAATAACTCAATAAAATACCATAAATAAATAAATAAATAAATAATAACGGTGCTTATATAGCGCATATCCCGTTGGTGACAGTTCTATGCGCAGACGACAGTCAAGCCAACAAGCGTATTAATCTATAACACGCACACATATATATAAACAAATACAAGAAAACAAAGAAAAACTGTAATAAATAGATTCAGATGTCAAATTCATAGATTTTTTTTTCATTGGAATTATTCTGTAATTCATTTAATAGGTAGCTTGTTTGTGCAAACCAATCTTGTCTTGTTCTAATAGCGGCACTAAACCAAATTTCTTAATCTATAATTATTACACATAAAGTAGACAGTATATGTGGATTGCAATCCTCATTGGTTAGATTAAAGACACGGCACATTATTGTTTTATAGTTTTAGTTTTGCGATGCTGCTTCCGGTGTATGTCCTGCTAGCTGCGTGGTTAGCTTATCCGACTGATATTCGCACAATCTGAGTTCAATTCTCTAATGATACCTTTTTTTTCTTATTTTTTAAAAATTTCCATTAATATATTTTTTTTAAACAATGTAAAGAATTTCAAGACCTACAGCTTTCCTAAAAGGTTTTGAGTAAAACAAAAATGGAATATTTATGTTTTAAACGCATGCGAGAGTCGTGGGTTTGATTCTGAGCCAGGGATAGTCCAAACTTTTTGTAAAAAAATGCCCTTATGAACCCGATTACAATATAAATAATAATTAATTTTCTTAAATGTTTTAAGTAAATAATATTGTTTTAATTATTATAACTTTATATTCATTCACGTTTATACAAATGTTTTCCGTAGCTTTTATAGGTTTATGTAATTTGTTGCCTGGGCAACATCGGAGAATTTAGCTGGTAATAAATAAAATAAAAAATATACATCAGATGTGTGTATTTGTAACGGGCTGTAGACCAGCCCTTGACGACCCAAAATAAAAATGGATACTTAAAAAAAAATTTTTTGCTTACGAAAATGCCCTTTACTCAAATGTTTTGCCTTATACAGAACGCAACTAGAGCGACAGCCTGGATATGCCACTGATACAGGCTATAATTGTTTAAATTGGGTAGAATTTTTCCAGACGAGTTCATTAAGATTTATAAATTTATATATTTTAGTTTGGCCAATTATATTGTCCACGCTAAATCGGTTGGTTTATAAACATATTTTCATAGACTATATATTAATAGTCTATAATATTACTTATTGTTAAAAATATTTTTTTTTTTAATCTTTGCAATTAATGGATAGTGATTTTAATAGCTTATAAATTTGCTTCAGTAAAGCTATATCCTTCACATAAAATGCGCAAATGTCATTATTGGAAAACAAGCAATCAAAAAGTTAATTATGATTTGGATTTACAAAAAAAATAAATAACGGCTCTCAGTCTCAGTCACTTCATCCCCGTCACTTAATCCTCGAGTCACTTCATCCCCAGAAACTTAATCCTCAGACACTTAATCCTAGAAATGCAATTTTAGGTACAGAATTATGTTCGATATTCATTTTTATATTTTGTTATTAAGAGTTTGTGAGGTGAATGTTTTTTAAATCAGTGTAACAGAAAAGCTAAAGATTGGAGATAGAGAAGACGATCCATTGACTCGTAGCGCTGCACAATGTTGTCGATTCTCATGGCTAATGCAGCATACTTCTTTATTGGACGCTGCTCTGTGCCGGTGCATGATTGCAGTACTTATGCTTTGTGCAGTTGACAATCCTTAGGAAGACCATCAAGAAATGTCCACATTGTTGGATGATGACACGAGAGAGAGATTCGAGGGCGTGAGGCCAAGCCTCTGCAACACCGCCGTTTACGTCCATGTATTTATTCCACATTTCTGGGGGAAACAATGCTGAAGCATCTTGAGTCTGAGTAAGAGTGGTGTCCTATTTGTATCCACCGTCCTATTTATCCGTCGTATTTTTTATCATCAAGCGAATCCGGTGCACGGCCGTATCAAACAAAGGTAGAGACGAAACATTATCCCCTTGGCCGTTTTATTTTCTTTTATCTTCAAACGTAGAAATCATCAATTGGAATATCACAGACTAATTAATGTTCTGTTAATTAATAGAAAAGATCGTCACAGGAGGCGGCCCTTAAGTCTAACATAAGACAACTGCTCAAGTCGTCAGCGATGCACTACATATTGCTTTAGAAAGGATTAAGTGTCTGGGGATTAAGTGTCTCAGGATGAAGTGACGGGGATGAAGTGACGGGGATGAAGTGTCTGGGGATGAAGTGTCTGGGGATGAAGTGACGGGGATGAAGTGTCTGGGGATGAAGTGTCTGGGGATGAAGTGACGGGGATGAAGTGACGGGGATGAAGTGTCTGGGGATGAAGTGACGGGGATGAAGTGACGGGGATGAAGTGTCTGGGGATGAAGTGTCTGGGGATGAAGTGACGGGGATGAAGTGAGGGGGATGAAGTGACGGGGATGAAGTGACGGGGATGAAGTGTCTGGGGATGAAGTGACGGGGATGAAGTGTCTGGGGATGAAGTGTCTGGGGATGAAGTGACGGGGATGAAGTGATGGGGATGAAGTGTCTGGGGATGAAGTGACGGGGATGAAGTGACGGGGATGAAGTGTCTGGGGATGAAGTGACGGGGATGAAGTGACGGGGATGAAGTGTCTGGGGATGAAGTGTCTGGGGATGAAGTGACGGGGATGAAGTGAGGGGGATGAAGTGACGGGGATGAAGTGACGGGGATGAAGTGTCTGGGGATGAAGTGACGGGGATGAAGTGTCTGGGGATGAAGTGTCTGGGGATGAAGTGACGGGGATGAAGTGACGGGGATGAAGTGTCTGGGGATGAAGTGACGGGGATGAAGTGACGGGGATGAAGTGTCTGGAAATGAAGTGACGGGGATGAAGTGTCTGGGGATGAAGTGACGGGGATGAAGTGACGGGGATGAAGTGTCTGGGGATGAAGTGACGGGGATGAAGTGTCTGGGGATGAAGTGACGGGGATGAAGTGTATGGGGATGAAGTGTCTGGGGATGAAGTGACGGGGATGAAGTGACGGGGATGAAGTGTCTGGGGATGAAGTGACGGGGATGAAGTGACGGGGATGAAGTGTTAAAGTGTTAAACCAAACTTGAAATACAAAAAGAAGGAACCAAGAGTTATCGTTATTGTGAACAAATATCGAGATAGTGAGAGAAAGGGATCAGAGATTTTCAAAAACAAGGCGAGATCAAATTATTCGACGAAACAACACTGGAGGGAATTTGATCGGCATTCAGGTAGAATCGTGAACATTTATGTAAAGATCTACATATAGTTAAAATGAAACTGGACGGAAATAATCCTGAATTCGGTATGAATGAACATAATGAATGTTTGTGTAGCTACAAATTTGATAGACTTTATTGTCACAAAAGTAAGTATAATTTTGTGACTGTAAAAAGACGAGATTTAGATTTGCCATGGCGAGATAGGGTTATAGTCAATAGTATAGACGTGCATATACCAAACTAAACATAGAGTATTGCTTACTGACCTGTAGTAGGGATGTAAATACCGTTTGTTTTTTTCAAAACCTGTTTTAGGTTCTATACATCCAGTATTAAACCGAATTTTGGTTCTCCCCCCTACTCCCCGCGCGATGTCCCAGGCCGGAAAAAGCAGAATGTGCGAAGTTTAATAGGTCTATTTTAAAAAAAAAATTGTTAACACTTATTTAGTGTTGGCAGAAAATAACAAAGTTTGATTTGTGGGAATATGATTTTTTACACTTTACCATAAAATTCTTCGAAACTAAAAAACCTTAGGCTAGTTGATTACATTGCAACAAATCCGATAATAGCTTTCAATAGTGATAATCAAATTTCTGATTATCGTTTACCATAATTCTAAGAAGCACAAGCGTGCCAACTTTAAATTATTTATATTCTACTTATCCTTAACTATTTAAATAAACTTCTGTCTAATATGAAAGATATATTTGTATTAACAACACAGCGCGAACCTAGACATGTATGATGATGTATTGATCCATCAGAAAATGTTTTGCGTAGCACAAATCAAAAGAATATGTATTTAATATTACCGTTAATAATAGGTCTAAGGCACAGGCTCGGTGTCTAGCCTAATTGTTCAGGGTCATAAGGAAAACCTAGTTTTGCATCTCCATTGCGTACTTCAAAGGGGAGCGCACATCAAAAGGATGAGCCAAACATTCCTGTTAATTGTAACTTTACATTTGGTTTGATTTTTTTACCATACCGCAAGCCAGAGCTAGGATTTGTTTAAAAGCAAGGCATTTAAGAAGTGTTTTGTCGAATTCAGCATTTTTTTTTTTGAATATTTTTTCCATGAAAACTAAAACATTGTGTGCTACTTGAAGTAAATGATTACCTTCCAACCATGATACCGAAAACCGTTTTTGAAGATCAAAGCCGGTATTCGGTTTTAAAACTCTGGCAATCTACAATACATACAATTCGCGTAGTCTAGCTCAGAGATTACTAGGCCCACAATCACACAATTAATGACTCACATGCCTCTTTTGTTAGAATGTTTCTAATACATTTTATACTATGGAGATAATATATATTGCAGATTTACATTTGTTTTTTATTTGCGCTTTGAGGGTTACATTATCGTCTAAATATACGCCAATACATTTTGTTTGAGTTGATTTATGGATAATCTCACTGTTGACTAGTAGATAGTCTGTTAGACATTTTTTATCCGAACCTAATAAATTCAGTTTTTCATGTATTCAATTTTAGTTATTGCCGTCCATCCAGACTTTGACTTGTCTTGGTCATTTTTCGAATAAGCATTGTTGTATCGAATATAGAAGAGTTGTGAGGGATGATGTTAGTGGTTGCATGTGGTCAGAGGCGGAGAAAGTTAGATATAGTTAGCTTGGCTATAAAATGTACCACAATGGCCGCCAGGGCAGATGTGTCCAGCCAATTGTAACGTGATGCCATGTAAATGAATAAATGCAAGGGTCCATCCTGGGATGTACAATAGGAAAATAAATACAGTCCGGTGTCTTGAGGACGATGGGTGTTAGTTTTTGTGTTTGTAGTTGCGGGAGCAGTAGGCTGAGCGTTGAGTGGAAATGTTAGGGTAGTTTAAGCGTCGGTTAGAGAGCTTGTGTATGAATTTAGTAGAAGGCTTGTGTTGGTTAAGGATATGAGCAGGTGTAGTAGTAAAGTACGCAAAGTCAGCAGAGGAACTTGTATATCTTTTTTTAGATGTTTATAAAATGTTGTATAATTAATCTAGACTTTGCTTCTTCATTACCATTGCTAAAATCTGCCTGTATCAGATCTCATATTAACAAAAGAACTCGTAACAACATGTCATAATTTAAATTAAATGTGCATTTTCTGTTATTAGAGTTGAAAGTGCGATGACATGGGATGTACCTAAAATCTAAACAAATACCCATTATTGTCAATGAAAGGATAATATCGTGTTATTTTAAAAGACAAGGTGGCAATATTTTTTAATGTACTGAATGGCCGTTGGTACTTTAATAAACAGTTACTGTCTTTTGTTTCAGCAACATGAAGGATACATTCATCAGTCCCTGTGGCTCATGCCGACAGGTTCTTCTTGAGGTATATTATATTATACATATTTCACAAGTATACAATCATCATAACTGGAATTGTCATCCTGTTCTCATTGATTTAGTTTTAATTAACGTGCATGTGCAATTTATATTTGCTAAGGAAAAATAAATATTAAAATATTTTTTTAAAGTTTTGATGTCTCGTGTTGAATACTGAGTATTTTGAGTAAAGGGTATGACACGATCTATATATCTTAAGTCTATCTTGTCATCCATCAATCTATTTATTACATCAATTATCTGTATATATATATATAGGCCCTATATATATACACACCTATATATAAATGATGTATATATATACATATACAAGCTAAATAGTCCGGCGTTTTTGATTACGCATTTTATATTGGCGATTGTAATTATACTACAAGACGTTGTGCTATATTGTTCATTGTTGTTGTATTACTGTGTTATAAGCGTTCTCATTTAATGTGTTGTTTTCTTATCAAGGTAGCGTTTATATTTGATGTTCTTTTGTTATTTCTCATTAGATATTGTAAGTGTCAACATTATTATTAAATCATTTAATTATTATATGGTATCTTAACTCCTGACATCCAAAGAGTTTTGTTGTTTTCAGTTTTGTTTGATATTTAATTGAAATAGCACAATTTGTTCAGATATTTGGTTTTCTTTACAATATACTAATTTATATATTGCGTTTAATCAACGAGCAAAAATACATTCAAAATCCAATTAATTAAATACGTAATATAAATATATCGTTTATTTATACTAGACATTATTTACATCATATTTATTGACTAAGTAAAATTTAACCCAGTTTCTTGTTTAGATCTATCTATCTATATTTTTCTTTTCTATCAAGTTTGGCAGGGACTACAATGTATATATGACCAAACCAGATATGACCCACCAAAGCGCCACAACTGGAGAGCTCCTGCCCTACGGCTTCTGTCCCTTGGATCTCACGGCAGAGCGCGTTTAAAATGCATCTCGATATAAAAGATATATCGCATCGCAAAAACGTTTACCAGAAAAAGAAAAGGACTCGGAATTATAATTTTGGTCACAATTAGTACAATATTTATTTACTAAAAAATACAGTTTAAAACATACATTTATAATATTTTTTTTGGACGTTGTAAAGTTAAACAAAAAGTTATAATCAATTAAAATATTGAAAAAGTTTGATTTCAGCTTATTGTTTAGTAAGCAGAAGTAGAAGTATAAAGCTATTGTCATAAAAGTTACTCTGTGTTAAAAGGTGTCATAAAATATGAGTCTGGTCAAATGATGTCATTAAACAAGTATTTAGATAAAATATAACAAAAGAAAAGATAAAGGATACATTATATGTATGTATGTCGAAATGAAGTAATTAAATGTATGTCTGTCGAAATGAAGTAATTAGGCCTAAATGTTTGTCTGTCGAAAAGAAGTCATTAAAAGTATGTCTGTCGAAATGAGGTCACTAAATATGTGTCGGGGTAAATGATGTCATAAAATGTAAAAGTAAAGTACCCTACGGACCAAATGGATCATAAGGGCCGGTGAAACAGCGTTCACCAGTTACTGTTGCCATGTCATACTAGAAGATGTGTGGCCAGCACAATGCTCAGTCACCTTTACTTTATCCCTACACATGTCAGGTACCATTCATAGCTGGGTAGACTTAGGGACAGTCTCAGATCCAGGCAAGAAAATATCATAGTCTTCACCAGAATTCAAACCCATGACATTCGGATACGCAAGTCATAAAATGTATGTCTGTGCTAATCTTATCTAATCTTATACATTAAAGAGACGATTATTGCATCCTACGCTCATCCGCGGTCCGAGTCTAGTCTTGCATTTTTATAAGTGTTTTAAATGATGTTAAGTTACTGGTTTTCCTGGTTTGTTCAGGCAATTGTTACGACCACAATCCCCTTTTTGTCAGAAACGTGTAAATGTTGTTGATAATTCTCGTTATTCCTAGGGTAGACTTTGGTTATTATCATTTATATTTCAGTATTACACAAACTCTCCTTACTGTCTTGGGCACGAAAACAGGATTTGCGTTCTAACAGTTCCTTTCCTTGACGTTGTAGTTGTTACGAATGTCGGTTGTCACGTACCCGCCATCTCGTCTTATCCAGTTAACCCTTTCTGTCCGTAGTTTTTTTCAGGTTCTGCCGGAGTTTTTTATTTAGACAAAATACATATGTCTTAAAAAGATATTTTAATATAGTTTTTTTTATTAAATGTACCAAGTGTTATATATCAAAATAAAGGTGAATAAATACTGAATCTAAATAAATATGTTTTGTTCTGAAATATTTTGTGTAAATAATAGAAAAAGAAAAAATATTAGTGAAAATGTAAAAAAAAAGGAAATTTTTCTAGTAAAAAAATTATTTAAAAAAATTGCTAAGTACAAACTATAAAAAATATTGAAATAAATCTTCGTTTATATCAATTATATACTATTAGGCTATCAAAATAATTACAAAAATTGACAGGTAATCCTTTTAATTAATGTCTGTTACCGTTTGAAAAAACATAGATAAAATATGATATTTTCACATTTCTTATTAGTACTAGGCCTAGGAGTGGTTATGTTTTCACAAAATAATTATTTTTTTTTTAAATTAGGTACATGTTATATATTAAATTAAACAGGGTAACATATAAAATTTAGAAATAAAAGATTAAACAGTGTACAGAATAAATTAATGATTAAAAAATCGGAAAGATTAGGTCCTAGTTGGACCTAGTTGATGACGCTTATTTTTCACCGGCGACCGGTTGATGCTCCCGACTCGATGTAGTGTAGTCTTAGACCGATATAATTACATATTTTATTCTAAATTGTATTAAATGTGTGTCTATAATAAAATAAGATAAGTTTGTATCATTTCTATTGAATAATGTCTTCAAAAAAGCCTAGCAGACAGTTTTTTAGATGATCTTTACTAGGCCCCCCATTTGTGTACTTGTGACCGTCGTAACAAATCAATAATCACCACTATAAACAATGGAAAAAAAAGCATAAAAGGTCGTCAAATCCCCTTTAAACTTATGTTAAAAAGAGTTCTCATATCTATAAATAGACAGAGGAAGTTCAAATTAATTTTAGAAAGCTGGTTTGGATTTAATAACGAAACAAACAATGTTACCCAAATCAACGCCAATGGCGTTCTTTCGGCAGAATAGCACTGCCGATCAACGCCAGTTGCGTTCTTACGGACAGAAAGTGTTAATGGGATATTCAAAGTTTTAATATCAAGGCTCTCTGTCTTATGGGGTATGAGCGAGATTGCGAGTAGTGAACTATGTTAAACTATCCAACGAATATCTAAGTACTAACATTCAGAAAGATAGGCCCGGTTCAGTTGAATAATGAATAGTTTATTAAATATAAAGAAATAACAAAAGGAATATTCACAGAAGTTACATACAGTAATCAAACATGAAATCATAATATCTTCTTATAGGTATAAGATCACCCACGAGAATAGCAAGAAAATAGCGACTCTGATCTTGACCTAGATCAGGAAATATTCACATATTACAAAGATATGAAAGAGGCATTCAAAGAAATCTCCTCAATATAATTAGCAATAACCGTACAATAGTACAATACTAAAATGTTATAGTGTTTCCGTTATTATTATAATTATATTTATACAGTGTGCCCAAAGTTATCATTGTAAATCTCACTTACGCTTTTACAAATCTGAATAAAAACACAGTCTTGCACGGTCAGGCCTCTCTCAAGCAACTGACTAGCAAACTAGGAAAAAGTCCCTTTCTAAACCTAGCGCATGAATCGCTAAAATAACACCACCCCAACACTAATCACGGGTCGCTCACACAGTGTACACTTTGGCACGTAACACCCCCACACTTCTTTGAAAAAATTGACAATAACAATGGCAATTTTTCTAGCCAAAAATGTACTTATAACATTAGTTTCATCTTACTTAGAGAAACCTACAAAAGAACTTCTTACAATAATTCAAAAACATGTCATTAATGAAAAACTCCTTACAATAATTCAAAGTTCATATCATATTATCAAAATATCGTCAATAATAATGTTATACATGTTTTCAAAATATCATTATCAGAATTAATGTAATGCATATATTATCAAAATTCATGTAATGCATGGCATAATATCATCAATATTCATGTAATGCATATCATAATATCAAAAGATAATCGTTAATGTAATACATATGTTATCAAAATATAATCAAAATTAATGTAATACATATTTTATCAAAACATCATCATTAATGTAATACATATCATTTAATCAAAATTTCATCAATTTAATCAAAAATGCATACATAATATTATCAGAACAAAAAAAATCCACACATCATTCTCATATGGATACACTCTGGTATCTAGGACCTTAAACCCGAGATAAAGCCTCAACAAGTTTTCAGTCAATCTTCTTTTATCAAGATTGGAAACTAACTGAGTCAATTATATCATATGTGTGAGTCTCCCAATCTTGAGAGTAAACAACAGAGTCCATATTATGACATGACATCTTTAGTCTTAGTCTGACCCTGTAAATCAGAACAATTATAGGATCATCCAAAATATCAAGAAAATTTCATGAACAACAATTCATTTTTGAAAATTCTTATCAATTAAATTCAAGTGTCCCTTGAAATTTAAGTTATTGTATACTGGAGTGAAGCAAAGACCAATATTAGATATTCAACAATTTCCATCACCAAAATGCATATCTAAAAGCAAAAACCTTTAATCTCATGGACAATGTCAAATCAATTTCAACTAGATTAGTCATATTGAACCGGTATTCAATATAACAAAAATACACTTAATATGTTCATTTCATGACAAATCATAACACAGAATAAGGCAAAGAAGTAAATACAAATGTCACTCAATGCTGCCTTGATGTGGTCCATAATCACGTGGTAGGATTCCTACTGTTTTATTTTGAGTGCACATATAAATAGTGATGCAAACATAGGGCTTCCTCTGGAACTTTTTAAAGGAATGTGCTTTAATTAGGTCTGGGAGACATACATGATTGCAAACTGGCAATGTTATACATGGAAACAAAACTCTCTCAATAATAAAAAGAGCAATTTCCGATTCCAAAAGCTTTCTTGAAATGAAGGCCACAAAGAAGAACATGCACATTTTTAATAGTTCAAAGGTTGGCGTTTGAGCATTATGTCTTTGTAAGAATGTAATGCATATGTCAACCTTACGAGATGGTTGTATTTCAAAGGCTATTTCTTCATCCTTTGATTCACTTTCTTCCAATGGTATACCCTGCTCTCTTCTGGGCAAGATAATGTTCTCGACAGCGCTTGTTTTGCTTGTAATTGCATGTGAAAGCTTTTCATTACCATCACTTGGTGAAGTGACTCTCAGTTGTCGTAAGGTCGGTATCTCTGCATCGCATGTTTGCTTCGACAAGACATCAGAATGTGAGATGTGTAATGGCAACTTGTGTTCATCATCAATGAGCTTAGCTGTATCTTCAACTGGTGAAGACTTAGGTTGCAAAATGTCAACAGGTGAATGCTTAGGTTGCAAAGTGTCAACAGTCATACTGTGTGTTACCATACAAGCAGGAAACAACTCGGACGGTTCTTCACAAAGGTCAGGGGAAAGTAACGGCTGCTGCGTAATGACTTGAGGAAAAACATGGCCACCGGCCAGGTCATTTCCTAATAAAAGGTGACTACCTTTCACAGGCAATTCGGATATGACTCCGAGCATGACGTCATCTTGAACACGGCTGTGGTCAAAGCGAAGACGTGGATGAGGAAATGGCGTTAGAGTTTGTCCACTTTGTCTACTCCTTGCACAAATATCTGGGTTCCTGTATCTGTAGAACCAGACAAAGGTAAAACATTGGTCACAAGTAGTGACTGTGATGCCTCCATGTTACGGAGAACTCTGGCATCGGTTTCTGACTCAGGCTGATATGCTGACTCAGGCTGATATGCTGACTCAGGCTGATATGCTGACTCAGGCTGATTGCTGACTCAGGCTGATATGCTGACTCAGGCTGAACTGTTGCTGACTCAGGCTGATATGCTGACTCAGGCTGATATGCTGACTCAGGCTGATATGTTGCTGACTCAGGCTGATATGTTGACTCAGGCTGATCCATTGTTGACTCAGGCTGAACTGTTTCTGAGACCACGGCCTCAGAGATATCTGAAGACACTGTAACGACAGGATGAGTTTCCTCAGCTGTAGTGAGTGCACAGGCATTTGATACGTTAACCTGCATCATACCAGAAAGTACTCTGGTAACTGAAGTCAAGAACTCCGTTCGCTCATGGTAACGTACGGACTGTACATTGCAATCTGGCTTATACGGAGTGCATACCGTATGGAGTACAGGTGTAGTAAAGGCGTTCAGAATGGTTGCCTTGACTACTTTTTAGTCACTCTGACTATGAGTTGCGATAGTGTTGAAAACACTGAGTGCTTTGCCGTGCAAGACTTTAGATAACAATAGGGTAAATACATGAGCTGGCCACTTTAATTGTCTGGCAAAAAGCTCAAAATATTTAAAATATTCAGTGAGATTACAATTATTATTAAGTTTTGGCACACTGTATAAATGGTTATCAATAGAATAGGTATCAATAGAATAACCTTCAGAAGTACGAGCACCGGTAGTAGAAACAAATTGACAAGTACTAGTAGTAGTAGTAGAACAAACAACAGGACTAACAAAAGCACATGGAGAAAGAAACTGTCTCAAATCGACCTTGTCCTTCGCTAACTCTATCTCCTTAAGTCTTCTCTCATGATTCAGTTTAATTTCTGCTTCCCTACGTCTAATTGCCTCTTTTTGATCTGCATCTTTAAGTCTATTAGCCTCTATCTGATCTGCTTCTTTACGTTTAATAGCCTCTTTCACCTCGAACTCTCTAAGTCTAAATTCTGCTTCGCGTTCATCTAACACAGATGTCACTAGCTTTAAATACTCTTCGTCCAGACTACCATCATTGACAAAATGTAAAATTATGTGTCCTTTAAGCACTTTGTTGGAACTAATGGCTTTGACACTTAATTCTAACTTTCTAATAATAACAAATAAATCTTTTCTTTTAAACAACTCAAGTGCTTCTATCGAAGGATTTGCAACAAACGATTCAACGTCCATTTTAGCTTTTTATTCTACACAGCAGAATAAAATACAAAGACTAGGCCTAGCACGCAATACTAAATGCACAAGATAGAAAGAAGCAAGACAAAAGTCGAGGCAAAATACTGTGTTAACACCGGCTTACAAAAATGTAAACAAAAGAAACATTCCAACGGCCAATTACCGATATAATACACACAAGAAAAATAGTTCCTTACGAAGACAAAGTAAGAGAAATAAACTACAACTATTCATTAAATTAATTCGAAAAGAATGAATTAATTATCCCGGACGAGCCCCCAATTGTCACGTACCCGCCTTCTCGTCTTATCCAGTTAATGGGATATTCAAAGTTTTAATATCAAGGCTCTCTGTCTTAAGGGGTATGAGCGAGATTGCGAGTAGTGAACTATGTTAAACTATCCAACGAATATCTAAGTACTAACATTCAGAAAGATAGGGCCGGTTCAGTTGAATAATGAATAGTTTATTAAATATAAAGAAATAACAAAAGGAATATTCACAGAAGTTACATACAGTAATCAAACATGAAATCATAATATCTTCTTATAGGTATAAGATCACCCACGAGAATAGCAAGAAAATAGCGACTCTGATCTTGACCTAGATCAGGAAATATTAACATATTACAAAGATATGAAAGAGGCATACAAAGAAATCTCCTCAATATAATTAGCAATAACCGTACAATAGTACAATACTAAAATGTTATAGTGTTTCCGTTATTATTATAATTATATTTATACAGTGTGCCCAAAGTTATCATTGTAAATCTCACTTACGCTTTTACAAATCTGAATAAAAACACAGTCTTGCACGGTCAGGCCTCTCTCAGGCAACTGACTAGCAAACTAGGAAAAAGTCCCCTTCTAAACCTAGCGCATGAATCGCTAAAATAACACCACCCCAACACTAATCACGGGTCGCTCACACAGTGTACACTTTGGCACGTAACACGGTCATGCCCGAATGCTACTCGGGAAGAAAGAGTAATTATATGCATTTGTTCTCGCACAGGGGATAAGAAAAGTGTTTTTGTCTTTATGTTTATCTGGTGATAATGATGATTCACATATTGGTGGTTCCAAGTATAGGAACACACAATGCTTATTCCCCCCCCCCTTCTTTTTCTCCCTACACAAGATTTTGTGGGCGGGGCTTATTTTTCAATTTCCTTGACTTTTAGTACGAAGGCGAAAGATTCTTTGTAACTTTGGGATTCCGTGTTTATGTTGACCTCAAATTCTCGGAGTGGCTAGGAATGGTTTATTATTTCTGCATAGGGGAGTTCCTATCATTTTTTATGAGTTCTGTAATGATACCATTATTTTCACCCCTCCTAGTAATAGGTCTGTCCCCCGCACCACTCTAATAGTATTTAATGATTTGTTTGTCTTAAAGGCAGTTAGTTTCAAGATAATTTCTTTTGAAGTCGCTTGTGTTTGCACTATTTTATTCTAACTGTACATAATCTTTATATTGTATATATATATATATATTTGAACATATCACCTGAATGAAACTATCAACAACATTTAAACTGAAGCTTCCTCGTCAAGTTACTGTTCTATTGTGTTGTCTACAATACTATAATATTTATTTACTACTCTAACGTCAGGGAAAAGAACTGTTAGAACGCAAATCCTGAGTTTGTGCCCAATACCATAGGGAGCGTTCGTGTAATACTGAAACATAAATAATAATAACTAAAGTCTACCATACGAGACTTTTCAACGATATCTACACGGCTCTGGCCACAAGGAGATTGTGGACGTAACAGATGTCATAAGATGTATGTCTGTGCTAATGATGTCATAAAATGTATGTCTGTGCTAATGATGTCATAAAATGTATGTCTGTGCTAATGATGTCATAAAATGTATGTAAGGGTAAATGATGTCATGAAATGTATGTTTGGGTCTAGGATACACCCTTCGGCATTAATGGGTTAATATATTAACTTTAGGCTTTAGGATTCCTATAAAAATAACCTCGGAATATATTGCATCTACTACTAGTTATAGTTTTTATGAGGACAAATAAATCTTCGTTATAAAGCAATCATTTGAATTCCTATAAGGTTAGTGCAACAAAATTATTTTTTTTCTTGTCGTTGATAAAGTCATAAATGCATTGAGCACATATATGTGCTATTCTATGGTAATTGGGTCTGAGTTAACATCAGTAGGTGTTGACAACTTTAATACGTCTATGTGCCAGAAATACTTGACTTTCTACCATTCAAAGGTCATTTAAGAAAAAAGAACTGTATTTACTGAAGGACTACCTTAGAGCATTTTAGAAAAAAAGTAAATATTTTTTCTTGCTGATATGCTGTCCATACCCGCCCTGGTCACTTACAGAGACGTGGTTAATCCAGTTCTGGTCAACGGCGACCACCCACGTGTTCATGCTTTCGTTTGAAACCAAGCTGTTTAACACATCTTTAAAGACTATTAACCTGGAAGGTGGTTGTCGGGCTATTTATAGGAACAACTTTTTATTCTTGTCCACTCATTACATAGACTGTCTTTTGTTGACGATTTTCTACATCGATATGCTGCGCCTCTTTCTCATCCTCATATTCTTCGACAGCCAAGTGGCAAAGACCATAGTTTGTATTCACACAAAAGCATTCTCAGATGTTAACTTTTTACAACCAACGCTCAGTGTCCACCCCGAACTCAGCGGTACCAGAAGTCAACCCCGTTAGCTACAACTGCGCAACATCTAACGTTGTGATACGAGAAGCCAGCACCTTTGACAAAGACGGTCCGTATGAGCAATGCGACCAGTTGGAACAAGTATCAACAGTAGAAAACCCGCACACATATAAACAAGACAATCTTTCCCGGTTAAGAAAGCAAAATTCTAAAACGACATTTTTATCTTGACATCATTCACTAAGATCCAAAGAAAATAATAATATACAGTCTTCTATAAAAAGCAAGCAACATAGTTTTCACTAACACATCAAAACGAACACAGCTAAAGTCCAAAATAATGTTAACCCTGATGAATTTATCCAAATGAATGGGAACGAATTGCTTCGTTGCGACCACTCAGCTTCTTCAGATAGAGACAATGACAAAAGCACCATCATAAACTTACACTGCGACGTCAACTCGACTCAAAAAAATGTTGGCGTTGGCAAAACGTTTCGGAAATTGTATACAATCTCAAAAATTAAGATCCAGGATACGAGCAAAAGCAATGATATCTAGTCCACACAGCGTCAATGAACGCCGTTGATATTAATGCTCTAAGTGCATCCAGTAACAGCCTACTGTTGCGAATATTTAAAAGTGCTGAGAACGTAAACTCCCTGACGCGTTTAAAAATGTTGCAGATGCCTGTTTTTCCGGACTTCCACGAGGATTTACTTCCGAAAAGCTCCAGCAGGAAACATAGAAGAGAAAAAGCTGCGGAAATAGGTCATGTGACCGAAAGTTGTGTTAACATTAAGATTTTGTCGGTGGTGAGGAAGATAAGGACAACCCTCAAAGGACTTGCTCTGAAAAAACACTGACGCTATCCAAGAAAACCTCCCCGCAGGGCAAAAAGAAGATATGCGTAATCACACTCACTGGGCTGTCTTCCAAAACTGCCCTCATGGTGGAGTTGAATAGTTCAAAGGGGAGTAATTTGATAAACTTATCGCCAATCGAAAAGAACAACAAATCACATGCAGTCAAAATTGCAGAAATCCAAATAAATCCAAGCGGAGATAATCTTCACGTTACTCTAAGACCAAAGAGTCCATACGTTGTCTCAGCAGGACGGACCTCTCACGCATCTACGATCAGTAAGAAATCGCAAGAGGGTACCAAGAATGCCCGCTCTCCCCGAGAAGAGTTCGTAAGCACCGCGGACATTCTTCAAGAGCATCACAATCGAGGATCGTTGCATCCTTTTAGGACCAGCAGAATGTTATTTACAATCTCACTGGTCTTCGTCATCAGCTTTCTCCCATTCTTTATAATCGCTCATGCTCTGGTCCGATCCTCTGTTGGGTCCAACTTATACATCTCCCTCACAGACGCTGCGGTCAGCATTTTTATCCGCTCCTACCTCATCAGCAACGCAGTCAATCCGATCATCTACGGACTTTTGAGTAGCCACTTTCGCCGTGAGTGTACTGGACTAGTCTGTTGCCTGTTTCTGAAATAGAAGGCTCAGTTCAAAGATTTCTTAAAATAATCAGCAAGAGGGTGCCAATGATGGCTCAATTCTAATATTAATTTAAATATTAAACTTTAACATTGTAATATTACGTTACATAATGCACAGGTCTATTGTATCTCAACTTATCTTCTGCCTTCTCCACGTGAACCTTTGCTAATGATGACCAAAACCGCGGATTTCATAGATCATCAATGGCAATATTCTGGGACAGTGTACTATCGATGTACGTAAAGCGGCTCACTGTGTTGATGTTTTCGCCATTGATACTCATGTTTGGCTAGACAAAGTGCTTTCCGTGGGCTGGTTGGCATAGCACGTATGTCTTCTTAGTGCTGATGGTAAGTCCGTAATTTGAACATGCACTGGGTAAATTGTCAACACTGTGTTTCAAATCAGCCTCAGAACCGGCATTGAGGGCGCAGTCGTCGGCAAATGGTAAGTCGAGAATGGTGTCAAACGTGACCTTTGCTTTTGCTTTGAGTCTCCTAAGGCTGAACAGCCCGCCATCAGTTGGGTACCTATTGTTAACCCCCATTCACCCATACCTTAATGCATCACTGAGCATGGCTGCGAACATAATACTAAACAGTGTTGGAGCCAGAACACATGTTACACATCCCTACTTGACGCCATTAGTAACTGGGAAGGGTTCAAACACTTCTCCGTTGTCCTGGACACAGGCCTGCATTCCGTCGCGGAACTGCCTTACCATAGGTATGAACTTTCTTGGGTAGTCAAAATTTGCCATGATTGTGCTCACTATACTTTAGAGATAAAAAAATCAAAGTGTCAATACTACGTAAACCATACTATATACTATTTTACACCATTACTGTCCATACTATTGAACGAACCGCCATCTTGGATCAAAATTACAACAAATATACATGTCTTTACACTATCAGGGCGAATTAAAAGTGGCTGTAGAGGAATACGTCTGTGGACATTTTATCTGCTTTGCTTAGACAGACCCGTGAACAGTGGCAAGTAAAGTTGGATGTCTGGCTATATAAACAAACAATATCGCAATACCAACTACATTACAACAAAAGAAGAATATGCACACCAGACGAAGAATTATTGAGCGTCAGCCTCCGGTCAAACTATCTACCATACGCAACAAGAAATATAGGCCTGTCGTCAAGATTTCAGTCAACAATAGCTGACTACTAATGAACTTTTTCTTGCATGATAATTGTGTGATTGTGTGTGCGATTGTCTATTTTTAGAAGTATATTTCTGTGCCTGTATATAAATTACAAATATTTATTTTATTTTGTTTAAAAAATGCTGAAGGACAAAACATCTGTAATCAAGACACATTTCCATTTGTTTGGATCAATAAAGAAATCTTATCTTATCTTATATTTGCCTAAAAAAACAGAGAATTAATATGGTGGGGCACACCAAGCTTCTGTTCGAGGGCCGGATTCCCCACGTGTAACATAGGGTAAGATCTTTAAACCAAAAGCAATTAATTACTTTCTCCCACTGCGGAATTTCCCTTGGATCAGTATTGTTGTTGCTCGGTAGTTTACCTGCACTGTCGCGCGGTAGCGCAAATCCCATACTACAGGTATGGGCGTCCAGACACCAGAGCGGGGTTGAGGCGGGAATTCCGTGCACATTGCTTCCTCCCAGCCGATGCTCGGAACCCCTCAGTGGTGCGGCCTCATAGCAGGGGCTGTCCTCAGTGCGTTAGCCAACCGGTGTGCTCTTGATGCAAGCATACTGGTGGTTTACACACTTTGCCAGCGATGATGCCCATGGGTACATACGTTTTTCCAGAAGTCTCTAACCTTACCAACATAATTGAACATATACTTGTGTTATCTGGTCATTGGATTCATAAAAGCAGGTCGTTGTACTGGCTATATAATCACTTTGGGTGCAAAGTCAAACAATTTGTTACCTTAACACTCAAACAACGGCTAACAAAGATATGGTACTCTGGTGCACCATGAAATAAACACATATAAAATGAACTTTAAAATTATTATTTTTTGTACCAAACATCTTTTTTATATAATTAAATAGCATTTTAACATGTTTTGATAAAAAATATAACGTTTTAGTGAAATTTTTTTAAAATTGCGTTAAAAATAAATACATGAAATTGAGGGCGAACCATCGACGCCATTTTGTCTTCTTGACAACAACGCGTTTCAACACACTCGCTAATTTTTCGCTAAAATGGACTCCCATTCCGATTTTCAACCTGATATTCAACTGATTATGAGTTCTGGATTCCAACTAATGATTCTGGTCATTCGGAAGATGAAAATGTAACTTTGCAGACTTATTTGAATGCATCGGACACTGACGTGTAAGTATGGCTTGTGACCTAGATTACTTTCTTTGTGTGTGGCTTTACGAAATATATTTTTGTAAAGGCCTTTTTACAAGTATTTTTTATGTTATTTTAGATAAACAGTGTTTTTATATTTAGTCCTATTTTCTATGTAACCTATTAGTTATTAGAAAGTGTTTTCACTATCGATAATAGCGTGTTAGGCCTAAGTAAACACTATAGGCCGGATCAGCTGTTTTTTGTTTACATCAAGCAGATGAGAGAAAATTTCAATTTGGCTACAGTTGAATCCTATTTATATTATTTAAATGGCTCAGGAGAATTTATAATAATTACAACATTAATAATGCATAAATTTAAATTGCATTTTTTTAGTTATTTGTAACTAATTGTGTGTGTTACTTTGACTGTTGTAATTATATAAATACTTATACTATTTTTACTCTATTACAGTTTCTATGGCCTATGGACCTATGGATATGACAATGTGGACACAATGCCTGAGCAGCCTGACCCATTTCTTCCTGTGATTGTTACTGGAATACAACTGATGTTAGGACAAGGGATGAAGCCTGGAATTTTACAATGGCCATGACTTTTTTAAAGCTTTATTTCACTTTAGATTTGGTAACTAAAGTGTGTGAGTTTACTATTCCGCATGAGAACATGTAGGCCCTACTCCGAAAACCCAAAGGTTGGTTTGACCCAACTGTGGAGAGTTTTATAGGTTTTGTAATCTAATTATGTATGCAGATATTGTCCCTTCTCCTAATGTGGTTAGGTTCTGGTAAAAAAAAAAGTAGGCACAAGTGACCAATTAATTAGTAAATATTATGTTTACGGAAAAGCAATAAGCATTAGAATACCATACTTTTTCATTTATTAGATATAGCAAGGGTAAATTCTTATATTTTGTTTCAAACTTGAAGGGATAAAAATCCAGATTGGGTAGAATTAAATAGACTCATTAATTAACTTATTAAATTTGGCCAATTGAGTTAACAGTACTGGATAGATTTGGGAAATATTGGAATTTTTTATCCAATACCTAGCACTGCTAAACCACCAGTTTTATTTTAAGCATGCCATGGATCCAGAATGTATGGATAAACCGGGCAACTGTAGAGTATATTATGACAGTGAAAAAGTTGTGAGAAGAACAAGTGTGAAATGTAAGGTGTGTGAAATATTTTGTTTCCAGAAAGGTAGGTATTGTTTGTTAGTTTACCATAAATTGCTATAAATCAATACATATCAATAAATCTTGTTTTTTAAATAAATAATGTGTTACCGTAAAAAAAATGTAATTTTCATTTGTGTATTTACTAGTATTCATAGTTAAAAAACATCTGTAATTTTTTTTTATATTTAAAACAATCCGGTAACAATGCCCCCCCCCCCCCCCCCCCGCGTAATTGCTAAAATGAAAAAAATTAGCTAATATTAAAAGAAGAGCCATAAAAATTTTATTCCTATACATATTTACTTCAAATTTGTTTTATCTTGTGTAAAATTGATTTTACTTTAATGAAATCTACATTTTATTGACTTATGACAGCCTAATTTGTTTTAATTATATTTGTAAATGTTGAAACTTTTTTTTTTAAATATCTAAATATTATTTTTTTACCTAAATTTTCTTTCATAAATTTTTTATTCTAAAACAAATAGTTTTTTTTGCCTTGTAGCATTTAAGTAAATTAATTTTGAAACAAAATAAGACCAAATACTTATATTTATTCTCATATAACTTTAAAACAATCAAGTCTCAATTACCCCCCTCCCCTACTAATCGCTAAAACACATAAAATCTATTAATATTACACAAAAATTCATAAAAAATTTATTTCTGTACATATTTACTTCAAATTTGCTTTGTCTTGTGTGAAAATGATTTTACTTTAATAAAATCTACATTTTATTTACTTATGTGTTCATACTTTTTTTTTCTTATATTTGTGAATGTTGAATATTGTAATTTTAGCTAAAAAAAAATATTTTTTTTTCCTAAATTTTCATACCAAATTTTTTTCTACTAAAATATATTAGATATTTTTTTAAATAACATAAAGGTTCATTCATTTTCAAACAAAATGATACCAAATACTTATATATTTAGCCAAATACAACTTAAAAAATTTAGTCACAAAGATAAAACATTAGTTACAAAGAAAAAAATTGAAAAAAACTGCAGTTGTTTGAGAGTTAAAGATTTAGACAAATAAAACACAAAGAAATATGAATTATACATTTTAAAAGATTTTAAATATTCTAAATGTAAGTAAAAATGTATCTAAGCCAACTACAGCGGCGTAACTAAAAGGAACTAAAAGTAAGAGACGGGGCCTGCGCGGGTCGCCAAACTGACGCTTCAGGAAATTATTTGCTAAATATCTGACAAAGAAATAATTATATATATAACAATTAATCAATGATATTTTTAAAAAAATTTAAACAATCAAACATTTTTAATATCTTCCCTCTTCCAGATTGCAATAACTCAGTTTAAATTAGTTTACATAAAGCCTGTTTATTGTATAGTTACTTGATAGTTTGTCTATTTCTGACAAAATATTTTATGCTACTCATTATCTGAAAAATCGTGGCGTGTTTGTGCATTTTGCCATTTAAAAAAACAACAACATTTATTTGATCATTTCCCTCATCTTAATGGTAAATCAGGGTAAATATGTTATCCCATTCAATGGATAAAGTGTTTTAAATTTGTATTTACAGCATTACGTTTGTATCCAATCTGTTCGCTGCAAAGCAACATTCCACCATGTTTTAAAACTCCTTGTTAGCTTTAATAATAAATTAAAAAAAAACATTATAGAAAAGCGCCAATTTCAACAATCGCCCCAGGTGCCATTTTCCATACTTACGCCGTCGTCTTGCCCCAATAGTATTTGACTTGTACATTATTCTTATTAATAGTGCTTCTATTGTTTTTAATTAAACAAATCTAGATGCTTAAATTTATTTTTAATTATCATCAATGACATGTTAAAAGACAGGTTACAATTATCATCAAACCGTATTCATGTCGCCTATTTAGATTGTGTTCAGAACTAATAATAGAAAAATGTATAAAAACATGCTTCTTCTTTTTCTTTACAATAATATAATTTTTAATAGATCTATATATGTATCGCTGCTCTGATTTTGGTTCACATATAGTGTCTAAAAGTGGCATATAAATGAATGCATATATTTAAGAGAAGGTAGAAATAGCAGTTACCTTTTAAATGTAAAGCAGATTCTTGTTTTCAAAAATATTGTCGAAAATACGGTATTATTTAAACGGATATATTAAAGTACAAGGTAAATATATTATATACATTGAAAAAAACAAACTTTCCGTACTTTTCACGCCTTTAAGTGCATCTCTTTATGTCAAATTCAATAGGTCGCACACCTTACTTAAACATGCATGCAATTGTTAATAAATTATTTGCTAAATATCTGACAAAGAATTAATTATATATATAACAATTAATCAATGATATTTTTAAAAAAATTTAAACAATCAAACATTTTTAATATCTTCCCTCTTCCAGATTGCAATAACTCAGTTTAAATTAGTTTACATAAAGCCTGTTTATTGTATAGTTACTTGATAGTTTGTCTATTTCTGACAAAATATTTTATGCTACTCATTATCTGAAAAATCGTGGCGTGTTTGTGCATTTTGCCATTTAAAAAAACAACAACATTTATTTGATCATTTCCCTCATCTTAATGGTAAATCAGGGTAAATATGTTATCCCATTCAATGGATAAAGTGTTTTAAATTTGTATTTACAGCATTACGTTTGTATCCAATCTGTTCGCTGCAAAGCAACATTCCACCATGTTTTAAAACTCCTTGTTAGCTTTAATAATAAATTTAAAAAAAACATTATAGAAAAGCGCCAATTTCAACAATCGCCCCAGGTGCCATTTTCCATACTTACGCCGTCGTCTTGCCCCAATAGTATTTGACTTGTACATTATTCTTATTAATAGTGCTTCTATTGTTTTTAATTAAACAAATCTAGATGCTTAAATTTATTTTTAATTATCATCAATGACATGTTAAAAGACAGGTTACAATTATCATCAAACCGTATTCATGTCGCCTATTTAGATTGTGTTCAGAACTAATAATAGAAAAATGTATAAAAACATGCTTCTTCTTTTTCTTTACAATAATATAATTTTTAATAGATCTATATATGTATCGCTGCTCTGATTTTGGTTCACATATAGTGTCTAAAAGTGGCATATAAATGAATGCATATATTTAAGAGAAGGTAGAAATAGCAGTTACCTTTTAAATGTAAAGCAGATTCTTGTTTTCAAAAATATTGTCGAAAATACGGTATTATTTAAACGGATATATTAAAGTACAAGGTAAATATATTATATACATTGAAAAAAACAAACTTTCCGTACTTTTCACGCCTTTAAGTGCATCTCTTTATGTCAAATTCAATAGGTCGCACACCTTACTTAAACATGCATGCAATTGTTAATAAATTATTTGCTAAATATCTGACAAAGAATTAATTATATATATAACAATTAATCAATGATATTTTTAAAAAAAATTAAACAATCAAACATTTTTAATATCTTCCCTCTTCCAGATTGCAATAACTCAGTTTAAATTAGTTTACATAAAGCCTGTTTATTGTATAGTTACTTGATAGTTTGTCTATTTCTGACAAAATATTTTATGCTACTCATTATCTGAAAAATCGTGGCGTGTTTGTGCATTTTGCCATTTAAAAAAACAACAACATTTATTTGATCATTTCCCTCATCTTAATGGTAAATCAGGGTAAATATGTTATCCCATTCAATGGATAAAGTGTTTTAAATTTGTATTTACAGCATTACGTTTGTATCCAATCTGTTCGCTGCAAAGCAACATTCCACCATGTTTTAAAACTCCTTGTTAGCTTTAATAATAAATTTTAAAAAAACATTATAGAAAAGCGCCAATTTCAACAATCGCCCCAGGTGCCATTTTCCATACTTACGCCGTCGTCTTGCCCCAATAGTATTTGACTTGTACATTATTCTTATTAATAGTGCTTCTATTGTTTTTAATTAAACAAATCTAGATGCTTAAATTTATTTTTAATTATCATCAATGACATGTTAAAAGACAGGTTACAATTATCATCAAACCGTATTCATGTCGCCTATTTAGATTGTGTTCAGAACTAATAATAGAAAAATGTATAAAAACATGCTTCTTCTTTTTCTTTACAATAATATAATTTTTAATAGATCTATATATGTATCGCTGCTCTGATTTTGGTTCACATATAGTGTCTAAAAGTGGCATATAAATGAATGCATATATTTAAGAGAAGGTAGAAATAGCAGTTACCTTTTAAATGTAAAGCAGATTCTTGTTTTCAAAAATATTGTCGAAAATACGGTATTATTTAAACGGATATATTAAAGTACAAGGTAAATATATTATATACATTGAAAAAAACAAACTTTCCGTACTTTTCACGCCTTTAAGTGCATCTCTTTATGTCAAATTCAATAGGTCGCACACCTTACTTAAACATGCATGCAATTGTTAATATTAATTAGTTAAGCGTGTTAATTTAAAACATGAAAAAAAAATAATTAAAGATTAACTTTTATAAAAAAAAACTGTCGCATTAGCAGAATTTAACAAACATAAGTAGCAACTGGGCTAGAGATGGAGTGTTTCTCATTTTTCGAAGCAGTGACGTAAAAAGAGCAATAGTGTGGGCATACAAATATAATACTTTTCCCAAACTATAGGAATTGCGAGAGTAATATAGACACATAGACACATTTTAAATTTCGGGTCAGATCCACGATTTCTACCCCATACTCGCATTACGCTGCTTCTCACCAGTGTGTCACAATGCATGTCTTACTTCCAACTTTTTTATTTTATCTACAGTAAACAAAACTATAATAAACTAATCTTTACTAAACAAAACTATACTGAACAAAACAATATTAAACAAAACTATTATAAACCAAACTATATTAAACAACTATATACTAAAGAAAACTATACCAAACAAATCTATGCTAAGCAATTATTTTCTAAAAACTTTAATGCAAAACAAATATATTCTAAACAAATTAATATATATCAAGTATTCTAAACAAATCTATAGCTAAACAAATATTTTTTTAACAAATATATACTAAACTAATCCGATCTAAACAAATATATACTAAACACCTTTAGGCTAATCTAATGACACACATAGTCTCTATAGATTTTTTTTAAAGTCCCTACTTACAACGTGAACAACACTCATCAGAAAATCCAACTGGACATCCAGATGTACATCGTTTGGTGCTAAACAGACAATCATCCGTTTGGTTCAAACAATTACTTTTTCGGTTACAGTCAATAATGTATCTAGGTATTTCTGTACACTGCATCTCTGAGAGAAAAAAAACACAACTTGGCAGATTATATTTTGGTTTATGTTTGGAAAAAAATATTAATAACTCAATAAAATACCATAGCTAGATACAGTCAAGCCAACAAGCGTATTAATCTATAACACGCACACATATATAAAAACAAAGAAAAACTGTAATAAATAGATTCAGATGTCAAAGTTTCATAGACTTTATTTTCATTGGAATTATTCTGTAATTTATTTAATAGGTAGCTTGTTTGTGCAAACCAATCTTGTTTTGTTCTAATAGCAGCACTAAAACAATTTTCTTAATCTATAATTAATACACATAAAGTAGACAGTGTGTGTGGATTGCGATCCTCATTGGTTAGATTAAATACACGGCACATTATTGTTTTATAGTTTTAGTTTTGCGATCCTGCTTCCGGTGTATGTCCTGCTAGTTGCGAGGTTAGCTTATCCGACTGCCATTCGTACAATCTGAGTTCGATTCTCTAATGATACCTTTTTTTCTATTTTTTTTTTTAATTTCCATTAATATTATTTTTTTAAACATTCTAAAGAATTTCAAGACTTACAACTTTCCTAAAATGTTTTGAGTAAGTAAAATCGAATATTTATGTTTTAAACGCATGCGAGAGACGTGGGTTTGATTGTGAGCCAGTGATCGTCCAAACTTTTGTAAAAAAAAAAGCCCTTTTTGAACTCGATTACAATAATAATTTTAAATTACTTTTATAAATGTTTTAAGTAATTATTGGAGTCTATATTGTTTTAATTATTATAACTTTATATTCATTGCCGTTTATACAATTGTTATCCGTATTTCTATAGGTTTATGTATTTTGTTCCCCGAGCAACGCCGGGGAATTTAGTTTGTAATAAGTTTTAAAAAATGAAATACATCAGTTGTGTAGCCGTGTATTTGTAACGTGGTGTAGACCCGCCGTTGACGACCCAGAAATAAAAATGGAAACTTAAAAAAAAAATGATTGTGCTTACGATAATGCCCTTTACTCAAAAGTTTTGCCTTATACAGAACGCAACTAGCGCGACAACCTGGATATGCCACTGAAACTAGCTACAATTTTCTTTACTTCGGTAGCATTTTCCAGACGAGTTTATTAAGACTTATAAGGTATATATCTTAGTTTAACCAATTAAATTGTCCACGTTAAATCGGTTGGTTTATATACATATGATTATAGACTACATATTAATAGTCTATGATATTACTTATTGTTAATAATATATTTTTTAAAAAATCTTTACAATTAATGGATAGTGATTTCATTAATTTATAAAATTGCTTCTGTAAAGCTATATCCTTTACATAAAATGCGCATTATCAAGCGCTAATGTCATTATTGGAAAACAAGCAATCAAAATGTTAATTATGGTTTGGATTTACAAATAAAATAACAAAATGTCCTGATAGAAAAGAAATTACTTTTTTTCTTATAAAATATAATATTTTCTTAAGTATAGTTGCAATAGACTAAATGTATTGCACCTTTAAACAAATGAACTTCACAGAGCTCAAGTATAACTCCAGTAGTTGACACATCTGAATATATTTCATTATATGGTATCAGTTGGATTGTTTCGGTATTTCTCATGTACATGAAGGCCAGTTGACCAGATTCGTAAAAGCTGTAAACTTCACTGTTGTTGTATTTGACCAATCTGAATAATTGATCTTGGTCATCTAAGCTTTCGAACACTGGAAGATATGATTTCTTGTTTAGCAAATTATTAAAGCTCAGTTTTTATATAATCGCATATGCAATAATTATACTAAAACAATATTTACTTAAAATGGATGCCATGTATGTGAAAGATATTTATGTGCAAATTAATAAACATTTCAACTAAATTATACATGCATTGTAATTGATATTAATTTAGGGAATCAAATAGATACAGTGCTAAGTCTGACTTAGCCATAATTCTGGAATGTCCTACAATCACATGTCAGAGATGCAATATGTCTAGGAATGATTATAACAATTGAACAGGATGGGACTCCATGATCTATGCGAACAATAGGCTACTGATCTCGCTTGAACCCGACCAGAGTGGGCACAAACCTTACCGTTTTTTTAGCTCAAGGCGCTAAAGAATGATGATTGGTGACAAATTCTAACCAATTATAAAAAACGCCAGCGGATTTGATTATTAGATATAGAAATAAATCACGTCCATTCTTGTAATCTTTGAATAATTATCGCCATTTTATTAAGGGCCTATATGTCAAGAAGTTTATAACACATAGAAGCTATACATTAAAAAAATAAAACCAAAAACAATGAAAAAACAAATAGTAAATGCAATTATTAAAATAAAAATAATTTACTATAATGATTGAGAAGAATATCCTTGTTGTTTACGTCTGCATTAGTCGTATTAACTAGAGAAGACGTGCAGTTATATCCAATGGTGCTCTGATCAACAACATTGTAAAATCGGCTTGACCATATAGTCGATGTATTCTCAGCAGGTAGACCCAATTCATCATCGAGTCCTGTTCAATTATACGTTACAAAGTAACCTTGCATCTCAATAAAAGAACCACAACATAATTTAATTATCAAAACTCGGTTAACTTTTCTTTACGTAATCATGTTGTGCACACCTAAGAAAAGGTTATGGACCCATGTGAGCTGCATTCAGCCACATCGTCCGTAGTTTGAGGAATCGGGCCGAGCTGTGTGCATATAGATTTGTATCAGCTGTATGCTTTAAAATCCTGAGTTAATATTACATAAACTTTAGCCTGCTGTTTAATTAAACACAAAAGACTTTAAATGAAGGAAGTAACAATGCATATTTCAATTTGATTTTCTTTTTGTATACACACAATACGCAATAATCGCTTGATTACATTTACAGTGTTAGGTTAGTTCATATAGAATAATTACTTTCACTCAATGCAAGAATTAATTAGTTTCAATACTAAGTTGTAATGGTTTACCTCCACTAAACCAGTATCCGTACAATCGAATACGAAGATCTGTAGCGATGGTTAGTGAATCAATCAACATCACAGTATCACAATGAACGGCGTAGTTCAACACACCCCTTACAGTGACTATGGACTTTTCACAGAACTGCAAGGCACCTTGGCTACTGAATGAGATGCTGATTTCTTTTTTCATACCTGCATATTGATGAATTTTCAAAAGCTTTTCTGATGTAGAGTTAGCAAATCAAATCATAGTAGCAATAGCTATAAGTAATCAGTGTTATTAGCCTACAAGGGATTAAAACATTGACACAACACACATTTATCAGTCATCTTTAGTCAACAAATTGTGAGAATCCGTCAATGTTTGGCATACTTCACGGAGCGTTTAACTATTCGTTTGTATATGGTTTTATTAAAGAACTACTACAAAAACATCGCTTTTGTTAAATATATTTTTTTAATTCTAGAAAATGATATCGATACGAAAGTAAATCGCGAATCTTTCCATGCTAACTAATATTAATGTAAAAAATCACCCGCCAAGCCCAGTGCACCCTATTTCCACACTACAGTTGCAGATTTTGGGGTGGGGAAAACACGACACCAAAAATATGAAAATAGTAACTTCTGTTTGTGTCCAATCACAGTATGAAATATCCAATATTAAAAATGTCAGTGACATCCACGCAGCTGCGCGTATGCCAAATACGTTTAAAATTACAGGGAGACAGTGGGTGTTTTTTTTATAAGGTAAACAGTTGTGGCGTGCTGGTCTAAGATGCTGTCACCGAGCCTGCAATTAGCGTATAGGCTATCAGTGCAGACTTAGTGGATAACTCTGCAGGTACACATGGTGATGGGGAGGGGTGATTTAGGCAGGTGTTCTAGGTGGTATGTGGTCCCGAAGTGCAGATGATTCCTAGGTGATTCTAAGACAAATTTATATCCAGGTTTCGTTTTGGCTCGTTAATACGTAGGTTGAGTTAAACTGTTGACTAATTGACACTGTCACTGGACGTCACACAAACAGGTATTCTATCAATCGATAAGCAAGGCGTATTGTAACAACGAATATTTTATTCACGTGAAAGTCCGTATTCAATCATTAATGACGTGAGCACATAATTCATACAATCCAATTACAAGTGATAAAGAGTTTACATTTAATCATAGGCTTAAACTATATGTAGTAGATAGTCCTAACAAGGACTCTACAACAGACTGTAGCACCGCCTGGTGCTGTTGGAGCTCGGGGCATCCAACCTTCGAGACTCCTTAAGCCAGACTGTCCTACTACCGGAGCTCAGGGTATCCGACCCTCGAGACTCCTTAAGCCAGACTGTCCTACTACCGGAGCTCAGGGTATCCGACCCTCGAGACTCCTTAAGCCAGACTGTCCTACTACCGGAGCTCAGGGTATCCGACCCTCGAGACGCCTTAAACCAGACTGCCCCGTAAAACTCAAACTATAAGTTAAATTTATAACTAAAAGCATGAATAATCACGTGGTGCGAAATGGGAGTGGTAGGGGGGAATGTACATGTTTTCTTAGTCTGATTGATAGGAGTATGGAAAGCACGGGAGAGGGCGGAGTTATCTCACGCCTCTGACCATAGGGGGTGGCGGTGGTGGACGACATCTAAAGCCTTTTCCCGTGGTCAGAATTTACTTTCTTTACGGGCGGCTCATTACGTTATACGGCTTACAGTGGTTAACTCGACCACCTGGCCATCTCAGATGTCTATTTTGAAATACATGTTATATCTCGTTGGTCGAGGACGTAAGGGGGTACGGGGAGGTGGTGAAGGTCAATAGGTGGGCTCAGTGATGATTGCGCCACATATGACCTTGACTTTTTTTCCGATCTTCCGTGGTACGGGTAGGGGGGGGGGCGATAAGCACACACGTTTTACAGCATTTAGAGAATACATGAATGGGAAACTAATATCAATAACTAGTCATAAAACAATGAGTAATATACTTATAAGCATGCAGAAATATACATATATAATGTAAGTAAAATTCATTGCGATGCAAAATACATAAAGTGTTAAATGTAGGAGAAAGAAAGGAAAGACTCATTGTCACTCCAATCAGACATGCAGGATTGTGGCAATGTTGTCAATGGTTTGTACGTACAGATGATATGATTATAGTATCTTATAAGAGCGGATTACATCTAAGACCTTTCTTAGTTGCGTGTGACGTTGATCTTCTCCCAAAACGCCACACCTGCCCCGCCATGTTTTAAAGCTTTCATATAATGAAAGATTTGATCCATTAGAGGTACTGCACTTACTATTTACACTATGAGAGTTCTGGACCATCGACGCGAAGCGGGTGATCATCGCTACGGGGAAGAGGGGGGGGAGGGTCGAGACAAGGCGGTAAGGGGTGAAGGGGCGAATTTTTACGTTTTTCTCTTGAGGGCGGAGGAGAGAAGCATGCTTTAGCTTTCTTACAGTACTTTAAATCTATTCCGGCATTATGCTTAGTCTAGGTTCGTCCCATTTATTTGCGAGCTATTGACACGGTTTATTCATTTTATCGTTTGTCGGTGACTGTCTTAGGTCCTTACTTTTCATATATTGATAGGCACTAGCTAGGAAATCTATTTATTTCATGCTTTCTATGTGCTATTAATGCGGGATTCACTTAATCGACCTCGGCAGTAGTTTCTACGCAATCTGGAGGAATTCCGTGACGGGATGCCAGAACTGGTTGATAGGGATCGAATTGTTGATCGAACTATCAGGTCCACCAGTTCACTCCCTGACTCGCACTAAAGCGGACAGGTGAGGGGATCTGGGATCGCAACGTAAATATGAGGGGATCTATGACGGAGTCATAGAGGGTGGGGTGTAGGTTCCTTTGCTTAACGTAGGTACATGCATTACTGGTCTAGTGATCGTTCTTCAGGGATGGGGCGGGCATTGTGAGAGCGCATGCAGCTGACCTAACACAAGCCTAAACACTAGTGTTTCTGATCACATGGATTCTGAGTTCACATGTGCGAGTGACTCCTAGTGGGCGAGGGGGCGGAGTAAGGCGATAGTCAAGACACCTCTGGCGCGATAGGCCAGGAAATTGTATCAATGTTGTCGTTTGTTTGCAATTGTTGGGCCCTAGATCTAAAACATAAACATAGCTACTTTTTAATTGTTTCACTATTCCCTTTTATTATTTCCTCAAGCAACAACACCTCCTTGTTTAACAGTTCAATACAGATTATATGCTGGTAGGGAGAGTGGGAGGGGGGCTCGAATTTACGCGCGTCATGCCTCGTTGGTCATATGACCAGGGCAGATTACTTTTAACTGGCGTTGGGGGGTGGGGGGGGTTGTGCATGCCTGTTTAGGTACAGTGTTTACGCAGCGGCGGAGGGGGTGGAGCTGGCAGTGGGCGTACATTACTTTGTCTTCAGTAAAGATTAAATCGTTTTCCTTTCTCTATTCCCGTTTTATAAATTTGTAAAATCGGTAAAGAAGCAATTATTAAATTCGCTACCAATAATATCTCTGTAATAACATTTGACCAACTTACATAAATGCCACTCACCGTTTTATTTATACACATTCATTTTCTTTCACGCTAGACCGCGGGGTCTTGAATCTTGACGTCAGAGTGGTCTGGCACATCAGATGAACTCGGATGACATCGGTTGTGTAAGCGCTTTAAAAACAGTCAATTGGCCCGTAGGTAGTCTTTAAATATAACACATTTATTATCCAACGTGTTGTGTAAGGAACACAGTTCATCAAAAATTAATATATACACATGGTGATCCGATAATAGTTATTATACTCCAATCTATAGGCAATAATGTCAGCTTTCAGGAAACGTACTGCACATGACAGTTTAATCCAGTGTGAACGTGGCTGTAAGTATCCAAGATGGCTTAATGGGCGAACATATGCAATGTTGAAGATTGCGGGTTGGATTGCGGCCCGGTGGGCGCGAATATTTTCAGTGTTTCTCAGGGCGGGTACTGGTTCACAGTATTTGGCGGACATAGTTATGCGATCTTGCAAATAATTTCGTTACGCATGAGCTAATCCAAAGCAGAAAAGGCAATATGCCTATTGACTATCGGCATTCGGCAAGCATATAGGCCTATAGTGTACAGAGTTGTACGGGAGCTAATCCGAGCAGGAAAACGACGTTGTCATTAGTGGCACTTCGACCGACACATAACATTTGACAGCAGCTAATCCAAACAGAAACAAAGTTATTGGTGGCGCTTCTGCCTACATCTAACATAATTCAGCAAGTTATCCAAACACGAATGGCGATGTTGTTATTGTGGCGTAAGAGCCGACCAATAAAACATAATACAGCAAGTTATCCGAAGGGGCAAGGCGGTATAGTTAAAGCGTATAGCGTTGGCAGAAACTAGAGTTGACGACATATAATTCTACGATGATAGATAAGTGTTGCAGTGGAGTCAAATAGAACAGTTCTCTCACCTGATGAAACCTTAAAGCCCCCAGTCCTAGAAATAACACGTGTAGAAATCATATCGTAGCACAAGAATTAAATTTCGGTCGTGAGTACTTATCCATGTACAGTCAACGACTTTATCCCGGACGAGCCCCCAGGTGTGGCGTGCTGGTCTAAGATGCTGTCACCGAGCCTGCAATTAGCATATAGGCTATCAGTGCAGACTTAGTGGATAACTCAGCAGGTACACCGGGTGATGGGGAGGGGTGATTTAGGCAGGTGTTCTAGGTGGTATGTTGTCCAGAAGTGCAGATGATTCCTAGGTGATTCTAAGACAAATTTATATCCAGGTTTCGTTTTTGCTCGTTAATACGTAGGTTAAGTTAAACTGTTGACTAATTGACACTGTCACTGGACGTCACACAAACTGGTATTCTATCAATCGATAAGCAAGGCGTATTGTAACAACGAATATTTTATTCACGTGAAAGTCCGTATTCAATCATTAATGACGTGAGCACATAATTTATACTCTCCAAATACAAGTGATAAAGAGTGTACATTTAATCATAGGCTTAAACTATATGTAGTAGATAGTCCTAAGAAGGACTTTACAACAGACTGTAACACCACGTGGTGCTGTTGGAGCTCGGGGCATCCAACCCTCGAGACTCCTTAAGCCAGACTGTCCTACTACCGGAGCTCAGTGTATCCGACCCTTGAGACTGCTTAAGCCAGACTGCCCGTAAAACTCAAACTATAAGTTAAATCTATATTTAAAAGCATGAATAGTCACGTGGTGCAAAATGGGAGTGGTGGGGGGAATGTACATGTTTTCTTAGTCTGATTGACAGGAGTATGGAAAGCACGGGAGAGGGCGGGGTTATCTCACACCTCTGACCATAGGGGATAGCGGTGGTGGAAGACATCTAAAGCCTTTTCCCGTGGTCAGAATTTGCTTTCTTCACGGTCGGCTCATTACGTTATACGGCTTACAGCGGTTAACTCGACCACCTGGCCATCTCAGATGTCTATTTTCAAGTACATGTTATATCTCGTTGGTCAAGGACGTAAGGAGGTACGGGGAAGGGGGTGAAGGTCAATAGGTGGGCTCAGTGATGATTACGACACATTTGACCTTGACTTGTTTTCCGATCTTCCGTGGTACGGGTAGGGGGGGGGGGCGATAAGCACACACGTTTTACAGCATTTAGAGAATACATGAATGGGAAACTAATATCAATAGCTAGTCATATAACAATGAGTAATATACTTATAAGCATGCAGAAATATACATATATAATGTAAGTAACATTCATTGCAATGCAAAATACATAAAGTGTTAAATGTAGGAGAAAGAAAGGAAAGACTCATTTTCACTCCAATCAGACATGCAGGATTGTGGCAATAATGTCAATGGTTTGTACGTACAGATGATATGATTATAGTAACTTATAAGAGAGGATTACATTTAAGACCTTTCTTAGTTGCGTGTGACTTTGATCTTCTCCCAAAACACCATCACAGTAATGTGCTTAGCCTTTTTTTTCATCAATACAATACATACTACAGTCTTCTTTAACCTCTGCTGTCTCTGAAGCTGGTTTTTGATTTGTGTCACACAAACAACAGTTTCAGTAATTCAGCATTGATTGAATGATAGGGAATGGAATTTCATTTGTTAATCCAGAACATGTAGATGTAGGGATAATTCATAACCAGAGCCATTGTGAGTCTGCTGTCAATTAAGCAGTCATTATGTCTCATTTTTTTCGGCAATGGGATCGCAAAAGCACTATTTTTTAAAGTCTTTTCGAATACTGGTTTTAGTATAAAAGAGATTGACCCCTGTCTTGTCCTGGTTAAATTAAGCCTAAGACTTTTGTCAAATAGTTGACTACACAAAATTTAATCTCGGTGCATAGATTATGGCGATTAAGCTTAATGCAAACGCAGGCCGCTCACCGCTCCAATCGGGCTAAATCATTGATGAACATTTTTTGAGGAGATGATACCAAAGAAAATATTCTGCATTAGTCGATATTTTTTTTTCTCAACGAGAGATTAAAGTAAGATCACCTTCTATGAGAAAGGCACTCGAGCATATAATGGGTCGTCTGCACGTAGCTTCATTGAAAACTGTATTTAAATTCAACATTTATAGGTTACTAGCAGATATGAGCCCGATTCGCCGAACGGGTTTTGTATAGACTATGTTTGACACATTATAGTTTGTTTATTATCTTTTTTTTCTTTTTTGGCAACATAAATAAACTAGTTTTTTTTTTTAATTGTTTTTTTTGTTTGTGGTCGGTATTTTTTTTTATTGTTATTTTGCAGAATGTAATATACACAAGTTCAATATACAACTAAAAAAGAAAAACAAATAACAATCAATTATTTTACTTCTTGGTCAAAGTATGATCATTGTGAACAAATAATGTGAGTTTATTGGGTAATTAAACTTGTTTTTATTATAACAGAAATCACATGTCATTTCGACATTACTTTTAATTGTAAAATGATTGTTTGTTATATTTTATTGCGACAAACATTAAGTCGTAGATTTATGTTATTGTTGTTTTGTTTGTTGTTATTTTTTGTTGTTGTTGTTATTTGCTATTTATTCATTTATTGTTGCTTTGGAAGCAAACTTAGAATTACATTTTAAATTCAGCATGAAAAACAATAGCAAATGAAACCCATAAATGTTTTATGTTTGTTAAATTATGTCCAATGTAATCGCATAATGATCTTTATTGGAAAATAAAATTATTTCTGTTTCATTAATTTGAAAATACTTTTTTTAAGATCAATATTTTGCAATAGGTCATATGCTCACTGTAACACATCTTTATATACAACATTCCTTGTTTTTGACATTGGTGCAAATATGAATAATTGATTTGGAGAGCCAACTCTTGAGCAAGCAACATATATTTGCCCTTGGAAGAAACATGGATATTCATAATTAATTCCAGTGCACTTCATTGAATGACCCTGTGAATTCTTAATTGTTATGGAAAATGCCAACCTGAAGGAAAACTTAAAGGCGCTTGAAAGAGAAAGGCATGTTTGTTTGAATAATGGGAATTTTAGGAATAAATACATTTTGTCTTTTCCTTTTCCCAGTCAACACTGTCACTTCTATTACATTAGGGGGTAATTTTTTGATGCATAAACGTGTTCGTTCAATTGCAAAGTATTGGAGGAATTATGTTGCGGAGCAGAATTTTGGATGAGCCAATTTTGTGTTGCAGTTCAGAGAATTTTAAAATTCCGTAGGATAGTTCACGGTTTCATCGTAATCCGTGACGGAATCAAATCATGTGTATTCTGTACATGTCCCAGGTATAATTTCCTGAATCTTGTCATTTAACTCATTCACAGATGTGGTCTTAGCAGCAAGAATGGCTCGGTCACTCAGCCATTCCTTTTTTAGGTAACTTTCCGAAATGTTTGGATATACTTGGTGAATAAGTTCTTGAATGGATGTCACTCTTTTGCAGAAGTCATCTAGAAATGTAATTTCCCCTGATTTCATTTGCGTGGGGTAAGTCCCTTTAAAAATGTGTAAATAAATTTTAGCACAAATGTGTGCACTTGCTTTGTTTGGTGCTGCACTCTTATATTTGTTCTTAATTTTATTGTTTTAACATTTCGCCATAGAAAAGAATATTTAAGGCAAGCATTGATTTAATCCGCTGGTGTTGACCTTGGTATGACAGGAAGAGTTTGACGAAAATCGCCAACTAACACCACCAGAGCACCTCCCATGAGTTGACTATTGTCTCTTAAATCCTACAATGTTAAGTCAAGAGCTTCAAGTAAATTTTGTGCGCAATTGTGCATTCATCACACACAATGATTTTGCAGGTTTTTAGAACCTATGCTTGGCCAGAGACTTTGCTAATGTTGCATGTTGGATGTTGCTCATTGGCAATATTTAGAGGTAACCTTAGAGCCGAGTGCGCCTTTCTCCCTCCATCTAATAACGTAGAGGCAATTCCAGATAATGCTACAGCGGTTGCCAAATCACGTTTCATTCTGATTTCTGAAAGGATTATGTTTGTTAAGAAGGTTTTTCCGGTTTCCCCAGGAGCATCGAGAAAAAATATTCCTCTTATTTCTTCACTGACATGATTCATAATAACCTGATATGCTTCTGTTTGAACGCTGTTCAACAGAACTTTGATAGATTCTACATATGTTTGTAGTTCTTTAATGTTATAGTTTTTTTCTCTTATCAGGTCTTTGTCTAGAATATGCCGCTCATTTCTTTTAGGAAGCTGTAATCTTAAGTTAGGTAGTGTTTTGTTGTTGATTGATTATCATGTATCCTCCAACAGAATTAGGGCCAAGTTGAAAAAAAATATCTAAAGAACAATTTGAACGAAGTGTTGAATTTACTCTACGCTCATGGGAGCGGTGAAATTTTTAATTTTTGCGGTGAAACCACCGTATTGTGGGGCTCGTTTTCTTTAAACGGGATATCCATCTTCACCAGTCTGTGTATATTTAATAAATGTGTGTGGATTTTTTTTTGCTGCATTTTCCATCTTCCATACAGGGTTCGTTGGCATTGATATTTCCGCATGGTCCATGAATCATATTTTTCTTCACTAATGCAAACAGATTAGGGTCATTTTCTGGATCTGGAAACTCTGCAGATATAATGTTATCTATATTGACTGGATGGAATTTTTCTTTTAGCTACATTAAAACGTAGGAGTGTGGAAGTCCTCTTTTCTGCCATTCAATGGAGTACATCCAGCATCGGCTTCTCCAAAAATATGATATTTAGTTATTATATCAATAAGTTTGATATGTTTTTGACTAAACACTCTGCTATTATGTCTTGACGATAACTTGGCGTCTGGCCAAATGAACGTAATTCTTTTATCTCACCCCTGTCTGAATTACACGTAAATGTGATAGGTAAGTCGGGGCGTCCATAGGACAGAACTTAAGACAGTACATCTTGAGCATATTCCTACATCTGTCTGGGGCTTCCGGTGAAAGTTGCCGGAAAAATTGCAACTTTACCAATGCTTTGAATGTCCCCATCGTTTACAAAGCATAATTGAGATGTATATAATCTTCCACGCGCATTTTTTTAAAATTTAGCTGTATGTATAGGAGTCGTTCACTCAAAAGTCGTTCCACAACGTATTGATGGCATAGTTGTCGACATTGTAAAATATTATTTGTGTATCCATTTCTGACCATTAACCTTTATGCATGCAAGTCTAATGCTAAAACCTTTGTAACCGTTGGTGCTCCGGTTACATGATCAACCTGCTTGATGCATAAACGTGTTCCATCGCAAAGTATTGGAGGATTTATGTTGCGGAACAGAATTATGGATGGGGCAATTTTGGGTTGCAGTTTATGCGGTGGCATCCCAGGTGTGTCCAGAGAATTGTAAAATTCCGTATGATAGTTCTTTTTATTCTCGTTTTCTTTGGCCAAAATGACCACTGCGTTCATTTTAAAAAAAAGTATAACCTTGACATAATTTTATGCCATTATGTCCAGTATTAATAAAGATGATACGGTATTGTTACGTAAAGGAAAGTAGTGTTATTTCCGTAGTTATATTGGTTCTCTATTAATATCTAATAAAGTTCGAAAGAAATCTTTAAACCAAAATGTTTTTCCATACTAAGAAAAAAAACGTGCATATCTGTCTAGATAGTACGTCACTGTATTAAATCGAGTGATAAGTCGCACGGGGAGAGATCGTTAGATCAGCTTTAGTTTGGGCGTTGTTGTGGAAGGACCGTATTTAATTACTCCATTATAGATATGTTATTACGGCCTGATATGGTCTAAGTCTAAAGGAATCTCAACTGGTTCAGTTTATCGTCCACCATTGATACCTGTATTATGTTTTGCTGTTCCATTCATATCTTCGTTCTTGGTCGGATTAAATTGTGATTACTATTGTCAAACAGGATTGTGTATTTCTTCATTATTAAGGTACAGTAACAAATAACATTTTAATGTAATTTAACACACATCCTACGAGCCAATCAAATATAAAAATCTACAAATATATTGCAAATACTAATTCTTGTACAACCTTGCGGGATCCAAGAGGGTTGTGAATCAAAGGATGTAGTAAATAGACATTTCGCACGTGACAGTATGTACATATCCACATACACAAATACCCACATACATACATACATACATTCATACATACATACATACATACATACATACATACATACAAACATACAAACATACATACATACATACATACATACACCTTTTGAGATGTATATATATATTTATATATACGACTTATACCCCTATAGTGTCTCTTTATAAAACGCATGTGTAGTACAATAAGTTTAGATAAGACATACCTGCTTCCTGGTCATTAAACAGTAACTTCATCCAGGTAAATGTGAACAAGCCATCCCAACTATATTTTTGCAGGAACTGATTACTCGTTTCATTGAAAGACTCGCTTATTTTGCATCTGGTTTTCATGTCCTCTAGAGAAATAGTGCATGTTTACAATACGCTAAATATAAGTTCAATTTTTTTACACATAGATTCTAGTGCAATTAACTTTTCATTTCAGTTCGTAAACCAATGTGTGCGAAGAGTTTATTGAATAAGTATACCACTTTATCTAAATATAAATTTCACAGAAAATAGATGCAGAGCATTTAAAAAAGTGTGGCCTTGAGTTACGACACTAAATTTATCTGCTCCGTCACACCTCAAGTATCAATAAGTCGCAGTATTATTTATGCGTCTCATGTCAGCTAATTTTATTAGTTTACTTTCGAATCGTTAGTATAAAGGCTAGTGCCATGGGGCAATAGAATAATAACAATTTTAAATTATATAGAGCTGCCATGAAGACAGAACAAATAATGAGTTATTCTATTTTATTAAAAGTGTTTGATACAACTTGTTTGTCGAAGCTGGGTGTGGAGCGGATTCCAGACTTTTGTGCCAGATGTAAAAAAGTCCAACCATTAATATTTCTAAAAGTCAATATTCTTAATGACATTGAGGTGACCCTAGTTGTTCTAGAAGGTTTGAGAACCCCACTTGAATTTCGTTTTACACACAAGACGAAGCGAGAGACAAAGTTGAAAGGTGGACAATATAAATGTCAACTTACTGTACTGACAAGCAGGGCCTAACCAACCATACTGACAACCTTCACTGCACGATCCATCTTGACTACAGACTGCGTCTTTTGTACAGTGGCATCTGTAGCGACAGTTTTCACCAAATCTATTGGTGACATTGCAACCTGAACATAGAATCATATAATAACAATAGGAACATACCTTTTTATAATATATAATACAATGTATACACAATACAATCACACAAACGTATTTTATAATAATACAAGCTACATTGCCCGGCGTTGACCGGGTGAAAAAAAAAAGGACTGTCTGGGGTGCAGATAACAAATTTATAAACTACACTTACTGAATACTTTTAGGAAAGTAAATAAATATTGTAATAGGGTAAAAAAAAATATTCAAATATTTTTATTTAACAAAATCTATATTGCCTATAGATTTACAATGTCTTTTGTTTTTAAAAGTTTGAAAAATTAATTGTCGAAAAAAAGAAGTATAGTCTAACTGGAGAATCGAACCCTGGTCGCCCGTATAGCAGTCCACTACGTTTACCACTGAGCTATCGAAGACACATGTCCAATGTGAAAAATTATTAGACGGTATATTATGGGCTAGGCCTAGATAGGTCAGTGACACACGTGTTTTCAAATTGACCAATGGGGATCCTCGCGGGGCTTAACACTGTCTTTTATATATATATATAGACAACAGAGTCAAATGAAGCTTTCATGTTGTAGCGCAGTCTATATACAATACAAACAAATGCAACTTAAATGATATAGCTCAGTCTATAAACAATATTGTCAAATGAACGTTTAAATTCATAACACAGTTTAAAGACAATAGAATCAATGAATTTTCATTTTATAACACAGTCTATAGACAATAGAGTCAAACGATAAAATATGTTCAAGTTTCGGACGTGCATGGAAACTTTTCTTTGATGTCTTCAGATCATATGAATGTGTGTGGTTTTGTGGTGGTGTATTTGTTATTGTCTTAAATTAACTTCTATAGAATTATATCTAGATTTCTTCTTCTTCTATCCCATAACCAGAGTGAGGGTCGTTGGGTACCATTTTTTGTCAGTTGGATAATTTTACGCCATTCGCCTAGGTCCCGCGTCGCCCACTGGGAGTCTGCCAGAGACAAGCCGGTCCACGCAATGATGTCATCATCCTATCGTCTTTTCTGCCTGCTTCTCTTTCTTCCGCCCCGCACTGTGCCCTGCAGGATTGTTTTCGCCAGGCCTGTGGATCTTGCCACTTGCCCGTACCATCTGAGTTTTCTGGATTTAATAGCGCTGAGTAGATCATCGTGAGAGCCGATGACGTTGGTAATTTGCTCACGAACAGCCTCATTTGTAACTCAATCTTTGTAGGAAATGTTTTCAATATTAAGTAGGCATCTCATTTTCAGGGCTCTGATTCTTTTCTAGAGATCTGCTGTAAGTGTCCATGTTTCACAGCCGTACATAAAACCTGCCATCGCCAGGGAGCGCATCAGTCGAATCCTCGAGTAAAGTGAGATTGTCTTGCTTCGCCAGATGTTTTTTAGCTTACAAAGTGCTAGATTTATAATGTACAAATTAAGCCAAAACAAATATACAAATATACATCAATTACTGTGAATTCCCTTCATGAGAAATTATGAAACATTCAAACAGTAACGAAGTAAATTAATTCGTAAAACTGAAACATTGCTGAAACCGTCTGGTCACGACCGGCTCGTCTACATAGGGCGCAACATTTTTTGACGCGCGAAACTGAACTAGGTAATGAAAAGCAAAGGGATTTTTTTAAGTTGTCTTAGAAAGTGTGCCCTAACACTACTCAGTTTCTGCCCGCCGAAAGCACTTTAATGAGGGCGCATAATTTATTTTCGCCTAGGGCGTCAAAAACTAAAATTCTAGAGCCGGTCCTGCGTCTGATAATGAAAAATACTTTTGTACTCAAAACGTTTACTATTTTAATCGCGATATATTACTACCTGACTATATGATTACTATATTGTAGTACTGTATTGCCCGGCGATGCCCGAGTGAAAACAAAAACAGGACTGTATACGGTGCAGATAAAAAAAAATAATTAAACTACACTTAAAAGAAAGGTATAAATCGTATATTTTTATTTTTTTGTTTGTTACTAAAGACCTTTAGGAAAGTAATTTAAAATAAATATTGTAATCGCGTAAAAAAAATAGGCAGGTATTTTTATTTAATAAAAATCTAAATTGCCCGTAGATTTACAGTGTCTTTTGTTTTTAAAAGTTTGAACCAAAAATTGTCGAAAAAAAAAGGTATAGTCTAACTGGAGAATCGAACCCGGGTCGCCCGCATAGCAGTCCACTGCGCTAGCGAAGACACATGTCCGATGTGAAAAATTATTAGACAGTATATAGGCCTAGGCCTAAATAGGTCAGTGACACAAACTCATGTGATTTTAAATTGACCAATGGGGATGCGACAAACTCTTATTTTATATATATATATATACTAGTGGTTATGCCCGTCAAAATGACGGAGAAACAATTGATTACAATGTATTTTGTTAAGAGAGAAAGAAAAAAATATGCAATAAAATATACAATTATATATATATATAAACTAAAGTGAGAACGATTTTTTTCGGTATATAATTTTGTTCTTGCTTATTGTATCAATAAAACATTTAAACATTTGGTTACTTTTATTTAAAAGGATAATGCAAACATCTATAATGAAAAAAGAAATGATTTGATAGTCATTACGTCATACGCTAGTATTTTTTAAAAAGTGCAGCATTAAACTCTCCAGTTGAAACAAACAAACACATTAACGGCAATTATATATGTTGATGATATTATACAATATTTTTATTAAATAGTTCTATAGGTCTATAATGAAATACATACCCTGTTGGCCGAAAGCAGTAACTGTCCAATAAATCAAGAAACACAGTTGAAGACAATCAGATAGATGCATTATTTGTAATTCGCAAAACGTATTACCTATTTCCACGTTATCTGTAGCGTGTTCTTAAACTTGTTCTGTTGTTAGAAAGACCTAAGATCATTAAATTACTTTTGTTTAAAACATTTTTTTCCGTCTTATAAAGGATATTAGCTTACTTGTAAAATATAAAAAATATTATTTATACTAAACCAGCATTAATGCATTTTGTATTTGTTTCTTTTTAAACATTTAATATGTTGACATTTTACAAATAAAAGTTCAAAAAGTTTTGCCGACTTTTATAATTTATAACATAACAATACAGTATTTTCTTCGCTACGAACACGCTTTATTAATCAATCCACTATTATTATATACTTTTAGAATTCAAATGTTTAAAAAAAAATGGTTTAAAAACCGTTTAAAAAGTTACTAGATAAACAAATGCCTTTTTCTATATTGATATTATTACAGCCTATCTAAGAAGATGTCTTTACCTGTGCGTTGAGCGGAGTTATGTGCCCCGGAAAGAAACTTTGTTGACTGGAGGCGCGCTAGATATCCTGCTTTCAAAAGTGTTGACATATTTTTTTTATTTTTTATTTATTTATAATTTCTTTCTTTCTTTTTTTCTTTCTTATTTTTTTTTTTTTTTTGGGGGGGGGGGGGTTGACATAAATGCATCTCCGCTAAGGCTATGTTTACAAACTCGTCTACAGACATATCGTCTAAGACATTTCGTCCATCGCGACAGTTTTTCGACCGGTCAAGTCGTCTACCGCGACCGATCGTCTACCGCGACCGATAGTTTACCGCGACAATTCGTCTAATGCGACAATTCGCCCACCGCCACAATTCGTCTACCGCGACAGTTTTTCGACCGGTCAAGTCGTCTACCGCGTCCGATCGTCTACCACGATCGATCGTCTACCGCGACAATTTGTCTACTGCAACAATTCGTCTACCGCGACAATTCGTCTACTGCGACAATTCGTCTAATGCGACAATTCGTCTACCTCGACAGTTCTTCTACCATTCAATTCGTCTACTGCGAAAATTATTCTACCGAGACAGATCTTTTACTTCTACCATTCAATTCCTCTGGTATACCAAATGTCGCGTTAGATGCACTGTCGCTAGACGAAGTGTCGTTAGACGAGTTGTAGCTGTAGACGTAATGTAGTTTCTGTAGACGAAATGTCGTAGACGAATTTTCGTGAAATCGTTTAATGATATAAATCTATAATATGGACGTCATCACATGAAGCTATTCCTAACTGGGTAGATGGAGATATCAAAAGCGGATCGAAATGTATTGACTGGTTCTACGGCTGCAACTATTAGGACAAAGGTTAGTATTTTACGATATATTTCTTTTTTGACTTTTCATCTGCCTTCAATACCATCCAGCCACACCCATACAGAAGATATTTGTTTTAAATGTCAGTCAACGCATTCAAGCCTGGGTCATGCAATTTTTGATAAACCGCCGTCAATTTGTCAGAATAGAGGGATGTACCTCACAAAGAAGAGAAATAAGCAGTGGAACGCCTCAAGGGCGTGTCCTCTCTCCAGATCTATACTCTCTTTACACCAATGACTACGAAGTTCGGCAATCGATACAGTATCGTTAAACAATTACGCCGATGATACAGCCATTGTCGGTCGTGTTACCATTGACAACAGTTTCTATCAAAGGACGACTTCAAATTTCTACAATTGATTTCGAGAGAACTACCTGATATTGATTATCGCAACAAAGAAAGAAAAGATTGTAGAATTTCGGAAGGAAAAAGACAAGCTCACTAATTTACAAATAAACAGCCAAATAATAGATCAAGTCTCGCAATATACATATATTTGCATCACAATCACTGAGAAGCTGACTTGGTCTGACCTCTGCGAAAGCTTCGTTAAGAAAATCCATCAATGACTTTTCTATCTTCGTAAACTAAAAACATTTCATATAGAGAAAACCATTATGAATCTCTTTTACTCGAAGACTGTTGGTAGCATCATCACCTTCGCAATCACCTGCTGGTATTGTATGGCCACAACATTGAACAAACATGACTAATAAACAAAGCCTCTCGTTCTACACAGACACAACTACCATCTCTTGCAGATCTATTCAATTCAAGGTGCCTGTCTATGCACACCCACTTGACGACAGTTTTGTTTCTGTTAATGGTCATATATGTTAATGGTTCATATATTGATACAGTCTCTTCGGAGTGTTTTTTTTATGGTTGATGAAGTAGTAGTCTGTACCTTGCTTAGCTTATCAGACATTGAACAGACGATTCAATACAATACTTTCAATTTGTAAGCAAATGAAAGAAAACGCTTTATTGCAGCATATAATATTTAATTCTTGTTACTCACAATCACATTTCACATCCATGAAATAACATTTATAAGCACAGTGATGATATGGTAGTTATATAGAAAATATGAGTCTATCGTAATTAACACCTGCTACCATTACAAGGTTTTCAGGGAGACTAAAATTAAACGAGCGTGGTAGATCATGTGACTAACTACTTCCGATCTATCAAGCAAGACCCTAGGTTTTATTTAATATTCAAATCTGGGTTTTATTCTAAGTTTTATAACTCTTACTTAATATTACAATTGATTTACATGAGTCATTTCCCTTGCATTATACTTGCATTTAAGTTGCATTATACTTTCATTAAATTTGTAATTTACTTGCATTATACTTGCACCATTTCAGTTTCTTTTCTTTTAACAACACAGCTTGTAATCAGCCGTTTCTATGCCATTTTGACGGACATAACCACTAGTAAGGAAATAGTGACAGTAAATGGGAAAGCGCATGGATTTTAAAGCATTGGTTTGGCCTTTCATTTTATTAGCCAATCAGAACTGAGAATGTATTTTGCAAAAAAAAAAAAAATATTTTACATTTTCCTGTTATAAGAAATTTGCGAGGCGAGGTTGATTTTTTAAATTATTATATATTCTAAGTTTTAATGGTAGGCTACTTATAATCTTGTTAAAGTAAATTTAGTTTTATGTCACTTGGCTATATAAACAAAATAATTTATTATTTGTTTAGTTGTTTTTTTTAATGACAAATTAAAAAACAAATTTAAAGGACAACTTGCTTAAAAATGGAACAAAAAAAGCAACAACTTTGTGGATTAGACCAAAAACAGTAAACTTCAAATGGTCGTATTATATAAATATGTATGGTACAACAAAACAAAAAACAAACACAATTAGACCAATTCGGTCATTTAAACGTAGAATAATAATTTACAAGTTTATGGGTTGTTGTTATTTTCGATGTTTTGTTTAACACTGATTGGTGTCCAGAAACATATATTATTATCTTTACATCAAAGCTGTGTAAACTCAATGATAACACAGGTTTATTTTTTTACATCAAGGCTACAGCTTTTTTAAAGTAAAGAATATTCAATTATAAAACAATTCAACCCGCACCACAATCCCCCTAAGCGTTAGAGAAAACTTTACGTAAAGATGAATGGAGTTGTCGGACACACGAATAAAACGTTCCACTGTCGATGTTATTGTAAAGTATAGATAATTATATGATGCTAGTTTATTGATCAAATGTATATACATTTTATAAGGTAGGCCTACATATAATAGAAAGTAAATGAGGCAGAAAGTGATTAAAAGAAAAAAAAAACAACAACAAGAGAGCGCTTAACATTTCCTGGATTAACCTGATATTTCAACGTTTTGTCGCCGTTTTATTTCCTTATCATGACCTAGTGTCGTCCCCATCTTTCGTACAACGCCTTGTAGGCTACATTTCTATATTTAGTACCAGGTGGACCGATCTTCTTTCGGTAATAAAAAGCAGGCGCTTATACTTTAACATAATGTGCATGTAAAACAACTTATAATTAACAAATTATAAAAATACGTCTTTACCAGACCATTAAATTGCATTTGTCTTTTTCTCCCGTCGACACAAATTCAGGTTATATATGAAGATTTCCTGGCGTAATCATTTCTATTTTTGTATTTATTAAAAATGGATAAATTATAAATAGTACTGTTTGCAACCGTCCAGCCAAACCCAGCATTACTTTCCTCACATTGAATTTAATAGTTCCTCACAAGCATTGTCGGCGTAATTTCCATAAATTGCCTTGGAAATAGATAGGCCTAAACTTTAAAACTGTATCGATCTTTCACTTTAAACTAAGGAAACAGACTTCAACAAACTGTAAAGTATAACGTTTTAACCTTTATAACAAATAAATGAATACATGCACCAAAGGGTGACGCTGCATTGAGTTTGAAAATTCCCGTAAATTATCGCTCCCTAAGAAGTGTCTAAAACATTTTTCTGAGTTATTACATGTACAAGTTAATCTGAGTTATTGAGACACTTGCATTGGCTATTCATCAATTAGTAAAGTATCCCCTTTAGTATACAAATTGGCCTAAACTTCAAGACTGGTTCTCCGTAGGCGTCTAGGTACGATATAGCTCACTAGCATTGAACATCTATTCCGTACCGATCATTGTAGGCAAGTCTTCAGTCAAGGTTAGCTGGCGTATAGCTTTCATACCTGCTACAGACATGACTAACGTAACACAATTGTCCTTGACATGTTTAAAAACCGACATTTATTACTTTACAAATCGTGTCTGTTAGCGTTCAACATTTGGGACACTTGTGTAAGACATTCCAATTAAAAGGTTATACGCCCTAAAAATGTGTTTGAATTGTACGATAATTAGACTTTACTTAAAACTTTTCTTTGAGAACAAAATTTACTTTTTCTTCTTCTTCTTTCTCAATATTAATTAATGGATGAGTTCAAACCCGGCCTATAGCTATGGTGAATTGCACTGTGGTTTCCAGTTCTGTCTCTTTTCCATACAATTTGGTGTTGGTGGAGGCAATCTGCGGCCAGAATCTGTTGCGAGCTGTTTCGTAAAGTGGGCAGGCTTGGATCAAATGTTCTGTGTTCTCAGGAGACATCCCACAAGGGCAATCTTTACTGGTTCCAATGCCTAGCCTTTGGAACATATGTTGTCTTAGTCTGTTATGTCCGGTCTTGAGTCTGAATAAAACTCCGAAAATAAAATACATACATTTGCAGATGGTCTTGGCTGTTCAAAGGCTATGGAAGCAAACCCAGAAAAAACGCAGGCAGAAGCCGTAGGCAATGGGTTTTAATGGCGCAAAACACACTGCCACGCAATTCTCAATGAAAATGGAGGATTTTACTTTTAATAAAATATACATAACTTAAACATTTCAACTTGTACAAATTGATGAAAAAAATAAACATGCTCAAAAGTAATTACACATTTAAAAATATGATTAAATATTATTATAAAACTACATTAAATATGTCATTTCATTATTCATCTATCATTTATAACAATAAAAATCATACAAAAGTTACATTCACTTTCTTTTAACAAGTGTCAAACATGCTCTCACAAGTGGGACAGTAGCAACGAATGCCCTCGTGTAAAACGTCATATATGGAAAAGTAGCTAAAAGCATGCTAAATAACATATTTAAAATAAAGTCGTTTATTTTTTAATGTATAGAGTGTTAAATGTTGCAGCTAAACTAAAATTTAAGAACAAAGCAAAGTTTTTAGTTACAATTTTGAATAAAAATGAGCTTTTGTAAAAGATTCTGCTCTATATACTGATATCTTATTTTAAATTTCCATGTTGTTGTTTTTTTCTAAGAAGTTGTTATTACTTGAATTTTTTGTTGTAATGTTAGCGTTGAATAGTACGTTTATCGTTCCTATATCAATAGTCTAACTGTTAATGTAAGAATAGGAATACTCTAAGTAGACCGACCGCATTTGAAATTCACACTTGAGCAAAAATATAAAATATGCGTGGAGCTGATCGCATAGATACTAGATACATTTGTTGGAGGGTTTAGTATCTGAATAAATTTCCAGAAGTGATACTTGCAATAGTTTCCATATTCAAATGAGGCATATTTAGGATTTTTTAAATTTGATGTAACCATTTAATGTCTTGCAACCCTTGGAGTTGAATGCATCCACATGGTTAGTTCCACATCACCCATCCCTGAACTAGGGTCGCTTGGAGTACCCTTGTTTACTGTTGTGTCATGACTCGTCACCTGTCAAGATCTTGTGATCTTCTGTTTGGGCGCCAATGAATGACAGCCTGGTCAATTTTTTTTTTCTTTTCTTCTGCCGGTCACTTCTTCTTTCTACCTACTCTGTGCCGAGAGGGATGGGCTGTGGAAGACCTTCCAATTAATCCTGTTCATTCCACCTCAGTTATTTGCTTTAGGTGGTGATGCGTGGATTCTCGTATGCGCCGATATTTGATAAATTGTTTGCGGACATCTTCGTCTGTGATAATCAAAATCTTGTTAAAATATCTCATTTCTAGGACGCCAACCATTCTCATGAGATTATACCTGAAAAACGATATCATCAGAGAGCACATTAGTCAAATATTTGAACAGTAGAAGATTATCTCGTATTGCCAAATGATCTTTAGCTTGTTTATTGCTGCCAATGTCTGTGCTTTTCTAGTGAGAATTAATGGCTTTGAGCGTTTGTATTATAAGTGGCCAGTAGTTGACACTTTAACCTGGAGCATATTTTCAGATAACCAGATCCTAATGCATTCAATCTGTAATTTTGAAAAAGGAACTGGTCTGTGAAAATATAGTCTTGATGCGCAGCTACTGTTCTAATCAAAGAATGTGGTTCTATTTACTTAAACATGCAAACTTACTAAGATTTAGTTTTATTGTTGGGGTAATAATATTGTGCGTAACATTTATATAATATATTTATAACAGATATTAATGTACTTATACATCTACAATATTTATAACATATTAACTTACAAATTAAAAGAGAAAAATTATATCTGACAAAAAGCATAAAACATAACTTTGTAATCCTAATTTATTTTCATGTTATGTCAAGTTATTATTCTTATTCTAATTAAGTCAAGAATACATTAACGTGTTTATAAGAGACATAAAAAGTAATAAAAAGTCTTGACATAAATATAATAAATGCCCAAAGAAACATGTCAGTAAATCAGTGTATGTATTGGAACGCTTAGCGACTTGGTTTTGAAAGTATGGACAGATGACGTGAGATCAAAGACAATAAAGAGGACCGCTTGCGCTATTTTTAGAGCTCAAGAATCATGTTTTCGGTGCGCATCAAATAACGCGTACTCCAAAAGAAACTTTCTATCTTAATGTTAATTATTTAGCTAACTGACAATGATGGATGTGTTTTTGTCTAAGCACCTTTTGGCCAAGTAACATATTCATTTAAGACAACAAGAAGGGCCTATATACTTTACTTTCACATTTATTTATGCATAATTAAAACAATATGTTTTTGCTTATAATTTGCGTTCCCAGCTATTGGTTTGGACGGTTGTGTCAGTTTAAATGTCACGGTAAGGGTGTGGTGTTTTGGGGGCTCTTAGGTTGTAAGTGTCAAGGAGAGCACAACACTTGGGCTGGAAAATAATAATTTACCCTAGCAAAATTAATTTACTATTAGCGGTTGTCTGTATAAACACCATGTTAGAGCCACTGATGAATGATTGAAGTGAGACTGTATCTCTCTCTCCTTATCACCTCTGTATTTAAACTTGTAGAACTTGCTTTTGAATCATTTTCATGAATATATAGGCCTACATTCATTTGCATAACCAAATATATTACTAATTACTAGATAGTTACTTTTATAATGGCTATTATTTTTACATTTATAAATACCATTTTAAATATGTGTGGTCTTAGCCAGGGTCAACCAAAACCATCGTAAATACAGCGTCTAAGGCTTACGATGTAGGCCTAAGGTTTGCGAGGCGTAGGGGAAACTGGGGTAAAGTGGTATATTGGGGTAAAATTGGGTTTTTCAAACACACCCTTTCAGAGCCTCAAAAACTATCGCAAATGATTGGATTTGAAGTTACACGATATGAGACGACTCCATCTTGAGCTATAGATCTTTTTTCACGCAGAATTATTGTTACAAGGTAAATACAAATTTTTGCATCTTTTTCATCTAATTTTTTTAACTGTGTATACACTCGGCTCGGGCTCCTTAAAGCTAATGTGTGGTTTCAGCGCTGTAGTATCTACTACAGTTAGTCTTAGATCTATTCATGAATGTCCACCGTTACTTTAATTTCCTATAAAAATAAATGATATTCATACTGCTAGTTATTTTAAAGCTGTTTTTATTTTAACAACGAGACCGATTCATCTGTTTTTATTATAGGCTATTATAGGCATACTTACAATCTGTTTTCGACATGTATTTAGTTTCAAAATAACTAAGTCTTATAATTTTAACTTTCAGACACTTACAGACAAAAATTTAAAAAATCTGATTTTACAGCAAAATTTTGTGCATAATTTTTTTACTGTAAAATAATATATAATACTAGGCTATATGTGCATTTAATTTGAACATTTATCACAATAATAATAAGTTTAACTACAAGATCATGTTGTACTTTACATTTGAGATCATTATTGTAAATCATAATATTTAAAAAAAAAAAAAAAAAAAGGATATGTGTTCATGTAGGTTGTGATACATTAAGAAGATTATGTTGCTTTTTTTAGTTAAGTCTATCTGATAAGGTCAGTATTGATTGCATTGAACCATTAAATTTTGACCATCAGACACGTTGGTCGAGCGGCAGCGCGTTCGACTGGACTGGGCATCATAAGGACGGCTGGGCATCATTGTGCTAGCCACACACAGGGTCAAATTAAACTTGAAATAGCCCTAAGCTATTTGAGATATGGATCCCTTTATAATTCCAGATATCATATTTCAGTGCCAAATATAATTTTCCGATATCTAGTGGGATTTCATAGACTAATATATATTTTTTGGTTAGTGTTATGTTATGGACGTAAAGAGATTTGTGGTGTATTTAAAAATATGTTGAAAAATGGAAATATGTCGATATATCCTTTATATTTCAGAGAGACGATGCGCCTACTTGACTGATCTACTTCTACTTGTACTGAGCACAAAAGTCTTCCAAATAGTCAATCATAAATCTTTGCATCTTACAGGGCACACTATTACCTTATAACATATGTTTATGTGTGTGTGTGTTAAAGTGTAGAGGCATCTGCGTTGATATAGTAATTTACAAATACATAAAATACTGATGTGTTTTAAGATATCTAGGCCTAATAGCATTATATATATCTCTTTCAAGACACACCAAATTAAAAAGTCAAATTATATTCTTGGCAGAAACATTGATTGGTATATTATTTATTTACACAAAATGGTGTATTAAAACTATAATAAAAATATTATGCTGTATTATTTCATCAATTTAGAATTTCATTGGAGGACTATGTATATAACACTATCCTATAGAGTTACAATTTCGCAGTGTTGTAGCCTACGAAAGCCTCCCACTTTTAGAATTCCACAACACAATACAACTTCATTATTTTCAAACACAATTTAATTTTTCGATATAGACATACTACCTCAGATCCAAATATACACATTGTCTTAGATTTAATTGATTAAACACAAAGAATGAATATTAAAAAATTAACCCAATGCCTAAGCTGGCATACAGTATATGGATGACATCAAGGACTAAAAAAACAAATTATGGTCTATTTAATACTTGGTAAAAAAAACTCTAACTTGACATCTATATTATATTTACATCTTTGGCCGTTTTAATGTTTTCGTGGGTCCTAGGGACTATTATATTTAATGGACCCTCTTAAACTTCTCTCTTTTCATATAAAATATTTTATCAACAAAAGAGAGTGAAGCAAAAAGCAAAATAATGTAGTAGGTCAACTAGATCTGTTTTTTTCTGTTTATAATAGTTTATTACAATTGAACAGCAGCAATGATAAATATCTTTGTATCTTACATACTCATAGATCTAATGGTGTAGCGGTTGCACATTGTAGGTTACAATCATATGATAATTCTAAGTATTACTGGGTACAAGGAAGATTTAGAGAGATTAACAATTTAGCGGTAAGGATGATATGAGATGCAAACAACTTCAATTTAGCTGGATCAAAAGCGTTGAGAACTGTTCGGCTGCTGTGAACTATTTGACATTTGTTTAATCAGTCTAGAATGTTCTTTTATAAAGTGCATAAATAAAAAAAAACTATTGCTGCAAGAACTATCAGTGACCAGGTCAAATGTCGATACCAGATCTTTTTTTATATTAAATACAATGAAACCTCGTGTATGTTATTATGTCTTTCTTTACCTGTTGACGTATATCAAATAGAAAGTCAACCAATTGTAGTGTTTAAAGAAATAGACATAATTTACTAGACATTTAAAGGAAACGGCAAAGCGAAGTGTCCTTTGCGGAACATATGGCTTAATTAGTTCCTTGAGATAGTTCGGCAACTCGTTAGTCTCATTGTTACACTGACACTGAAGGGAAAGTAGCGCCACTATATATTGAATCATGACTTTCACAGGGAGCCAATGGAGTCGACGCAGAACTGTTACAGAATCAGGCCTTTACTTACGCATGACCAGCCGTGCAGCACTGTTTTAAATACGCTGTAATTTGGCGACTTTATCGTCAGGTATACCAATTAGCAGATCATTACAGTAGTCGTGGTACGAGAGTACAAATGCAGCGGAAGGTTGTTTTTGCTGACTGAAACGCTAAATAAGTTCGGATTTGACCAAGTCTACGCAGCTGTAAAGATAGGCCTCTGCATAGGTTTCTTATGTGGGCGTCGAAAAAAAACCTGTGAATTGACGATGATTCCAAGTTTTGTATTTACATTTTCTGCAAAGGGGATATGGCAGTTCAAGACAATCAGTGATTCCAAACTCTTAACAAACAGTCAGTATAATATATATAACAATGCGTAGTTCATCTGACAGAAAATAGTCGGAGAAATAGTACAATATTGTCAGACTTGGCTGGATAATGCTATGTGTCTGAGTCCGAGAAAAAAAAAAATTGGTGACACTCGGTGCTGTGATCCATTTAGAATTTAGACCTATACAAAGTCTTACAAACTAGTAGTATATGCATCACATATCGCTTTTTTTATATTCCAATCTGACCTATACCGAGTTTGACGTATTCCAATTCAGTCACATATACAGGTTCTAGTATAAAAAAGATTTGAAAAAAATTATCTGATGTTAAACAGAAGTGAACTTTAACATTCTGTTCTAAATCATACAGAAAAGTAGGTCACGCTATTGCACTATTCTCCCATCTTATTTGTTTTTGTCATGTGACCTTTGTTTTCATTGTGAAATAATTAATGACACAACATTTTTCTTTGAACAGTAGACTAAAATAAACACAGTTAGCAGCACACGAGAATAAAGAAAAGTATTTTATTAACACATATTGTATTTATAGCTATCGGGTTTTTACCCCATTAGATAATATTTAATTCTGGTTAAGAGATGTTAAGGCATTACTTCCGATTTGAATGTCATTAGTTTGAAACTAATATATCACTAACCTAAACATTATTTATTTTATTTGAAGTTTGAATTTTGTTACATTTGAAACACATACGCTATCGCCTTTAATGGGTGTATCATGCTTTATTATATATATATATATATATATATATATATATATATATATATATATATATATATATATATATATATAGGCTATATATATATATATATATATATATATATATATATAAATATATATTAAGTTATATATGCTATTATATATAATAAAAATACAAGACTAGACTCGGACCACGATTGAGCGTAGGAAACAATAATCTTCTTTATAGAAGGAGTGTCTGTAATTTATAAGATAAGAAGATTGTGTTTTAACATTTTAAGTCTACTATAATTTTTATCTACACTTTTTCTCATAATCTTACCTGTCAGAGGAATTACGCAACGTTTGTTATATTCTAAATTATACATATAAGCCCAGAGAAAAAACTGTGGTTATAAGATATACATATTTAAAAACTCATGCATTTCAATAGTAGTTTAATAAAAGGGTCTCCATTTTGTTTCTTTTTAATTATACACTGTTAATTTAATACAGGCTTAAACTTTAAAATGTTAATGAATAATTCGTTAACTATTGCTAGTAAAGAAAAACACTTGAGAATGAAGCAATTTAAAGAAATTATTAAATTGGCTGTTTTAATTTGTTGTATTTTTTATCTAGATATTTGATGTTTTTCTTTTTATTTTATACACATAGAGTATTTTATTATATTGGCAAAGCTTAAAGTAGTTGGCGTCATATTCTATACACATAACTAACTTATAGTTTATTCATAAGCATTACGGAAGTCTATTATAAACTGAAAGAGGCATGCTTTTGTTGGAATATTAGAATTTTTTTTTTTTAAACGCTTACATTTAAAATATACTTTCACATCCGCAATAAATGAAATTGTTATTTTCGTCACCAATAGAGACACTTAGTAAATATGGTACAATCATTATTAACTAATTTCTTCCTATGTATTACACAATATTTATGGGGTCTTAATTTTTTAACTTTAAACATTACGGAAATGATTTAATACGTCAAATACCTGTGTTAAAATGTTTTAACATATAAATAGCTACATGTAGATAAAAACTACAATTAAAAGCTACAACTACAAATAAACTAAAACTACAACTAAATTCAGCGCAGGCTGCGATATATCGTCGGTCCTCTTGATAGGTTTCAGCGTCAAGCTTACACCATTTACACAAATTGTTCATACTGACAAAATAATAAAGAGCTTTAAGTTCAAAGTACATAAGATACGATGATTTTATTGATTTAAAAAAAAGGGAAATTTGACTTGATTACATAAATTCCGTCTTTCAGCAAATTTAAAAACAATATTAAAGAACCATTTCTACTCACGCGCAATAGACATTCACGCACACTATCATAATCCCATTTATCATACAAGAAAAAGTATCAATTAGGTGTCAGCTATTGTATTTTGTGGCTGAATGACGATTCTTTTGAAAGATTCTCGCTGACAGTTGAACAAAAGAGTTCCTAAATCTCTCTGTTCTTGCTCTTATTGAAAGAAGCCGACCTCTTCGACAAGATATGATGTAACTACCTTGAAGCGGGTGTGCATGATCTTGGATGATTTTATCAATTATAGACAAGCACTTTGAAATGAATAGATCTACAAGAGATGGTAGTTGTGTCTGTGTAGTACGAGAGGCTTTGTTTATTAGGCGGTCTATCCGGTGTTTGTTCAATGTAGTGGCCTTACCCTACCAGCAGGTGATGGCGAAGGTGATGATGCTACCAATAGTCGCCACGTAAAAGAGAGTCATAATAATAATAAATAAACATAATAATGATGACATTTGTATAGCGCTGCCAACAAACATACTGTAAGCTCAGAGCGCATTTAACATAACAATTAAAGAACACAGGAACAATCTATAGGCCAAGAGATAAGAAAAACAACTAAATGATGATTCAAAACATTACAAACATAGAACAAATCAAACAACTACAACAAAATAACCGACCTAACATATAAGTAAGACAGTGGGGCTCTAAAGCATGTTAACTGAGATAAATATTGAAATAATGAGTTTTTAAGTTCTTCTTGTTTGCTTGAGTTGAATGGGAAGAAGATTCCACACCTACGGACCGGATACTGAGAAGGCTCTAAGGCCAACGGTCATCAGAGAGAAACGGGGCTCTTCCAGAAGCGATGAGTTGGCAGAACGAAGTGTTCTTTGAGGGACATATGGTGTTATTAGTTCCTTGAGATAGGACGGAAACTCGTTATTAAATATGCACTGATGGCAAAATAGCGCCACTTTATACTCGATTCTGGCTTTCACGGGGAGCCAACGGAGCTGACTCAGGAGAACTATCACATATTCTTGCCTTGACTTACTAATGACTATGCGAGCGGCACTGTTTTGTATTCGCTGTAATTTGGAGATCTTATCTTCAGGTAGCGCGATAAGCAAAGCATTGCAGTAGTCGAGGCGTGACAGTATAAAGGCAGCCGCAAGTTTCTTTGCTGACTCAAGTGACAAATAGGGCCGTATCTGACCAAGTCTACGCAGCTATAAATAAAGGCCTCTGCATAGATTTCCAATGTGGGCATCAAAAGACAACTGTGGATCGAGGATGACACCCAGGTTTCTTACGTTGTCTGCAAAGGGGATATGGCAGTTTAAGACCACCGATGATTCCAAGTCCTCAACTTTGGCGATTTTACTCCGAGTTCCGATTAGAATTGCCTCCGTTTTGTATTCGTTCATCTTAAGTCTGTTTTCCATCATCCAGGAGCAGACACTAGCAATAGCAAGACTGGGGTTGGCTGCTATACGAGAGACTTCAGCGGGAACAGCAGAATCATGCAACTGCGAATCATCAGCATAGAAGTGGTATGAAATGTTAAAAGGCCTGATGACATCGCCAAGTGGATAAGTGTACAACCAAAAGTAGTACAAAATATATCAGAATAAGAATCTCATGGTCAAGCGTATCAAATGCAGCCGACAAATCGAGCATCGCTAAGTTTGACACCTGATCGGAATCAGACGCGCAAAGAAGGTCGTTAATTACCGTTAATAATGGTTTTCTCTTTATGAAATTTTTTAGATTCCCTGTTGATGAGACTTCTGCTTACTAAGAAATGGACGTTTAAGTTGCAGTCGATGCTACTATAATTAGCAAAATAATTAGATTTATACTTTTGTATATTGTTAACAAAATTATTTTTTTCTAAATTCAATATAAGTATTTTTCATATTTTTTATTTAGATACTTTCTAGTGAAAACAACATTTTAACGGTTCAATTTATATTTTTATCAAAATGTACACTGCAGGACAAATGCCATTTATTTGACCTACTTTATCCATAGTTAAATGTATGTAATGTATTCAGTGTTATGAAAGTAGAAAGAGTACTTTATCCATAGTTAAATGTATGTAATGTATTCAGTGTTATGAAAGTAGAAAGAGTACTTTATCCATAGTTAAATGTGTGTAATGTATTCAGTGTTATGAAAGTAGAAAGAGTACTTTATCCATAGTTAAATGTATGTAATGTATTCAGTGTTATGAAAGTAGAAAGAGTACTTTATCCATAGTTAAATGTATGTAATGTATACAGTGTTATGAAAGTAGAAAGCTACTTTATCCATAGTTAAATGTGTGTAATGTATACAGTGTTATGAAAGTAGAAAGCTACTTTATTCATAGTTAAATGTATGTAATGTATTCAGTGTTATGTAAGTAGAAAGCTACTTTATTCATAGTTAAATGTGTGTAATGTATTCAGTGTTATGACAGTAGAAAGCTACTTTATTCATAGTTAAATGTGTGTAATGTATTCAGTGTTATAAAAGTAGAAAGAGTACTGTTGCTAGATAAAGGGGGACGGACAGAATCTGCCGATGCCAAGATAATGGAGCGAGTTGTCGTGGAATAAAATAGCATGGAATAGAAGGGTGACTATGAAATGCTATATTGACTGGGGCGGATAACCATAGTGCGAGTATCGGTGAGGCTACACACCGATGCTTGCACGGAGATTTCACGGCAGCTCACGGCTCTAGTTGCGACGGCGTCGATCCGTGCCCGTGTGTTTATCTTGACGTAAGGGGAGGTTCCCGGTCTAAGGGTCGACTGTGATAAGATTGGCGTGCTCAAGCTGACATCTTGTCCAACGTCCGGTAAAAGTTGGCAGTGACGAAAAAAATGGGCTCTCTTCGAGTCTCAGGCAATGGAGTACACAACAGAAAACTATGTGGGATAATAGAACGAATACCCACGCATATACCACATTTTAATTCGCTATTGAACTAGAACTGGTAAACCCTAAACGATAACTCATCTTCGTCCGTCGTCTACTTCCCAGCATTTCGTGGAAGACAAATAATAAAAGAGTAGCCACACATCGGATATGCGATAAACCGAAGCGCTCTGTAGCTTTATCAACCAAACGTCTCTAGGTTGATGATTGTACGTGAGTACCACTGACCCGGCATGAACCTGAAAACTTGTCAGTCGATAGTACTATTGTTCGAAGCGCGTATACGAGGTCCCCGGCGTCTGAGGTTGATAAACTTTGCAGCCTATGGTTAAAAATAAAATATTCGTTAGTCACAACTCAGCTGTGCGCCCAACCGAAGCGCTCTGTAGGTTTTCTAACCAAACGTCTCTAGGTTGGGGTGACGCGCGCACCGCGAATCTCTTGACGATTAGGTGCTAGTACTCGACCATCTGGGTTTTCGAAATAAGTTCTACTAAATCTCGATCTAGGACAACGGTGTTTCTGGCGGTCCGTTAACGATTACGAAGTGGACAGCTAAGAAGTGCTGAAGTCCGAGGTATAAGAGAGCAAGCTGCTCCTCAATCAGTTGTAGTTCAAGTCAGGTGCCAAGATTAGAAGAGGCGCAAATTGGACTCGGTTTATAAATAACAATATACAATAGCTTACTAATAAATAAAAACTAAATAGGTGCCAATTGACGTGTCTTAAATCTTATGCAGTCAATCTCGACCATCACCCGAGTAGTCTTTCTACTAGTTACTAGGGATTTTAAAACCGGTTTGTTTTCAAAACCGGTTTTCGGTTCTATAAAACCGGTTTAAAACCGCATTTCGGTTACCCCCTCCCCCCACAGGCTAGAAAAGACAAATGTGCCTAGTTTTGTTGGTATATTTGAAAAATATTTCAAACTTAATTATTTTTTGCAGGGCATTCAATAGTGTTTTTTTTTTAGTTTACTTTTAAGTGGCCATTGAGATGTAATGATCTTCTGTGTTTTGTACTTGGTTGTTTTCGATTAAATAATTTTGTTATGTGAAGTAAAGGAGTTGACTTCGTCTATGATACAAAGTTACAGCTAGAATCCAAGAGAAAGAAATAATAATCATACCCTGGACCAAACACTTTACCATTAAATTCTTTAGAACTAAAAAAATCTAAGCTAATTGATTAAAACCGATTATAGTTATCCTCTAATTTCAGATTATCGTTGACCATAATAATAAGAAGCATATAAAGATGATGACAATGTTAAACCAGGATGTTTCGTATGCAAATGCGTACGCAATCCAGTAGTACTGCCACCGCTCAGGCTTATCTGTTGGGAACATAGTTTACAGTGAGCCATCGTTAAAGAAGTTTTTTCAAAGATGAGCCGACAAGTACAAAGATTCATGTTAATTGTAACTGTAACTTAACATTTGCATTAATGTTGTTTTTATCGCAAGCCATAGTTGGTATTTGGAAACAGAAACACAATATCTAAGACTAAATAATGTTAGCAAGGCATTTCAAGAATTGTTTTGTGCGAATCCAACATTATTTATTGAAAAAAACGAAACAGAACAAAAAAAAAGGGTCGCTACCAACAAATCGTAAAAAATAATTTAATCGGATATTACATCTAAATAAATTCTGGTTATATAATGGCTAGATCTAACATTCTGTTCAATTTTTCTTAGTATTGTTTGTATCATTTATAACAGTTATAACATTAAATAAAGGGAATTAAAAAAAAAATATATATCTGATAAATGTCCATTTTGTAAAACTGAGTATCAAAAAACCGAATGTTTATACGTATTATCGATTAATTAAATCACTTAGAATTAGAAGTTGATAACATTATTGAAAGTTAATATTTTGTAATAGTGTGTTTTTAACAGACATTCATTTCAATATATTAGTGTGTATTATAGCCTAATCCATGTGTGTTTTTACAAAATAAAATGAGTAGTCTTAAACTTACATAATATTTACATAATGATCACATATTTATAGGCCGTGTTTAAATTTATAATTATGTTTTAAATATTATAATATGACTTAAAAAAAAATCAACATATGATTTCTTCATCATCAAATATTATTGTCAAATACTATGAATATCGAGTATACACATAGTAAAATAATTGTATGTTTGTGTATAATTTTAAATGGGGTACGGTGGCCTTGCCGCTGCGCGTTCAGCTGACGTATCCAAGGTCATGTGTTCGACTTTTGGTGCAGGCTAGTATTTTGTTTCTGGGTCTGGAGGGTGCTCTGAGTATACCCAGCTCTAATGAGTACCTGACCTTAATTGGGGTAAAGTAAAGGCGGCTGTACATAGTGCTGGCCACACCTAGTATGTCGTGGCTTGGTGAACGCTGCTTCATCGGCCCTATGGATCAATTTGGTCCGACGGGAAACTTTACTTTTAATTTTAAAACAAACTGCTATAAAATATTTGGATTAGACAGATTAAACTTTAATATAATTCCAGAAACAATTCATCACAATGTCAATACAGAAGAGGGAAAATGATTCTGAGCATGAAATAGTAAAGAAACTATGGATAATGTAAGTAAATATATTTCTGTTTCTCTTTCATGATGTATTTTTGTTTAAATATAAATATATCGGTCTGACAGGGAAGGCCAACAGTTTACGACGACCAATTATGGGAATGTATTATAGTTCTCCGAGCCCTAAGAGAGAGTATCGGTTAGTAAAGCCGGCTGGTCCAGCGGTTAGTTAACCGGACTGTCAACTAAAAACCAACTGACACGTTGCGGGTTCTAGCCCGGCCACCGGCGGATCCCTATCGCCCTGCAGGAGTTTTGGGCCTGTAAACATATTTGCGCCAGCAGGCAGCATTGTGTTTACAGAGCGCACTGAGCATGCTAAAATAGCATGGATAGAAGCGCTATATAAATAACCAATTAAATTAAATTAAATTAGCATTCTCTTGTTTAGAATTGGAGTTCAAGTCTGTTTTCAGAGCAGATCGGTGTTGATGAAGGTGAGAGGGGGAACAGTCAACTGATTTATGATACATCTGACAATGTACACAATGTTTGATAACAACTGTACAGCGTGCGAGGAGAGGGGCAGTGACTGAATGTAATACAGTGTCAAAACTGTAACACTGATTACAGCGTATAAGACTGGTCATTAGAATATACGTCAGTACCCATGTTCGTCAAAGCTGGCGAAGTGTGTAAACCGCCGATACGATTCCATTAAGATTACACCGGCAGGATAAGGCATGGGGGACAGCTCCTGCTGCGGGTCCGAGATCTATTGCACTGCCGAGATGCCACCACGTCTCGGTGGGGAGGATGAAATGGACGCAGCAACCAGTCTCAGAACCACCCGGTGCCTGGATGTCTGTACCTATAGTATAGGATTGGTGTTATCGGGTGACATTGCAGGTACACGGGCGAGCCACCATGATAATGATCCAGGGGAACCGCAGTGAACAATCGTTGCTGCAGAAAAGTTACTGTTACGCCTGGGTGGCTGGAGCCCTGACAGAGCTTTGGAGTGCCCCTCCTCCTGAGCTCAACCCTAACGATACGCCCTGGACTAGATAATAGGCACAATAATAATATGTGTCAGTGACTGCGGCACTGCAATTTGTTGTTGTTGTTAACCTGAACTTGATTGACCAATGTAAATTATAATATTATTTTCTACCCTAAATTTGTTGTAGTTATAAGAAGATGGATTTTCTAATGATGCTAAGATTTTATTTATTTGTTTGTTCTTAATTCTTAACTTAATTTTTTAATGATTTTTTAAGCAAATCCATTGAATGTATCCCTATAATAAGTGGTATCTACTTGAATTGAAGAGAAAATAATTTATTTTAAGCATTTCGGAAGTGTTATAACAGCTTTAATGCGTATGTCGGAATATCAAAACACATAAATAACCACATACAGTTTCTATAGACTTTGTTAAGTTTTGAAATGGTATACAATTATTTTTTTTAATTTACAAACAGTTTTTCTATTAAATATATTTAGGTAAGTGGTCGTAAAGGTACTATTTTTTTTTATCAGCTTGTCCGGCATCTAAACAATAACAACCTACTAGCTAAGTTTCTGTCAGCGTATCGACTTGGGCACAGCTGTGAGACAGCACTACTTCGTTACATGAATGATGTTCTTTGTAGTGCGGACCGTGGTGATCTGACACTCATAGTCCTACTATATCTTAGCGCTGCTTTTGATGTCATTGACCATGGAATACTCCTGTCAAGACTTCAGTATTAGGTTGGTATCACTGAGACTGCTCTTCGCTGGTTAAGTTCTTACATTGCCGACAGCACTCAGCGAGTTATAGTCAATCTGGACTCTTCACAATAAACTCCCCTTATCTGTGGGGTACCGCAGACATCAGTTTTAGGGTCCGTTCAATTCTCCGTGTATACAAGTCAGCTTGGCAAAATTATCGAGGGGCATTGTACATCTCGTAAATTGTTTGCAGATGACACGGTGCTTTACAGGAGTTTTCGTCCTTATTCATCTGCCTGCGCTGCTGCTGTTGGTGATGTGGAGGAGTGCTGTCAAACAGTTAAGGCATGGATGGCTGCAAACAGACTTAAATTAAATGATGACAAGACAGCGGCAACTATCTGTGGTTCTGATGTCAGTCTTCGGAAAATCTCTATTACTACGATCAAGGTTGGGGCTTCCGGGATAACGTTGTCCAACACGGTTAGAGATCTTGGCCTTTTTATTGATAATACAATATTAATAGTTCCACATATTATTGATGTGGTTAAGGCTTGTTCGTCTCATCTACGTGCTCTGGGTCAGCTGCGACCTCAACTCAATAGAAAGACGGCCAATACCGTAGAAGTCTCTCTTATCGAGTCAAGGTTGGATTACTGCCGTTGCTGCAGAGATTACAGAGAGTGCAGAACACGGCGGCGCGCATTGATTCGGGGGTAAGGAGGAAAGATCATATCTCCCCAACACTAAGAGATCTCCACTGGCTCCAGGTGATAAAAAGAATAGAGCACGAAAATAATTATGTCCATTACGTACGGATGCATAAATGGCATTGCTGCTCCTTCTTATCTTCGAGAGCTTATGAGCCATCTAGGAAATCGCTCTTCAACACTGTCACTTCTCAAAACTCCTAGTTTTGATGGACACAGAAAGAAGTACCTGGGAGTGCGCTCATTTGAGTCAGTGGCGCCTTCTCTATAGAACAGTTTATCTCAGACACTGAGAGAATCTGAGACAAAATAATCTTTCAAAAAGAACTTAACGACTTTCTCTTTGGCTAATACATGTGCCAATACACATCACACCAAGAGCGCACTGAGCATGCTAATTTAATAGCATGAATAGAAGCGCTATAAGAAATGCCCATTCTTATCTTAACTATAAAATACATGTTACAAAGTCATTGCAATTAACTAAACATGTACTACAACCTGCATCTTCTGTATTACATCTGCAACAAAAGAAAATAATGTATTTCTTCCACCAACGAAGCGCTATTCACTTGAACTTGTGTATTTTACACATCATGGGAATACGTTGTAGCTTTATTTTATCATTTACTTTAATAGTTTATACACATCGCTGCACAAACTTCCAGAACATATATTGTGTGTACTAGTACAATAATTCTGAATATTTTGTCCTACTGTAATACATATTTTTGTTACTGTGTTAAATTTGACTTAATTATAAACGCCGTTTTCCGAACTATAGACTAATGCACATAATGTATTTAATTAAAGGATCAATGTTGAATAGTTTGTTAAGCTATAGAGGCCGACCGAAATTCGGTTTCGGCGGCGAAAATAGGTGAATAACCTTTTTCGGAGTAGTTTCGGTTTTGACCAAAGCCAAAAAGTGACCTTTCCGTTTGCTTTCCGTTTCGGTCGAAATTTGACTTTCGGTTATAATCTGAATATCTATTTTTACCTTCAAAATTCAGACTGCAACGCTAGTGCGGCATCTATAACTCTACTTATTGGTAATTTCATTTAGTTAAACTGTTGCGAATTAATCTGTTGGAAGTAGAAAATTGAAGTTAATAATAAAGGAATTATTTAATCACCACAAAGAATGTCAAAAAGTGTGAGATTACTGTGCAGTCTTTCTAAATCGTTTGTTTTGCTATTTCGGTTTATCGATTTGTTTCGGTCAAGGTGTAGTTAAACTTTCCTTTAGGCTTCGGTTACGTCAGAAAGTCAATATATAACTTTCGGTATGGTTTCATTTTCGGCCGAAAGCAAACATTTGGTTTCGGTTGGCCTCTACTTAGCTATACATTTGAGGTCTACTGTTGAAGGAAAGCAGTTGGTTTTCTTGTGACAGAGAATTTAGTAGTGGTAACAGTACTATTTAACAATTTTAGGAACACGCATTCCATATCAATAGAAAATATTCGAAACTCCCCAAATCGCGCCTTTAAGCAGTTATGTTAGCCAAAATTATCTTAAGATCTTTCTTGATTGTAATGATGTTTTTTTTCTTATTAATATTATTCATGCTACTTATGTTTTTTAAAGCGTTATTTAATTCTTGTTTTAGTGAGATTAAGAATTTACTTAAATTTTGTAATTTTTACGACAGTTATGTAGCGCATAATCTCAATCAAAACTACGACTACAACTAAACTAAAAACTACAACTAATCTAATACTACAACTAAACTAAAACTACAAGAAAACTAAAACTACAACTAAACTAAACCTATAACTAAACTATAATTAATAATAATAATAATGATGACATTTGTATAGCGCTGCCAACAAACATACTGTAAGCTCAGAGCGCATTTACCATAACAATTAAAGAACACAGGTACAATCTATAGGCCAAGAGATAAAAAAAAAAAACTAAATGATGATTCAAAACATTACAAACATAGAACAAATCAAACAACTAAAACAAAATAACCGACCTAACATATAATAAGACAGTGGGGCTCTAAAGCATGTTAACTGAGATAAATATTGAAATAATGAGTTTTTAAGTTCTTCTTGAAGAAATCAATGGAGCTTGTTTGCCTGAGTTGAAACTGATTCCGTAGCGTAGAGTAAAATTTATTCGGACACCGTATATCGTTTGCCTTACTAATAAAGTTAAGCGGCAAGCTTACACCAATCACTAATTTTTTCATTCTGACAAAATAATAAGGAATCTTAAGTTCAAAGTTCGCGACTACATGGGGATTTCCCTTCTGCTTACTAAGAAATTACTTTTACGTGGCAGTCGATGCTATAAATAGCACAGTTTAAGCAACACGTAATGTTTCTTTAACAAGCTCTAGGCTTAGGTCTAAGATACATTTACTCTTCTCTAGATTGTTTACATTGATTTGGTGGTTTATAAAATCATTGTAAGTATTTACAATATATTTCGTATCAGTAGTTTCTGTTAATAAAGTCATTTTATTTATTTAATTTACGTTTTATAACAAAATTTGCTCTGCTGAGAGAATGACATTTATTTGACCTACTGTGTGCAGTGATATAAATGATTTCACAAAATAAAAATTAAAAAGTATTAGAAACAATAACGTTACAAGAGAAGGGCAGATGTGGAAGGCAGCTTCACTGCCTTTCACTGTTACTTTTACCAGATATTTGAGCTTTTATTATTAGTAATTTGATGTTGTTGTCTTTTTTTTAAAGTAGAAAGATACATAGTCTTAGAGTTAAGACATGTCTACATAATTATAACATATTATTTTATTATATATTATCATATATTATTTTAAATATAAATATATCATATTCAACTTTGATTTTTAATTTTTAGTCATATGGTTGGCTTATAATCAAAAGTAAATGTGTAATACTTACAAGACCGCTGTATTTACAAAGAAAATAATGTGTATTCTGCTTTTAAAATTAATGGAATTTTGAATGTATAGACTGGCAGAATGTAGAATACTATTTAAAATGTCATTCCAGAAACATTGTCTCACAATGTCTACACAGAAGAGAAAAACTGAATCTGAGGAGGGATCTTCAAAGAAACAAAAAACTGAACTGTTTGTCGCCCAATGTATGCCTATAGAGAATGTATGTAAACATATATTATATGTATTATTTTTATCTTGTATTTATTTATCTCCGTCTGATAAATGAGGGCATTGATAAAGCACTTGTAACCATTTTCTCCACTTACATTATACAATTAAATAGCTAAAAGGCAAATTCCACAAGGCAATCACGATAGCTGGGACAACACTGACAAGGGCAGAGGCGTGTGTGGAACAACTGAAACGACACAATCGAGTCGACCAGCGGTGGAAGCTCTGAAGAAGGGAATCATCTACAGTAGCCTAAATTTGAACTGGACATTAACCGATATAGGCCTTCTTCAGTAGTTTAAGCCCTAGATATCTCGCGGTATCAAAACTACAGAGTGGATATGTGAATGTATCACAACTGCATAATACAGCGGAATTTGTTATCCATTTTCTAAGAGAGTAATCTCGGCTCGCATTCTCTGGTTTAGAATTGGAGTTAAGTTTGATTCCAGACCTGGTCGGTGCCGACGAAGGTGTGTGTGTGTGGGGGGGGGGTCTGTCAATGTACACAATGTTTGATAACAACTGTAGAGCGTGTGAGAACTGAGGTGGGGAGGGCGGCAGTGACTGAATGTAACACAATGACCTAACTGTAAGCAGAGGCGAAGTCATAGGAGGGGGAACTGTTTACCCTCTTTAGCCCCCTCCCCTGCCTTTTAGGTAGGGTTAGCGTTTTTCCGGGTTTTCCTGGACATGTCCTCTTTTTAGGGCCCTGTCGGGGCGTCCGGGCGGCTTTCCAGACATATGGCTTTTGTACGGGTTTTTCCCGTCCGTTCCCGATCGAACGATACATTCTTTTTTACTTTTCTCTGTTATTTACTATAATGCCTTAGTAACCTTAACATTTAGCTAAATATTGCTGGAATGCATGTTTAATTCATTATTCATGGAACAGAGATTACAAAATAGTATTATAATAATATTATTATTATTCAAGTCCGTGAACTTAATGCGCGCTCTAGCAATATTTAGCTAACCGGATTTGATGAACATTTTATGTGTCCTCTTTTCCATCTGAGCACTTATAATAACCCTATTTTTAGGAATATATATATTTCGCTGCTGACATTTTTCAATCAATCGACTAATGAATCTCTCCTTGCTTATATATAATTTTAAAATCACATGCAAAGTGGCATTTAAAAAGTTTTTAGAAAAGCAATATTGTAACCTCCTTGGTTAAACAAATATATTAGTCTGCAAATTGGCATCATTTTTATTGATAATTCTCGCTGTGCATGCAATAATTGGTAGATGGCTATAATTTTTCGATAAGTTAATGTCAAAGTAACAATTCAGGAACGTTTCCACTGCAAGTTAAGGATACAGATTCACAAACCTTTTAAAACTTATTTTGAAGCACACTTTTCACCCCAGGTTTTGATGGTGCATAAAACATATTCTGTGGACATTTTAATGGCCTTCAAACCCCTTAGTTTGGTACATGCACTGCTAAACCCACATCTAAACCTTTTCGGCGTTGCAGTTATAAAGAATAATAATTTAATACCATATTTTCTGAATGTTAAAAACATCTAGCAAGAGAAGAGATAGGCAAATGTTGCGTAATATTGTCTAAGATGCTTGAAGCTGGTGAACTTCAGACTGTCCATGGAATGAATCAAGAACATCTCTTCAAGCAATGTCTAGTACCCGTTGGAAAAGCAAACTCAAATCAATTGAAAATTGACCATTCTCTGCCTTGAATATTTTGATTGCTTACACCCACAGGGATGAATTAACGATAGCTATCCTATTGATTTTCATTGAAAATAAAATCGCAAAACTGTTCAGATATTATTAACCACTTTATGCAAATTGCATCCCGTAGAGTACAAATATTCAGATAAATTGATATAAATTTATATAGATCTAAATAAACGATGCACTGTGGACGAATTCGAATGGCGAGTCGAAAGACTCGAACCTCACTTCTCTCTTTGAGAGAATGTGAGCTAAGATTACTCTTTTAGGGAACGAATTACACTGCATCTCGCAGCTGTGATGATTACCATAATATATGTTCGGCACAAACGGTTGGCTGTTTCTGTCCACTCTAAGATACTGTGAATTTAGCCGCAATTGCTCGGCTGTTTCTTCTGCTTTCCCGCCGTTTGAAGATGCTGTGTTTTTCGACTGCCGTTTATACCAATCGAATGCAGTGATAACCTTTTGTTTTATGCGCGAGCTAGAGTCGGGGTATGTTTGTCATGAATTCAATTGCAGTCGTTGCGCTGTTCTGAAAGTGTTAAAAATCATCATGATGGCTTGGTTTTGTATAAAATCACTAGGCTAATATTAAGGAAAACACATACCGTTCAAGCACAATGCAATGGTGTCTATGCATGGTATGTATGGACAAAGCCAAGTGAGAACAAATTACAAGAGTTTTACGACTCAAGCTATTTGACTACACAAACAGCTGTAACGTTCTCCAAAAATTGTTATTTTAGGCAAAAAGCTATTTTATAAACAAAAACTGCAATACAGAATGTAAGAATACAGAATACAGTAGCAGAAAAATAAACAACTGTATATTAAAAACAAATCCCAATATCTTTAAGGTAAAAGATATAAAAACCCTATCAAATTAAAAAAAAAAGAAAACATCAGAAAATAATTCTTTCAAAATTGTTCTCAAATAGATACATAAAGTCAATTCCTTATATCTTATGGTATTTGAGTATCCGATGTAGAACATATTATATTATATTGCGAATCAAATGATCATAAAATAATATAGTCGATATTATAAATAAAGCAACTATTTGAATATACAGCCTGAAATTAGATTATATCTTTCAAGAAGAAAAAAAAGAGAACACTTCCTTCAAGGTCGTCTATAAACGTTTTATCACAAATGTTCACAAAATAAAGAAAAATATCCTTATTAAAAATCTAGCCAACACTGCCTGAGGGAGCAGAAAAAAACACTAAGACAATTATACGAAGAATATGTAATATTTGTCCCAAAATATTACATCAATTTAAACTAATAAAATACACACAAAATTACATTAGATATAATACAGAAGAAAATAATCATCTCTTCCTTGGAGGAATATTAATGACGCCTACATAAGTCTATGACATAGATCTATACATTGAACTATTACATTTAACACGCAATCTGACAAATATGGCAACATTACAAACAGTTGAATACCGGTATTTAAAAGAACAACCCAAAATATTATCTGATCACAGCACAATACGACGTCAAATGAAACACAAAACATTAATATCAATTGCAATTAGTTAACAAAGAAAAACATCATTATTCTTATTACACAAAAAGACAGACACAGAGAAACAGACATAAAAGATAAAGGCGATCAAAAATCAAAATACAACATAAATTTACTCAGAAACAACCTCTCGTTTCTACATAGTTGTCTCAGAAACAAGAAATAGAATGTAGGCTAGGCGCGTACCTCACCTTTATTGAGGAAAAAGACTTGACATGTATGTAACATCTAAGCTTAGTATAACTGCATAATATGTTGACAACTACACTCATTTTCAAACATAAGTCGAAGCCGTGAATTTAAGCACTGGAATAATAAAAATATAACAACAAGCAGCTTATCACAACAATATCAAATATTTAAAAACTTCTAACCAGCACTCCAAACAATAATTCGCATATTATCACTTACGACATGAATATGTATAAGACCTCTTCCAACTTAAATGTCCAAAGATAACCAATCTGAGACGAGCATTAAGCCTATTGCCCCGTATACGTATCATTACCGACATACAACAATATAGAACCGCTAAATTAAAAAATATAGTTTTAGTTTTATATTATGTTATATTGGTATTGGCTGAGACATTGCAAACAATTCTGAAACCTTATTTTAATAGAGAAAGAACTACAGGAATAGCATATTAACATCGTAGAATCCAAATGGTTCATAGGGATTTTGTAGCCAGCATGAAGTCCTTATTACTCGAATTATGGCAGGTAGGCCTACACATCAAAACTGGGTCGACTCATCGGTACTTGGTGCTTAAAGATAATATTGAGCCTGAAACCTTAGCTATAGCAAAAAGGCGTACATTTGGTTGCTAAGGCCCTTCAATTCTTTAATTTAACTCTCATTTACATTATTTCACACATTTAAACACTATTTAATATTTTTTTTCAATTTATTCACTCCAGTAGAATAGGCCTATCGATTAAAGACCAAGTGAAGAGGTTTTTCTCAAAGGAACGAGATTTGGAATAGCCTCATACGGCAGTGACGTATCACAAGGGAAATAAATAAATAAAAATAGACGCTATAAATCTATATTTAACCATTTTGTTAAAAATAAGAACCGGGAAAAGATTCAAAACATGTGGCAATAGATTCAAAACACGTGACAATATTCATTTTTCCTAGTCGGAATCCTTTATGTTACGTCACTTTCCTATATTGCCGGAAATAAAAACATCTCAAATGGCTACGAGATTTGGAGTAATCTTCCGAAAAACACACACATTTAAGTGCAAATATTGAACTAATTACTTAAAATGTATCTTTGATATTTTGTATAAATGTTTTTTTTAACATTCAGATACTGAATACACTATTTACTATCAAAATCAAATGTTAACTCAATTTTGATAAAAAGCTCTTCACTTGGTCTTTAAAAGAAATATGCTAGAGAGTAAAAAAAAAAAGATGTAATAAAAAATAGTTTTATAAAAACACATAAAAAAATTAATGTATCTTTTTTAAACAAATAGTATATACATGTAATAGTATAGATCTAGATCGATATAAAAAAGTTTGCCCTTCGATTTTATTTAAATAATTTATAGAATATTGGCCCAATGTTTTTTTTTTCCTCTAAGTTCTATTTTTTAAAAGTCTGTACAAATAATAATGTAAATAGAAAACTTAGTACGAATATCCTTGATGTAACGATACTACTTAGATTATTTGTAAAATAAATAAATAAATAAAATTTAAACAATCAAGCAAGATAAAACCATAAATAAGTACACAGTTTTAATATGAAAAAAATATTTCTAAAATGTTATAACTAGTTTTATTAATTGTATTCATATCCAGTATTTTCTATTACATTGGACATTTGTGTCATTGTAATCGATTACAAGAAATTTCTAAATCGAAACAAAGATATAACAGATGCTGCCAACTTTGCTAACTTCAGACTAAATTTTAGATCGAATGATGTAAAGGTGCTTAGAATTTTCGTTTCATAAATTAAAGTCTTACCTTGATGAAAATATTTCTTCTAAGTGTGAAATATTTTTATTTTTTTTCAAATTGTGAATCAAACATACAAATATCATAAAGTGTATATTAAAATGAATAGGCTTAGTAATTTTTGCAAGGTGGAATGTAACTTAACTGAAAGTTATTTTTTTTCCATAAATAAAAGCATTTGTATTTCCTTAAGAACTAAACAATTCATATGGTCTACATTTTCTAGCTTTTCTATTAGCGCTTAGAAATTATTCGAAACGCAAAAGGATGTACAGGGAACGTATAACTTGAGATTATATAAAAACATTTAAATGTGTAACGAAACCCTAGCTTTGCAAGAGCATCATAAACATAATATGTTAACAAAGTAAAGAAGACAATAAATAGCTAATCTTCTAGTTATTTTTGCAATACATTTTATGTAAAATACGAATGATAAATCACAAAATATGGCGTACATTAACAAAATCATCATCATCATCAACATATATAATTACCGTGAGTTTGTTTATATATATATTTATATATATGTTTGTTCGCTATAGGCTCCTAAGCCGTTTTACTTTTCGGGCCATATATTAAATGTATAAATTGGAAACGTCCTCCAAAAGATAATTTTATTTTGTCACTTATAATCATAAATGTGTTGATTTAAAAAATCCAAAATGTCATATCCATCTATGCAAATAATATAACGGTACATAGCAAATGGCCACTTCCGTTCATTACTATGTTGAACGCGACATTCACTATGTTGAACGCGAGGGTCTTTCCGGGTTTTCCCAATTCTACTGTAGTTTTTTTAGTGTGGCGAGACCTTTTTTAAAAGTTACGCACGGCAATTTGGCTTGGAGAGTTTCAATGGTTTACTTTAAACAAAATACTAGCGTATGACGTAATATCTATGAAATTATTTCTGTTTTCATTATTGATGTTTGCATTATCCTTTTAAGTAAAAGTAACCACATGTTTTAATTATTTAATGGATTCACGTCGCTATTGAGAACACCCTTTAAAAGGCGACTTTATACACTCTATAAATTAAATGATACGAATTATAAAAAAAAAACAAGTTAGGCTTATAAATGATTACTTTCAAATACCGGGTACCATAAGCTTGACAGCAACAATATAAAAAAAAAAACTAAATACCGAAAGAAACATGATCAATACTGTTTTATTGATTTAATAAGCAAGAACAAAAATTAAATACCGAAAAAATCTTTCTCACTTTATTTTTTATTGCATTGAAATATTATTTTCTATTTTTTTATTTATTTTTTTAACTTTTTTATTGTTTTGTATTTATGTTTTTTTTTCTTTCAGATAGTATATTATTTTTAATTTAATATTATTAATAACAAGTCAAGTCAACACAACTGTTCGCTACATTTTAATATCGAATTAAAAAGTCTCTTTAAAAAACCCGGACTAGCCTTTCGGCTCTTGTGTCCAGGGCGTAACGCTTAGGATTGAGCAATCTCTGTCCGGGCTCCAGCCACCCAATGGCACGCCGAAGGCGTGGCGTGCCGTGTAACGGGGAAGTTTTCCGCAGCCCAGCGATTGTTCACTGCGGTTCCCCTAAGGATCATTATCGTAGTGGCTCGCCCGTATACCTGCACTGTCACCAAGTAGCACAAATCCTATACTATAGGTACATGCATCCAGGCACCGGGTGGTTCTCGAGACGGGATTGCAGCGTCCATTGCTTCCTCCCCCCCCCCCGGGACCAGTGACCTCTCGGCAGTGTAAAGGACGGTTCCGTGACAAACGCGCACAAGACAATTGCGCACACGACAAACGCGCACAGACAATCCCGCAATGACACAAATGCGCACAGGACAAACGCGAACACCGATAGTTGCGCACACGGACAATGGCGCACACCGACAAATGCGGACACCGACAATCGCCCACAGTGACAAATGCGAACGGCTATATAAGCGCACACCGACAAAAGCGCAAACTGACAATGAAGCTATAATTAAAACGAAAAAAAACATGTTTAAATATAATTTAATTGTCATTTAATTGACTTATTGGCAAAGAGTCTTTAAAAATCATCCCCCCCCCCCAAACATATGTGTTTGTCTAGAGTCTACTATACTTATACTTAACTATTACAGAATTAATGAGGAAGCACTAGAGCTTAATAGCAACAGGTATAAAAAAAAAATTTTAACTGAATGAATATTGCTGGAAATTATAATAATATATAGAGTAGTAGGCCTAATAACCTTTAATTTTAAGTTTGCGTATTTTTCTAATGATAGTTTAAATCCTAATTGCAAAGTTATGTGTAATAAAATATCAACAGTAATTTCATCATTCAATTAGGACTTCCTTCTACACTATAAATAACCAAGATAATGTACCTAATAAATCTGCGGGTTGAAAGAGGAGTCGCAATAATACTACGTGTTAATCACTAATAAAAAATTTTCAAAACGGTTGCATGAATGCATATTTTAAAACGTACTTTGCCTTTAGAAAAGTGCAATGCCACTCTTATTTTAAGACTAATATTCCTCTTTCTTTTATTAACAAAAAACAACAATTATTTTTAATATTATGTATAAGTATACGTCTTATTTTCAACTATATGCTTAAGTAGTAGTACTGCTGTTATTTGTTTAATAATCATTTTACGAGCTTCCATCATACTACGATGGTTTAACATGCTGATTAAGACTTAAATATCCAATTAAATTTTTTAAAAGACATCTCTTAAAAATCATGACGTAGCAGTACTACTAGAACGAACATTTTATTACTATACTATTAGTCTATACATTTAAAAGTTCATTTTTTTTAAAATATGCATACAATTATTATTACCTTTATTATGATTATTAATATATTGTTAGCTTTAAACATGATGTATTTTTTGCTGAAAACAAACTAAGACTAAATCCATTATCATCTTTAAATTGGCGATGCATAACTTGCTATTTGCGCATTTGTCGGTGTGCGCTTATATAGCCGTTCGCATTTGTCACTGTGCGGGATTGTCGGTGTCCGCATTTGTCGGTGTGCGCCATTGTCCGTGTGCGCAACTATTGGTGTTCGCGTTTGTCCTGTGCGCATTTGTGTCATTGCGGAATTGTCTGTGCGCGTTTTTCGTGTGCGCAATTGTCTTGTGCGCATATGTCTGGTCACCGTAATGGACCTCGGACCCGCCGCGGGGGCTGTGCCCCATGCGTTCGCCCGCCAGTGTATTCTTAATGGGAATGTATCGGCATTTACACACTACGCCAGTCCTTGAGGCCACAATTCTTATGCATATGTCAAGGTCAGGTCGACCAGAAACAAAATAAAAAAAAATAAAATAAAAAAAAAAAAAAACTAAATACCGAAAGAAACATTCTCAACACTGTTTTATTAATACAATAAGCAAGAACAAAAATTAAATACCGAAAAAATCGTTATCACTTTAGTTTTTATTGTATTGAAATATTATTTTCTACGCTTTTTTTATTATTTACCTTTTTATTGTTTGGTATTGTGTTTTTTTTTTTTTTCTTTTAGATGGTATATTATTGTTAATTTAATAGGCTATTTTTAATAACAAGTCAAGTCAACACAACTGTTTGCTACGTTATAATACCAGACGATTGACAGTAACAATTATTATGCATATGCCAGGGTCAGAAACAATTAAAAAGAACAAAAACTAAATACCGAAAAGAAACGTTCATTGTAATAGTCTCTTTTCTTTCTCTCTTAACATTAATATTAACTTAACTTAACTAATATGGTAATATTGTAGTCGTTCGTTTCTCCGTCATTTTGACGGGCATAACCACTAGTAATATAATAAAAATCTTAGTTTTTATGAAAAAAAAACATTACAGAAAACTACATTCTAATTTAAGGAACTAAACTGTATATAATGATCTGTCTCTATCTTTCTAATGATTGTATCATAACAATTTTTATGTATTTGTAAAAGAAATATAATATTAGCTTTTTGTTTACCGAAAATAACACGAACGTATCGTATTGGAGTTGGCAAGAAAAAAGTGTCAATTTTATTTTTAATACAACCTTGACGTATTATCGTCTGCTTCATTTAGATCTAGTTAACGACTTGTGTTAGATCCAATCAGTCTTAGTTTATAATTTATTCTTAAATTCGATTAGCTTATTATTTAAAGCATCATTTTATTGAAGTATACTTTCTACAGTGTTAGACACTAAACTAGTTTTTTGTTTTTTAATGTATTATTAAAGATAAAATAGTAGGCCTACGTTCTAATGGAGACATTTTTAATGGGGACTATGCACAAGTCCTTAGAGATAGATGTTTGGTCACGTGATGCGGCTTAGACTAAGAAAAAACATGGCGTTTTACACATCTTGGAATAGAGAGAAATGATTCGTAAAAATATCATTTTAAGACATTCTAGATTATTGTGGTGTCTAAATCACCACACAGGCTTGTGACAGTGACTCATATACAAGTAATAAATAAGGACCAGGCTTTGTTTAAAGCGTACTTGCTGATAGACATTAATTTTAAACTACTTATTAACTAGACTAGTCGAGACATGTTTAAATGTTATGAGTTATGAGTGTTATGAGAGATTTTCTGGTTTACGACAGTTTAGGCTTACTATTCATGAATGATTGGAAGTAGCAATCAAGAAATGGTCTGCATATAATGTGACCAGTATAATTGACGATTCACGAAAGGTAGGTGTTCTTTTTTTTTTATTGTCTTCCACTTTTACCTTGTCCCATTCTTAAGCAACGTCAAATATCATGTCATAGCCGTAGCCTATGACTATGTTTATGTCCTATATAGGCTCATAGAACTCATAGTGTAGTCATAGTACTCATAGTCATAGAGTCATACTCATAGGACTCATCATAGGCCTAATAATAATCACCATTTAGGGCATAGGCTTAGACTTAGAATGGGCTAGCCTAATATCAGTATTATTATTAGTAAACTGTCCTAGCCATTCCATTAGTAATATGTTGGCTGGCTGTTCTCTTCTTTTAACTGATATTATTTTAATATAATAATTAATAATAGGCCTAAGTGATACTTCTATTTTAAAATTATTTGAATTATTTTATTAAAATTCATTTATCATTTAGGCTACTAACTACTATCAAGTAGGCCTATGACCTATGATGATTTATAATTAGGATCAGGGTTAGCCTACCTTGTTTCACATAATATAGCCTACATATTAGACATAATATAATATATAGGCCCTATATTAATTGAGGCCATTTTAGACCTTGGCCTAACTGATTCAGTAATTGTCATTGAGATTAGATAAAGGGCTAATAAGCTTATATTTGTCAATTTGCATGCTTGAGCTTTTATATAATTATAGTGTAGTAGGCCTAAGTAGATGGCTATTATATTACTATACTATGACCATACTATATATGATGCAATTTGCAATACTGTTTTGATTAATCTCACAACTCGATCATTATAAGTAAATTAAAACATGCAGGACTGTGGCAGATAAAGTAAAAGTATTAAATATAGGTCTACCAATGTAAATATTGATGCTTGTTGAGCTAGTAGTCTGTAGCATATCTAATAGAATAAACAGTTTAATGATTGAAATGTAGGCCTAATTTCATTCTCTCAATACCTAAGTAAACTAAAGGACATGCATTTCTGTGTTACAGGGTATTAAAAATTAACATAAAATATTTTAACGTTTATTTGTACTGGTATTGAAGTAAAATAAAATTGCCTGACAATATATATTTGATGAAATGTTAATTTCTTTTCTCCTTTGATATTAGGTCAATGAAGTTGAAGCAGAATGTGAATGAGGAATGAAGTCAACTTGTTGCAAGCCCATATTAGGACTTATGGATGCAGTGGAAGGCACCCATAGACCACATTCATGCATGACATCAGTCTACAACAAATTAAAGTATCCCATCTGATCGAATTGATCCATGGAGCCTGTGAAGCAGCTGTCATCACTTTTGGTGGCCACAGCATACTTGGGAATGTGTGGCCAACACAATTCCCAGGCACCTTTAATATACCCACAGTAAAGTCATCTACTGGTACCCATCAGAGCTGGATAGACTCAGGGACATCCTTCAGACCAGATAATAAATTCTAGCCTTCACAAAAACTCTAACTCAGAACCTTCGGAATGCGAGCAGAACGTGCTGTCTGCCACCTGGCACCATGTCTGCACCAAAACATTCAGGGCACAGCATGCACCAAAACATGAGTTTAAAAAGACTGTTATTCAGGGCACAGCATGCACCAAAACATGAGTTTAAAGACTGTTATTCAGGGCACAGCATGCACCAAAACTTATGTCCACCAAAATAAGGGCACCCTATTTGCTAATGCTAAGAATTAAACAATTCTACATGACATAAATATTACCTTGTGCCTACTCTGACAATCTACACTACAATAAACACAAACATGAAATGTTAAATAATAAATATTATTATTTGGTAGACTTGTTTTTCATTTTTATATAATATTTACAAATTACCCATACTAATGCATTTTCAATTATTTTTACCATAGGCCTTCATATTCTGGCATGATATTCAACATGGTTTAATATTAATATAAAATAAAATACTATAAATTATAAAAATAATGCTAATAATATATATTTTGTTTATTATTATTTTTTTTTGCAATAAATTAAAACATTCATGGATGATGTCCGATAGTTTTCCTATTTTCAAAATATTTAACGTCATGTCCTTTAACCAATCAAAACAGAAATTCTCCTTTAACAGACAGTAAGCGAATTGAAAACTCCAATGTGATATTGTGAACAATAAGTTGACTTATTTTAATCTCATTTAGCAGTGTCAATTACTGATACAATTCTTTTTGCCATGACTTGCTGCTGACATCACTTTGCATCTGATGATCCACAATAACATTCAATTCCAGTAGTTGACACATTCAATCTACATATGAAAATAATAATAATAAGATTTTTTTTTTAACATGTTTTTATTTATATCATAACTTTTCAGTTACTCTTATACCCACTACTATTTACTACCAGTACACAGTTTCCAACATATTAATACAGTACAATTTAAGTGTGCTAAAAAATATAAAAATATCCATACATTGAGCTACTGTATGTGAATAATTTTATATAATACTATTATAGTAATAATTTCAACTAAATACAATTCAGATAACACAACACTGTATCGGTAATCATTATAATTTATAAATTATATATTTAAAATTTAAAAAATTACCAAAATTCATAAGATGTCTTTTTCTGTAGGCCTGCTGGTATATGGGTACTAAGTGGTATATGTGAGAGAATACAATTGGAGCTGCTCTAGTTGATGACTATCTGAAATAAGTAAACAATAATGATGACTATACTATGTACCAATGTGTTAAAATTAAAGATATACAGAGAATTTATAATTATTTATAAATAAATAGCTTTTATAGTTATAAATAGATTCACTACCATTCACTATAATCAGTCCTATTTCTATTGATGATGATCCACAGACAACATAGGCCTAGACTATCAGATTATATTGTAGGGGTTGTAGGCCTAGACTATCAGATTATATTGTAGCTTCAACCCAATCCCCCCCCCCCCTCATCCATCCTATATTATAGGCCTACCCAATTAATGCAAGCTAATATTACTAATAATAAATTACACATTAAATGCAAAAATACTGCTCAGTTATTAATTTACAAGTAAAAGAGTAGGCCTATGCCTACATACATACTTATTTATATGCTTATCCGGTTTTAGGGACAATGAGGCTAATACTAATTAAATTAATGACTTTGGTCATGGTGTAAATCACTTCTTAGAAGTGTTCAATTGTTATAAAGTATTATACTAAATTACTGAAAAAAAAATAATTGGAATTAGACTATTATAATTAGGCTAATTATTTATGGCTATTCTAATAGAGCTTATTAACTTAAGATATTATATGCCTACTGGACTATATTTAGTAGTCTTAACTATTATAAAAATGATTTGAAATATTTAAATAGCCAATCAATAACAAAGTAATATGCCTACACTGTAGGGCATATGATTTGCATGGCATATAGGCATAGGGCCTATCATAGAGAATATAATTTTAATATAGGCCTATGTATTAAAATTAAAAAGCATAGGACTAGTAGACTGTAGAATAGTGAGTAGGCTATTATAATTATAATAGCCTATATACCGTTGGCCTTAGAGCCTTCTCAGTATCCGGTCCGAAGGTGTGGAATCAACTTCCCATTCAACTGAGGCGAACAAGCTCTACTGTTACTTTCAAACAGAACTTAAAAACTCATTATTTCAATATTTACCTTAGATAACATTTAACATGCTTTAGAAACTTACTGTCTTATTTATGGGTTGGGTCGGTTAATGCTACATTTATTTGTTTTATCTTTTTTTAATCATCAATTTAGCTCTGTCACCTGGGCTAGGGTAATATCCGTATTCTTAGTTGTATGTTAAACGCGCTCTGAGCTTACATTATGTTTGTTGGCAGCGCTATACAAATATTATTATTATTATATGCAGGCATAGAATGATAGGCCTACATGCAACAATATTCTTTATTATTATCATCTAAAAATTAACTATATTTGTCTATATTACCATATTCTTCTTGTTAGTCAGTTTATTTACTTATTTTATTAGTTTATTAAATTATTAGGCTAGGTTTAAAGTTTAAGTAGTTATTATAATATTTTGGCTAGGCCGCTTTAGGCTTTAGCTCTGCTAAGCTACGAGTTACTAAAAATGTGAAACGATATTTATAATTAATGAATTGAGTATTAGGCGTATATAAATATAATCATAGATAAAAAAAAGTTTGAAGACTTAAGCAAAAAACTCTATGCCGTTGTATATTGTATGGACTTACCGTGGTTAACCATTGAAGGCAGTGAAAGTTTAAAACACGGAAGTCATTTTATTCGATGTTTTAGGAACATAATATTAGGTTGTTTTGCAACAAAATATTGGCGTCGTCTTTTGACATGCATTTAAGAAGCTTGTATCTATCAGCGAAAATAGATGAAAACATATTTTAACTTCACTGCGTCTTGATTTTAAGTCAAAATGTGAGCATCCAGCTACAGTAAAATGAATGAGCACTTCCATGTTTATCAATCTATCTAATCCTCATCACGTGACCGGAAAATACTTCTGCATAGTCCCCATTATATTTTAATTTGTAGATAATGATTATACTAGTGATTAGGACTTTAGACAACGAATTTTAAACAAATGTATTTTAAACTTCGGTTAATATATTAGCCTCCAAAATAATAGCATAATAATTACATTTTCAGTTATTTTTCAGTGTTATGTTTTAAGTTCTCGTTAGTGTAAGCTTATAATTGCTATGCTATGGGTCATGGGAGTCATGGTTATCTATTATTTTTAAGTTTACTTTGCCGAACCATGCTAGTATTGGCTTAGTCAGGCCTATCCTATAATTATAAGTTATAATAAGTTATAGTTTAATCATTTTAATATGACATGAACATAGCTACATATACAAGGCGACTTAGACATATATACTAACATATGGTAGTCCATAGCGTCATAGTCATAGCGTAATTCATAAGATATGCCTAGTATGACTTTATTATGAATAATAAACTGTTATTACACTGTCATTATATAATTATTATTGAAGTTAAGGGCCTTATAAGTAATAAATGATATAATCTGGGCCCAATTAAAGGCCATAGCTTTTTAATATGTTATTATTTAAATTATTATAATTCACTATTATATATATATTTAATTTGAACTTTAATTTCAACATTGTTATTTAGATTTTAAATGTATTAAAATTTAATGGTATGTGATATATCATATGGTTACTGGTTTGACGTTTACCATTTTCTAAAAAAAAAAAACAACTTCTGGTTAATATGTAGACCTAAAAGCAAAGGCGCTAAACTAAGAGTAAGACAATCATCACAAATCTAAATGTCAATCGGCCTCAATTAAATTAATATGGCTCATTCATTTCCTTTGAGAATTTGTATTATAAAGTTGTGTTGTTGTTGTTTTAAAAAACTTAATTATTTCATTTTTGTTTTATTGTTACTTTTAAATGTTTGATGACAGTTGTCTCAGTTGTACATATGGATCCTTTTTATTTTGCTGTTGACATTTATTTATTTAGTTATCTTAATTTGTAAGTATTTAAAAAAAAATTTTTTAGAACAAATACAAAAAAGTAACAACATTAAAATACCCTAGGCTATTTATAAATATAAAATAAAGGGTCAATAAATTATAATAATTAAATAAATAGATTGATGTAAAATAGATCGTATGTATTTACCATTCTGCTAAATAAAATAAAACATGTACAATGGATTATTAATAATAAGTAGATTTAATTGTATTTACCATAGAACTAAGAAGAAACTGGTAGGGCCTACATTTAAATTCATTGTATAAACCGTGGAACTAAATAGAAACTAGTACATTGCATTTCATTGTATAAACCGTACAACTAACTAAAAACAACTACATTTAATTTCACTAAATAGAAACTAGTAGGCCTAGATTACATTTCATTGTATTAACTGTAAAATTAAATATCTACTAGTACAATGCATTTCATTGTATTAAACATAGAACTAAATCAAACTAGTACATTGCATTTCTTTGTATTAATTGTAAAATTAAATAGAAACTAGTACAATGCATTTTATTGTATTAAACATAGAACTAAAAAGAAACTAGTACATTACATTTCATAATATTAACTGTAAATGTAAAATTAAATATAAACTAGTATATACATTACATTTCATTGTGTTATCCATAAAACTAAATATCTACTAGTACATTGCATTTCATTGTATTAACTGTAAAATTAAATAGAAACTAGTATATACATTACATTTCATTGTGTTATCCATAAAACTAAATATCTACTAGTACATTGCATTTCATTGTATTAACTGTAAAATTAAATAGAAACTAGTACATTGCATTTCATTATAGTAATTGTAAAATTAAATAGAAACTAGTACATTGCATTTCATTGTGTTAACTGTAAAACTAAATATAAACTAGTACATTGCATTTCAATGTATTAACCATAGAATAAATTGTTTTGACTGTAAGACTAAATAGAAAGTTGTTGATTAAACTGGACAAAATATTAAGTTATAAAATATTAGGTATTGACTGTTTGACTTTATAGAAAGTGAAAGTGGTAACATGAATTTTTTTTACTTTTGGACAAAATGAAACCTGTTGGATAAATTGTATGTCTTTAGGAAAAAAACAACTTTGCCGAATATATTTTTTAGACTCTAGGACTAAAGAAATGTAGATTACATTAGATTGACTAAACATAACTTTGTAGAATAAAGAATCTCACTTTTTAAATTTACTAGGAAAGTTTAAGCTTGAAATCTTCATGTACAGCATGCAGGGACGTTAATTGTGAAGGTATTTATTAATATAATTATTATACAGCATATCATGTTACAAATAGTAATTAATAATAATTGTAATATTGAATGTTTACTATAAAAATATGTTAATAAAACTTTGAAATTATGTCTTAAACACAAAATAAACATATCAGATTGTGTTACTGACCATAATGATGACCAGTCAAATGAAAACTGCTTTCTGTTAATAGGTAATTTATTGATAAAGCAATTCTTAATATATTCTGATTTAATATATACTGTTTTTTGATAAATTAATGATAACATATTTTTCTGTAAGTAAAAAAATGTTGATTAAGAGAAGTATGATTCAAGTACATTAAGTTAACTGTTTTTTGTATTTACCTGTACAGGTGACCATGAAAACCAGGTGTCGGAAGGAGGGGATTCGGATCTTCACAAACACAGGAAGAACTGTAAGAAGAATCCAGGTCATCCAGAGTTTATACCTATTGAATCATTCAGCTTAAAACATCTACCTGAAGGTCACCAGGACAGTGATTTGTATGAATACATCAAAGCTACAGCTGACCTGACAGTTAAACTAAGTGTCCACATGACCAGTCCAGACAGACCAGAGTTTTGGCCAAACACAAAGATTCCATATTTTTTGTCTGACATGAGAGGAAAGAAAACATTGAGGACAGGAAGTGGGTGGGTGTGGAGAATGATGAAGTTTACAGATGAAGAAAAACATTGGGAATATGGCCGTACAACATGTTCATGTGATAAATGCAATGCTTCAGACAAACCCAGCAAAGTTTGGTGGCAGATTGGCGTGGAAACAGCTGCACATGTGGTTGTTGATGACATTGAGGCAAGCCACACGACCTTGAGATTGTTTTATGATAGAGAAGATAGTGAAGTAGTTATTCTTAAAGATAACGTATGTGTTGGTAATGTAGACATTGAGCAAGACTTGTGTTGGTTGTACTGTTTGACTTGTGATGAAAATTTGGGAAATAAATTGGAGAAAATTATGAAACATTTTGTTGATGTCTGGGAGAAAGTCAAAGACAAATACATTAAATCTCGGGATACTGTCAAGTACAACTTTATAGTGTCACATCCTCATGGATTTAATAAACAGGTCAGTGTAGGTCAATGGAAGTTAGTAAAGGTGAGGGAAAATTTTTTTGGTTATAAGTTGACCTACACAACATGTACATGTCCAGGAAGTAGTGGAGCCTTTGTCCACTGTATGGGGTTTGCTGGTTGGTTTGGACGTGCCCATAGTGGAAGTTTAAAGTCTGGACTTAATTACAGTTCAGCTTGGTGTTGAAGTCTTGTATTGAGTTGAATCACTTGTGTGTCAAAATGTAAACAAACAAAATGTAGGATGTTTGATATCTATATATTATATCATTCTTATTTAATAAAATCGTTTTATAAATCTTATGTTTCTTTATTGTTTGGATATAAAGCTATTTAGAATATATTTTTTTTTATTAAATTTATATTCTGACTGTGTTACATTTTTTTTTTCATTTGTTTTTCATTTCGTGTGTCTGTAATTGAATAAACTTTATAAATTTATATATTGATATCTTCTTCTTATTTACATCTATGATGTCATGTTTATGTTTTTATAAAGCTGTTTATTTAGTTTATATTAATGAAATTTTAATAAAATATAAATGTAAACAAATTAATCGACATTAGGTCATCTTGCGATCTACTACATTGCACTTAAATAAATAAATAATTACAGGGAGATTTATATTTTCAAATATTTCAAAATTTAAGAATTAGACTTAATGAATTTAACATTAAATAATACACATATTTACAAATAAAATAAATGACTTATAGATATAGAATTAAACAAAATTATATTAAAAAGTCTAATAAAAACAGAAAAAAATGATATGTAACTGTCAAGCTAATCAAAGGGAATAACAATGAAAATACTAACAAATCCTGATCGTTACTTAGTTATCGTTATTAGTTATACTTTTTTTTGTTTTCTAATTCAATATAAATGCAATCCATTTGATTAAAAATATTAATCAGATGAATTCATTTTAAATAAAAACGTTTTTTTTATCACAATTTTGTATATATTATTAAAGTAACTTGCAATTTTAATAACAATACAATACAGTAAATATATAATTGTATTAAAATTTGTGTTGCGTTTTTTTTAATTATAATTGCTAAATTAAATGAGTTAATACAAGAAACATTATATAGCAATGACTTTCTAGCACATATCTAATAGTCTACCTTTACCGTTTATCTTAATCTTGGCAAACATTTAAATATATATGAAAACAAACTCAACCACACCAGAGAACATCATTAGCCACATGATCTCACCCACGCCATATGGTGAGCATTAATGTTTCCGTCGGGAACTTATGAAAATTTTATTTTACAACTAAACTGATTTGTTTGTCGTTTACAGAGACTTTCTTTGAATTTGTATCTATAAAACAAAACATTAATATATTTTGGACCAACAACTTATAAAAACCAAGAGTTATATAAATTAACTATCTGTATAGACTAGCACATGTCCGCAAAATGCGTATCTGTATAAACTTTAAAAAAATGTTCGTAAAAAACATTTTTATAAATAATAAATAAACTTAGATTATAGATGTTTTAAAACATTTTAGTTTATTTAATAATTGTTCTTGTTAACTTTTCGATTTTAGTTAACTCCAATTTGTCAATATTTTGTTTTCATCTTGTTTTAGTTTTTATTCCTAATGATGTTTCTTAGTAAGCTTAGCAGTTATTAGAATTATAATGTCAATTTTCTTTGCTTACAAGAAATTGATAAATATATGGCTGCAACAATATAAAATGTGTTTGATTACGTACTCAATGCTCTAATCACAATATAAATCACGATTCCTTGTGTCATTATTTGCTAATTAAATGATGGTCATTAACAGCTCTTCATTAACATTAACTTTTAAAATAGTTCCAATAAATTATAACCTATACAGTACTGTACATGTCACGGAGTTTCCTGATCAGGTTAACTTTTAAAATAGTTCCTATAAATTTTAACCTATACTGTACTGTACTTGTCACATAGTTTCCTGATCAAATACTGATATAAAGACTTCCTGTTATTCAATATGATTTTATGAAATAAAAACTATATCAATGAACGTTATTGTTGTTGAATGTGTTGGAATATTGGAAGTAAATATTACAATTTAAATAATATATGTAAGGGGGGGAATTAACTGAGTGTAAGTTTAATAGGTAGGTGTGTGTTATTGCATTATATAACACACAATATTAAATTAATATACATCTATTTACATTTATATACAAGGGGAGGGGACGGGTATATCTGTGCATACCTATATTGTGGTAGGCAGGTAGGATTAGCTACCTGGATGAACCAATACTAAAAACTACTATTAATAGCTAACTATACTAAATACTAGACTATACTAAACTACTAAAACTACACTAAGCTAAACACAGAACAGTAAACCACAAATAAACAAACATAAACCACGCACACTACAACAATGTATCTATCAAGGGAACAAATAAATTTTTCATAATACACAAGTTTATTCAAAATATAAGCCCTAACCATCACTATCAACAACAACTAAATAAATCCATCATCTACCAGCGCCATTTCTAACTAAATAAATCACAATTTCTACCAACTCTTAATTCACATACTACAAAATCATAATTCAAATCTTCTCATCACTTAACACACTATCTAATATCTAACTAAGAAAATATAACCCAGATCTAGCAATTTCTAACATAATATAACTTAAACCAACATATAACAAGAGACTAATTTAAAACCAACATATAACACGAGACTAATTTAAAACCAACATATAACACGAGACTAATTTAAAACCAACATATAACACGAGACTAATTTAAAACCAACATATAACACGAGACCAACAAGGTAGGTTTTATCCGACCTAAGGTATATAAATATAAGAATAAAAAATAGAAAAACATTAAGTAAAAATAATAATCTTTACATAAATTCAATGCGATAAACACGTTGGGCTGACCGATATTCAACATGGTCGCCTCTCTGGCTTAATTCAGTGATCTTAAATCATACTAAAATCTATATGCTATCTAAACAATCGGACATAATATTAACTCATCTTAATCCATCACCAATGTTAAGATATTAATCTACAGTTTAGAATACTTATTTTACATCAAAAAAAGCAATAGAAAAATGTTATAATTAAACTTACGAGACTGGTATGCCACTTTCAATGATCACCACCACTAGAAGGCCAAACAACTAACCGGAAAAGAGATTAAATAGGGCGACCCAAACACTATCACTGACCAATAAAATTTATTGACCCGCAGCCAATCGGATTCAAACAACCTGAAAAAGCGCTCCAGTATAATTAGTTAAAAACTTAACTGTGCTTTGTTATGAAATTAAAAGAAAATATAATGAGAACAGTACAAAAACAACTTGTAGACCACCTGTCTACATATATCTGTACAAAAAACGTAAACTCAACTTGAGATTAAAATTAAAATCCTTTTGATGTGTTTACTTTTGACGTTTACTTTAAATTCAAGAATTGGATTAGATTTAAATTATAATGAAATTTACTAATCAGTTTTTTAGCAATGCGTTTAATAAAGTATATTAAGTATCAGGTTGCACGTGAAATTTATTTAATATGTATCATATTAAAGTATGCCTGATTGTTAAAGACATTTAGTCGGTCAATTTAGAAGTGTCAATACAATGATTGTATTGATATTATGACTGCTTTGTTGTATTACAATAAGTCGGTAAATAATACAGTTAAAATAAGCATAAAATGTGTTTTTAAAACAATTGTTAAAACACTTGAAAGTTAATCTAGATGTGCTGGTTCTATAACATATATTGTTCAATAATTTAATTTTAGTCTTTAGAATGACTATACGAAATTTAGAAACCTTTGAAAATATTGCTTCTTTATACACTATAGTAATTTTATTTGGGTAAAAAAAATGGTTATAATAAAGTAAGCATTTAAATGCATATATTATTATTTAAATTAAATTCCTTTTTTATACATGAGTCATTTGTAAGATGTTAAATGTATGAAATACTAATACCTGTTTGTCGACAGTAATCAGCCATGAATTTACTTTAGTAAATATTAATGATTATTATATGTTTATGTGCTAGAAATACTGACCATGTACCTTTCTAAAGATTTGTAGGAATCTTTGCATTAGTGAAGGATCACCATAGATTATTCTAATAGAAACAAATGTAATTCTTTTTTAAAGTTTTTAACATTAAAATGTAATAGACGTAATATTTTGTCCAATGTACGTCACCAGAACTAGGCCAGTACCTAGATTACCAAAATAAATTGATATGTCATCAGAACCAGACCAGTACCTAGATTACCAAAATACAGTTACAGTTAATAATATTAATAAATTACATATGCTGCAACAAGGCGTTCTTTTATTTGATTTACAAGTTCAAATATATATTGTGGTTAAGTCGTCTGTTTCAATGTTTGATAGCAAATAATTCAGCAACTGTAGCAGAAACACTCTGAAGAGACTAATAATATAAATTGATGTACCAACAATAAAAAGGACGTCAACAATTACCAAAATAAAATGATATGTCATCAGAACCAGGCCAGTACCTAGATTATTAAAACACATGAACCGTCACCATAACTAGGTCTGAATTGCCAATGCTATCATGTCCCCCAAATATTCAAAACAGTTTATATAAATACAATATTGATTGTTGTGAACAAATAAACAACATACATGTAAGATGTTACAGTTTAGTTCTAATGTTTGATAAAGTTAGTATAAAGATTGTTGAACCAGCCTTAATAATATGTTCTGAACCAAGGGATGGTGGTGATTCTTGTAGATGTAACTGTTTCAATGATCCTTTTCAAATTCTTTTACATATTAAATTTCTCTTCATTGAAGTAGTGCTTTTTCAACTTCAGGCTTTTAAAGTTGTTAGATCAAGTGAATAAATGTATATATAAATGTACGTATATCAGCAACTCCAAATATGTATTTAGTAAAATAAAAAATATAAAGGAAAACTTAATTACACATATATATATATATGTATATATATATATATTGAAAATAATTCATAAGACATGTATGAAGGTAACACAGTTCATTAATATTAATAAGAAGAAGACTGGTGGATGGATTTTAAAAAAGTAGATAAATAGATAATAAGATAGAAATAAACACTAACCAAATGACAGACAGGCAGACAGGCGTGCACACAAATAGTCCGACTCAGATCGTTCGATTAATTGACTGAAATACAGATATACTGTTAATATACTATTCAATTGATACATAGAGAACATCATAACATTGGATTGTTGACTTTATTACAAAAAACATATTCATTTCATGACGTAATCATTATGTATTCAGTTGTTCTTTTGGAGATTCGTGTAATTTCATTCACTCTATTAGCATAGTGCATAAAACTATTTGAGCGTTAAGGAAACATTTACGTAGGGGGAAAAGTGAAGGGGTAGAAAGGGTGAGCGGTCTATGTTGTAAAATGATTTAGTTCGTAGCTACAAATTGTAATGTTTATAGTTCTATATACTTAACGGAATCCAATCATGTGTTTGTAAATACTCGATTCTCCATTGCCACAATGTTACTACATATTATGATTTAGTAAATGATTATTCATTTTTAAATGTGTCTGTCCATTCTGTCTTCCTCTGCATACAGTTAAGATACACATCATGACTTTTACGATCATAATAATACAATATCCATATATTTATCTCTACACATGTCGATATGCATTTTACAAGTATAGTCTGAATCATTAGAATATTGCTGGAAGGCACTCTGTACCTTACCTCATAACGTTGTTCTTTTTTAGGCGAATTGTAAAACGAATTCCTTACACGTCAATGATAATTTACTGACCAGTTGTTGGAACCCTGCTTCTGTATATGAAGCAAGAGCTTCATTATATCAGAACGGTGTAACTATCTGATTAATACGGTTTCCATTTTATGTCATATACACCCGTAGTCACCGTCAATTGTGATTGGAGAATAATCACGTTCTTAAAACCAACTTCGTTACGTCAATTTGGCGTCTTTCGTTTTAGGAGACAAGTAGGTTGTAAAATAAGGGGAAGTAAATTCAAGATAGAGAAATCAGAATTTTTATAGTACTAAATGGTTTAACTTAGAAATAAAGAGATAAAATTATGTAACTTCGTTATATTATTCATTAGGAGTGTGCAGGATTACTGGGTCAAAAACATTCATTTTTGTGATAAATTATTATCATTTTACAAGGTATATTTAACAATTATAAGCAGTGGAATTGTATACAGTGTGGTATGAAACAAATAAACAGTCATTGTATATTTTAATTTAGCTATGAGATATATATTGTCCAAGTTATTTACTGCTGTTTAAGGAATAGAGTAAAGAATCATAATGTTCATAATGATTGCTTGTCTATAAAATATTAAAATAACGAATTCAAACCAGTAAAACGGGGAGTAATTAATAACTTGAATCCACAAAGTAAAAAATAATTTATTTATTACTTAATAAAGCACGTACCATACTAGACTGATAATAAAATACCATCACATTATAAAATATACAATATTTTAAAACACATTACCTGTATAGAAAATAATTGAACTTTGAACTACCATATTATTAAAAATTGAAAGCGTAAATTCACCATTATCCATTTCTGGAACAAACATTTCACAAGCAAGCCGATGAATTTATTTTTTTTTTTTAACTATAGTATATCTTGTTTTATAAGCAGAGGTAAACATTTACCAAACAAATCGACAGTTTTTTAACAAAATTGTGTTGTTGTTATTTTGTATTTTTTATTATTTATAAGTTGATGTTGCTAATCAGTAATTAAACTAACCGCTAGGAAAGGTAAAGGGGATTTTTTTATATAGCTAAATGGAACTTCGCCGAACGAAATTGTGTATCAGTTTTAGCCTTAGCCCCTTTATTTAATTGTTTCTTTACGTTGTGTATAGCCTTAGCCTCTTTATTTAATTGTATCTTTACGTTGTGTATAGCCTTAGCCCCTTTATTTAATTGTTTCTTTACGTTGTGTATAGCCTTAGCCTCTTTATTTAAATGTTTCTTTACGTTGTGTATAGCCTTAGCCCCTTTATTTAATTGTTTCTTTACGTTGTGTATAGCCTTAGCCCCTTTATTTAATTGTTTCTTTACGTTGTGTATAGCCTTAGCCCCTTTATTTAATTGTTTCTTTACGTTGTGTATAGCCTTAGCCTCTTTATTTAATTGTTTCTTTACGTTGTGTATAGCCTTAGCCCCTTTATTTAATTGTTTCTTTACGTTGTGTATAGCCTTAGCCCCTTTATTTAATTGTTTCTTTACGTTGTGTATAGCCTTAGCCCCTTTATTTAATTGTTTCTTTACGTTGTGTATAGCCTTAGCCCCTTTATTTAATTGTTTCTTTACGTTGTGTATAGCCTTAGCCCCTTTATTTAACTGTTTCTTTACGTTGTGTATAGCCTTAGCCCCTTTATTTAATTGTTTCTTTACGTTGTGTATAACCTTAGCCCCTTTATTTAATTGTTTCTTTACGTTGTGTATAGCCTTAGCCCCTTTATTTAATTGTTTCTTTACGTTGTGTATAGCCTTAGCCCCTTTATTTAATTGTTTCTTTACGTTGTGTATAGCCTTAGCCCCTTTATTTAATTGTTTATTTACGTTGTGTATAGCCTTAGCCCCTTTATTTAATTGTTTCTTTACGTTGTGTATAGCCTTAGCCCCTTTATTTAACTGTTTATTTACGTTGTGTATAGCCTTAGCCCCTTTATTTAATTGTTTCTTTACGTTGTGTATAGCCTTAGCCCCTTTATTTAACTGTTTCTTTACGTTGTGTATAGCCTTAGCCCCTTTATTTAATTGTTTCTTTACGTTGTGTATAGTCTTAGCCCCTTTATTTAATTGTTTCTTTACGTTGTGTATAGCCTTAGCCCCTTTATTTAATTGTTTCTTTACGTTGTGTATAGACTTAGCCCCTTTATTTAATTGTTTCTTTACGTTGTGTATAGTCTTAGCCCCTTTTTTTAATTGTTTCTTTACGTTGTGTATAGCCTTAGCCCCTTTATTTAACTGTTTCTTTACGTTGTGTATAAGATCAGAAGAAAATGAGAGTCACGGTAGAGCAGCTAAATTATGGATAGAAAATTAGATAAATATAGTTTATATAATATATATGTATATATATCAATACATTGTATATTTAAAAAATAAAACTGTTTTTATGTACAATTCCAGCCCTTTTTTCAATAAATTACCGCTTTTCAATTCCTAGAAACACTTTTTTATGAGCACGCCGATGGCTATATTTATTGTATTCATATTACGTTTCGATGACTTTTTTAAAAGCTGACAAGAAAAAAAAAATCGGCAGTTTGAAAGGATTGTACTTTTTGATACTTAATTATTCAGCTAGGTACAATAAGGTTGTTTTAAACGTCATTTCGTTGCATCTTCGCTGAACACAAGGGACATAACTCCTAGCACAGATTATTGCGCCTTTAATTAACGTTTTATTTTCGTTTTCAATGTGTCAACGTCTAAGACTGGAAGAAAATGAATGTCACGGTAGAGCAGTTAATTGAGACAAGTCACGATGCTAAGATGAGAGCCTATTGCCCTTACAGTAATTTTCAATTAGGCGCCGCGCTGTTAACTGAGGATGGAACCGTATTTACAGGTATTTAACCCCCTCCCTATTCCACATTCCACATCTGTTACAAAGAGTTTCGGAATCAATATGTCATTGACTTATATTGGTACATGCAATGCATAAATTGAAAACCAGTTAATTAAATTTAAAGGTGTTGCCATGATGAGTTTTGAGCAGCAACGTAAAGTATTACACAACCAACTCTCCTGACATATTTAACACTACTTTGCATTTCCCCCACCTTGCAATATTTTATCCCTCGCTCCCCTGCACATTGCACTATTTGCAAATCTATATTGTAGTTTTTGCGTTCGTTTTATGTTGCATTACCCCCTTTATTGTTCACATTAACGCCACTAGATTTGAAAATAAAATAAATAAATCATTCTGATATTGTATAAAAAAAGTTTGTAGCCCTCTTAACAATAACATTAGGTAGTTAACTATATGTATTAAAAATTAATTTAAAATACTAAAAACATTTAAAAAAACATAACAAAAAGTTAAAGAACTTATTAACACTGGACAAGTTTGTAGTTAATGAGATCAAAATTGAGAAAAACTAAGTTAGCGAACAATATAATAATAACAAACTAAACAGCAATATATAAAAATTTGGAAAAGCGCGCTTGTCGTTCGACTTATGAAAATAAAATAAAAACTAATAAAAAAGAATCAACTCTGTATTAATGTTTCAGTAACTTGTATTCTATTTTGCATTTATAGACATATTTCATATTTATGTAAATGTATATAATATGTTCAATTTGGCCTATTTTATATTTTTATTTTTAAATTAACAAATATACAAGCTAGTATTATTAATTACTTTTTTTTCTAATTGTGAGTGAATTTGATTTAACGAACCTTAAAATTGTTGTAAACAGTCAGCCGTTTTCTAGTAAAGTCTATAACAAAGAGATAAGAATAGAAACACTCTCAATAAATTTAGATATTTTGATCATTATATGGTCTAAAACTAAAATACAAACCCGTTCAATTGAATGATTGAATCGTTGAATTAATCTTGTCTAACTTGCCTTGCGTCACATTATCTTTAACAGGGTGTAATGTAAATAACGCATCATACTCCTTGACAGTATGTGCCGAAAGGACTGCCATTGTCAAGGCCGTGTCAGAAGGTTACATTAAGTTCAAAGCCATCGCAATCGCCTCGTAAGTAGCATTATACAATAAAGAAAAGAAGAAAAAAAACTTGTCTTGATGAAAGTTATTTTTAAATTTTGCAGACAAAAGAAAGCGAAATGAGAATAATAGGATCACTATTGCTGTTATAATATAACATGTTTTTTTTTATAAATAATTCATATCATGCTACTATTTTAAATCGAGGCCACGGTGGCTGTGAGGCAGCGCGTTCGGTTGGAGTACTGAAGGACCCGGGTTCGAATCCTGGTGCAAGCTAGGATTTTTTCCGGGTCTGGAGGGTGACCATGAGTCTACCAAGCTCTGATGGATACCTTACCTTATTCGGGGTTAAGTAAATGTGGCTATGCACAGTGCTGGCCACACAATCGCCTAGTATGCCTGCTTCACAGGCACCACGGATCGATTCGGTCCGACGGATACTTTAAGTTTACTATTACAAATCAAGTTATTGTCATGTGACATCAATTGATTTCATAAAGAGGTAATGGCATGTCATTATTTAAAACAAACGTGTCAATTCAGTTATTCGATTTGACACGAGATGACCTAAAATCTAAACGAATACTCATTAAATGTCCATGTCACATTAGGTCATGTTTTTGTTTTAATGATAACATGCCAATAATGTTTAATGTACTAAACGTACTAAATGATTTTTGGTAATTTAATCAAATATCACTGTCTTCTGTTTCAGCAACATGAAGGATACATTCATCAGTCCATGTGGCTCATGCCGGCAGGTTCTGCTTGAAGTATCTTATATAATACACATTTCACTATTTGATAATCTTTAGGAGTTTATATATAACTCGAATGCCCCCCTTGTTCTTATTGATTTAATTACGTGCATGTGTACATTGGCATTCGCTAAAAAAATAATTAATAATATGTATATATATATATATATATTGCCCTATGAATCAATTTGGTCCGATAGGAACATTACTTTTACTATATATATATATATATTTGGATAGCTAAATAACTTTTTTTATCATACACATTGTCATGTTTTCATTATAAAAAATTTAACCAAGTTTTACGTTTACATATTTTTTTCTTTACTATCAAGTTTGGCAGCCACTACATGGTATATATGACTAAACCGGATATGACTTACCAAAGCGCCACAACTGGAGAACTCTTGCCTCACGGCTTCTGTCCCTTGGATCTCACAACTTATCAAGCGGAGCAGCACTTTTAAAATGGCCTCCCGAATTAAAAGAGACATTTTGAATACAAATGAGATACACAACATGTATATTGTTATAATAATAGTTGAGTATCCTAATCATTATCTGTTTAAATGTCAACACACATTCATAGGAATTTATTACGTGTCATTTAAAATAAAATATAAAAAAAACAACTAAATTGATCTAGATTGGAAACCTTGGACCCCAAGTAAGTGAAGCTGTCTACAACAACCAAGTTTTCGTTTTCAATTATAATGGAATAATGAAAACATGTTTTTTGTCCATTATATTTGTCCTACTTAGGATAACCTGCAGGCCAAACTCTTTGCAGGCGTTGGTGAAGTTTGACACAAGCTGTTGTAGGCCTGTCTCTGTGTGTGAGATCAGGGCCGCATCAACAGCAAAAAGCAGCTCGTGAATTAGGACCTCTGTCGTTTAGGTTTCGGCTCTGAGACGGGCAGTGTTGAAAAGTCATCCATCAATTATTAGTTTTTTATGAACAAAGAGAAGTAACTGGGATTTGTCCTGTACAGTTCAAGTATTTACTTATTAACTCCCTTTGATAATTAATTTACAGTTTATCTCTTAATAAATCAAGTTTTGTTTCAAATAACATTATATTGAATTGCATTTTTGTCATTAACGTTGTCCAATTTTGAATTTAAAGGCCATTAGACTGTTTAAATTAGACATACGGGCCTTTAGAACCAGTAGTTAGAGTCGACTGGTATTACATATTATTATAAATTAGTTATTGATAATATTCACAACTGACAAGAGTAACACCAATAGTTAAATCACTACATCTAGAAATATTAGATGATAGAATGGCAAAAGGTGAAGTAGTGGTACAATGTGGCATAACGGCATCATAGCCTTTAGTTAGACAAATGACATATAATTTATACATACATTTAAATAGGATGTAAATGTGCATTATGCAATACAATTCTATATTTATGAACTTGTATATGTAACAATTTGTTGGAAAAAAAAGGATCCAAATCTATTCAATTCAATGAGTAATGCACACAGCTTTAAGTTGTTGTTTTTATGAACTAAGAGAAGTAACTGGGAGATGTCAAGTACAGTTAAAGTATTTACTTATTAACTCCCTTTTATCTTTGATCATTAACTTACAGTTTATATACAAAATATCGTCTTGTCTTAGATAGCATTATATTGTTTTCGAATTTGTATATTACTATAGTCAAGTTCTTTTTTTTTTATTTAAGGGAATTAGACTATTGAAATTAATTATACAGATCGTTAGAATCTGTAGTTTGAATCGACTGGTATTACATATTATTATAAATTAGTTATCAATAATATTCACATCTGACAAGAGTAACACCAATAGTTAAATCACTACACATAGAAATACTAAATGATAGAAGGGCAAAAGGTGAAGTAGCACGCCTAATAATACATAAGACATTAAACTCTAATTTAGAAATACAACACAATAACGATATGTTACAATGCTCAGATAAACATAATGAAAAAAAAAACACTTTCCTTTACTCTAATGCTAGAACAAATGCATGTAAGCACTCACTCTTACCGAGTGGCATCTTGGCATGGATGCAGTGGCGGGGGAGGGGAGGGGGTCGAAATTCGAAAGTCCCCCCGGGCCCCTAATTGATGGGGGCCCCAAAAGAAGTGTCCGAATTTTTTTTTTCTCATGTCATTATGTCGAATGTCAAAATGCAGGGGCCCTAAAGAGGTCAAGTCCCCCGGGCCCCCAAATCCCTAGCAACGGAAATGCATGGATGAAGTTGCCTGAACAAACTAGGAAAATCATTAACCCATATTCTGCTGAGGTCGTGAATTCTTATCATTTTAGATATTGTTTATTTCTTGAGCCACAATGGAAAAAACGGATTTTGGTTTTTCTTTAAATTAAAAATGTATATTTTAAACATTTCTATGAAGAAAAATATTAGGTTCTCCCCTTACCCTTTAACCCACCACCCAGTAAATAACAAGTCTGCTAATAGATACATTTATCATATTATAAAAAAATATTAAACATAAGAAAGACATTTAATGAGAAATATATATTATGGACCATACTGTTCTTGGTTTATAATTATGGAAAAAAAACGTGTACAATGCGTTCATATACGAATATTGTTTTTTATGCTTTTTTAAAAGAATGTAAGAACACTAAGTACTGATTGTATACAATAACATAAGTTGTAGCTTTATTAATTAAATGTTAGGCTATGATTAAAAGACTTTGTATAAACACCCTAAGTGTACCTTGTACTTCCACTTCACTCATTGTATATCTATCTTTGCATGACTGTCTACGTCAGCAGTGCTAGGCGGCGCTCTAACTTGTCTATTTTGATTAATTTACTTGCCCTAGACTGGATTAAAGTAAATGATCGTTTAGTCCTTACATGACACTTACACAATTAATGATAAAGAAACTAGGCACATAATGTCAGCTTTAAGCAATGGTTACCCTAACATGTACACGCCGTCTCTTTACGTTAGGCAGGAGACTATCTTCCACACTTAAACCTAGGAAGCTAATGTATCTTTCTCCCGAAAGGCCCTTCAGGTATTTCGGAACTCTAAATTATAGGTTTTCTCCGAGTTTAAAATAGGAGTGTAATCCGTAATAGACTCTAAAAAATTCCGAAATATTGGACAAACAGGTGTTTAATAAAAAAAAAAAATTATGATTCATAAAACGTCTTTTTTTTTTGGGATGCTAAAAGCGGATACCTTTTATCGTGAGATAGTTAAATAGCACAATTTTTTGATAGTTTTCACGTTGCATTAACCTAAGACTTGCTTGAACTATCCCATCTCTCGTGGGTGGGTCTTTCCATTGATAACTATTGTAATATCGCTAACCAGCTGTCATGGTCTTGTACCGCCTTTAGGGAATCAGTGAAGAACGTGGTTTCGAATTCTCAAATGACTAGTTTGTCGTATTTTGTAAGGCCAGGTTGCGAGAAAAAAAAAGGGAAAACATATAGTGAGCCTTCAATAGTTTGGTTATATAATGGCGTCCTAGTTGGATAATTAGATTTTCACAATTGCGTGATACAGCGAAATTCGTTCTTCGAGCCCTAAGAGAGTAATCTCGGTGCGAATTCTCGTCGAGAAAAGTCGAAGTCAAGTTCAGGTCAATGACACTTTCGTAGAAATAAAGATGGCTTTGTTTTTGTTGTAAATGGCAAAAGCTAAGAAGGAACATAATTTAAAAATGCGCATTATATTTTAAGGTGCATCCCCCCGACCAATGTGGGATCTGTGCAGCGTGTGCTTTTCACCAGTTCCGTTGGTAACATTTTGAATCCAAAATGAGGCACACAAACATCTTGTCATTTTTTTTTCACTTTCAATATTTAAATTTTAAAATAAACGAAGAAAAGCGTTAATACATGATTATAATATTTGAAAATCTTAAATAATTTTTTTTATAATAATTGATTAATAAAACTATTTCAAAGTTATGACAAGTATTAAAGTCTGTAGTTAGACTATTTTCTTGTTGTTAAACACCTTTACAAAGATATTAAAATATATTTGTACTTCTTTTTAGTTTATTTATAAATTGTCACCTTTTATTTGAATCTTGATGACAACTACAATAAATATCGTATACATCAATACTATCGGGATTCTGGTATTCGTAAAATATAAGTACCAAAAAACACGGTTCTAATTTTAAAGAAACCGGTATCGCGACAGTAATTTAAACATCTCATTTGTTGAGTAACGTACCTTTCTTTAGTTGAGAATGCCATTGTACTGGCCATTGTAAATATCTCTGAAAACCAATTTGCTTCACTAGATCGGCAAGCCACAAGTGATCAGCTGAAGATGGAGTACCTACTCTATGACGTCTTGCTAAGTATCAGAGGACTGTATGGGCAAAAGATAAATGTATACTTTTTTAATCATCAACTTCGAAATACTTTTTTTCTGGCGACCGACTTTTTTGTTTTCCACAGGCAAATCGACCCACTTTCTTGTCATGCAATCGAGCTTAAAATCGACACATTGACATGTTGTCGATGACAAAATTTTTGCCAAGCTTACAGTCACAACTCCTCTTCAACTTGGATGACACTTTATTAGTGTTGTTTGTTTTCTGTATTAAAAAGGACAAATTAAATGAAAAAAAAGGGGCTGGGGATGTGTGCTTCCTTTTACAGATTACATTACGTAGGTTCTAATGGACACAGCGCAACTTTCTGTACACGTTCAAAGAGGACACTATTTCGTGTTAAGTGGATAGACAAATGTGAAGTATAACACAGGAAGTACAAGGCTAACACTTTCGAAAAAACCGTTTTTTAAGGGTCGGAGAGAGTAGAAACTGTTGTATGGTTTGTGTCAACAACATTAGTCATTTGATCGCGTAGTATTGTAAACTTCCACATATCCCGTTCTTATACAGGGATAGTGTTGCCACTATCCATCTCTCTATCTCTCTATCTTTCTATCTTTCTATCTATCTATCTATCTATCCATATATATATATATATATATATATATATATATATATATATATATATATATATATATATCTATATCTATTTATCAATCTACCTATCTATCTACCTATCTATCAATCTCCCTCTATCTCTATAATATATGTATCAGTGGCACACTCAGTCAATTAGGCATGAAGGCGCACATAGTACAAAGTTGGGGAGGAAGGGTAAGTCTGAGTGAGAAATATGACATATGGAAGGATATGTCTGTGTGTATATGTATAGGGGATGATAGAAGACTACACACGAAACTGATACACTATTTCGGTCTATATTTTGAATAACTAACATTTGCTGTAATTGTGACTGCTAACATTTTTCAAAATAATATAAGATAAGAAAACATAAATATAAGTAAATAATCGTTTTTGAAAAAAATGGTTATTAGACGTGGTTGAGAGGGAGCCTACGTGTATGAATGTATCTTATCTTATATATTACAGACGCTCCTTGTATTGTTACATCCTGTGTCTTGTGCATCCGTCTGTAGGGTCTGGTTTACTTTGAAATAATACATTTACCCTCCTCGATACACGTTAATAGAAGAGAATAATGATTGAATTTCTTTGCAAAAATTACAATAAATTTCACTGGTCCATAATAGGTAGCTTTTATAACATTATGTAAAGCAACATTAACCAAACTACACCTCTCTAAGTCTTATATATGTTTTTGTGCATAAGTGCTAGAATGGAAATGTACCCAAAATTTTATAATGCGCAGGAAAAATGCCTATCTTATTTTTCTTCTATATTACAGAAGCTCTTTAAAGAAGATTATTGCGTCCTATGCTAATCCGTGGTCTGAGTATAGTCCTGCATTTTTAAAAATATTTTAATTGATGTTAAGTTCCTGGTTTTTCTGGTTCGTCAAGGCAACCCATTCCATGTCCGGTTGCCACTCGGGAAGAAAGAGTTCTTATCATTAATCATTATTTCGCACATGGGCTAAAGAAATTGTTTCTGTCCTTTTGTTTATCTGAGCATTGTAACATGTTGTTATTGCATTTCCGTTGGGTCCAGCTTTCTTATCTCTCTGACAGACGCCCAGCTCGCTGCGGTCATCATCTTCATCCGCTCCTCCCTCATCAGTAACGCAGTCAATCCGATAATCTACGGACTTTTGAGTAGCCATTTTTGCCGTGAGTGTACTGGACTAGTCTGCTGCCTGTTTCAGAAATAGAAGGCCCAGTTCAAAGGTTACTTAAAATAATTAGCTATAACTTTGTAATATTACTTATTAGGTTCCATAATGTGCACATCCATTGTATCTCAACTTATGTTATGCCTTCTCCGCGCGAACCATTGCTAATGATGACCAAAACCGCGGATTTCATAGAATATTTCATCTACTTTGATCTAAAAGTAACGCTTAACATTGAATACAAGATAATTGAAAGCTACTTAAGACTTATACAGCAAAAGCCTAACTTCACCAATGAGTTCTGACCAACTGAAAAATCACAATGATGACCAAACTTTTCTCTGACAGCAAGATACAAGTTTTCTTCATTTATAGAATAGCTGAATAGCTTTGACTTATAGTAATTAGTATATCTGTCGCATTTTATGTATTATATAATTATGACAAGAAAAACAGTAACTTTGGTTCGATGGTTTAGTTACGAACCTTTACTTCACAATCTTTATGAGAAGATTGTCATCGCAAAGCTGAAATTTAGCCAAACATGTCATACACATTGTAAGTGATGCATGACTTGGTGTGAAGTTATAAGGAATAAGTTTGTGCAATAGGTGCGATTAAGGAGTAACTAGGAAATGTGTGTTTGACGTCATGTAATGTTTACTTGGGAGAGAGAGATGGTAAACAAAGTCAGTGTATGTTAGGCCGTGGAAGAGTGATGTTCTTGGTCTTGATATGGTAGTAGTAACGAAGTGTGGAAGTGATGGTGATATACAATACGTTGATTAAAGTTATTATCCTCAAGTGAAGTCTTATCAAGTTTATTGAGTTGTGTTACTACATGTTATGAAGATCTCTCAGTTACAAAATGGTGGAGCAGCAGTAGAAATCAAGACCATAGAGAGACACATCACAGAGCCTACTTTATGTACAGTTGTTGGAACTGTTGGAAGTTGACCTGCCTGCCTGTCTTGGAGGAGGTAACTTGAGGGAATCGACGTTTGATTGCCCTGCGAGTCATTGTATATGACTGGTGGATTTATTGATTTGTGGAGTTGCACTGTGGGTCATGGTATATGACTGGGATGTTTATTGACCAGTGGAGCTTTTTGTGAGTTGTGGAGCAACCCTGTGGAATGGTTACAGAATTGTACTGAAGCTGATGAGCTGCGAAGTCCGAAGCTGTCTTGTGGGTGTCCTGAAGTTGTACTGTCGTCTGTGAGCTGTACTGACGAGCTGGTATCTATCTGGTGTCGAAGTCTGTCAAGGTCGACGTCGTACTATCCGGTTTGCCGTGGCTACACACTATTGCCTATTGCCAGCCGTAACTGCTTACGAAAGCTTTCTGGCATAGTAAGCGGGCGTCATTGCATCGTTGCAACCGCTGATAAAGGCATACATCGTCTGCGTCCTTGTGCAGAGGGCATATTATTGCGGGCGTCATTGCATCGTTGCAACCGCTGATAAAAGTATACATCGTCTGCGTCCTTGTGCAGAGGGCATATCATCTCCTGGCGCCGGATGTGTAACTTTGCTGTTGATCTCGTTTGCTGACTGTATACAATACGTCGGTGGAAGTTAGTCAAGTTCAACTGCAATTTTGATAGGTGATTTCAAGGTCGACGCAACGGACGCTGGTTGTAGACTTGAAGGTTGGGGGGACACTCAAGGTTGATCCGTTGGATGCTGTGGAACATTTGACGTTGATTTGGTTGGACAGAGCTATCAAGGTCGAGGAATTTGGACGTTGGACAAGGGACGTGCGTGGACCTGGATTGGAGACAGCACTACTGAAAGCTAAGTTAAATATTTTTTTAACTTGTATGATAATATCTAGGGTATAATTTATTATCATTGCTATATGTATATTCGTATATTTGTATATGTAAATTCTATTAGGGCTACATGAGTATATTTTTATTCATTGGGGAGATTCGTCCTTTGAAAAGAGGATTGTGCGGACTTAGACTGTGGGTTTGAGTGGGCTTCCCAACGAATTAAAGTATATGTTATTCGTTTAGTTTGTTAGCGTGCTGGTATCCTGTTTTGGGCTGTTTTGTTTATCGATTTGTGTCAAAACATTAAGTATAGTTTACTTGTGTGTACTCTTCTGTCTTTCTGCTAAATTATCTGTGTATATATATATATATATTTATTTGCTTTATGATTTACTTCTAATTGTAATTTTAATTGCAACTATAAATGTTATATGCATCACATTGCTATGTCGTAAGTATATATGATTTATGCTGTTGTGTTGGTTGAGGTAATGTGCTATATGGTCAACGTTTACACGCCTTTATGTTAATCAAAACTTAAAGATTTTAAATTAAAAACATTGCACATATTGGGACGGTATTTGTGCTGATTTGGAGGTTGTGCATACATTTATTTTGGTACACATATTGCATTGTATTAGAATATCGCGTATAGTGGTATTAGAACGATACTTGTGCTATATTAGAGTACTGTATTGTGCGCAGTGCTATTAGAAATTTTTTCTTGTATACACTTGTTGGTATAGCGGTTAATAATAAACATGAATCTTGAATTATGGAAAGCGTGGACTGAAGTAGCTTTAGAGATAGGGTTACAAGGGGATGCTATTGTGAAATACGTAGAGAAGAAAGTGCAACAAAGGATAGAGTGGGAAAATGAAAACAGGGAAAGAGAGGATAAAAAGAAAAATGAAGAGAGGGAAAGAGAGGATAAAAAGAAAAATGAAGAGAGGGAAAGAGAGGATAAAAAGAAAAATGAAGAGAGGGAAAGAGAGGATAAAAAGAAAAATGAAGAGAGGGAAAGAGAGAAGAAAAAGAGAGATAAAAAGGAAGAAAGGAAGGAAAAGATACATGAACAAAATATGGAGTTATTGGACTTAGACATTATGAGAATTAGAGTACGAACAAATTTGTGTAGACTGATAAATGACAAGAAAAATCTGTGGTTAAGTAAATTGGATAATGGTGATGAAGATATAATAGTCTTAGAATCTCAAATAAGAGAAATGGAGGAGGAGATAGAAGAAAGAGAAATGGTTTTTCTATGTAAGAAAGCAGTTATTGAAGTGAAAATTACAGAGTTAAGGAATGAAGTTGACTTATATGATGATGTTGATAAGATAGCTAAAAATGAAGATATAGTAAAGGAGAATAATGGGATTAGGTTGACAGAATCTAAAATACTAAATGAAGAATCTAATATTATGGTAAATGAGTCAGAAATTAGAATGGAAGTGTCAGATATGATAATTAGAGAACCAGAGGTCGTGGATTTGAAAAATATAAATGTAGAACCAGAGGTCATGGTTGAGGATTTTAAAACTGAAAAAAGAGAATCAGAGCTTATAGTTGAAAAGTTAGAAACTATAAATGAAGGTGAAATCTTGGGTGAAGATTCAATGATTAAGATAAAAGAACAGGTGGAGGTGACAGATAAGGAAACAGTTAATGTAAGAACTGAAGATGGGCTATTTGATGAGATCAATTTGAAATTGTCGGGAGATGAGAGTATACAAGATAGTATATTAAGTGATCCTCACTTAGGTCATGATGACATAGTTGTAGATCTTATGTTAAGTGAAAGGGAGAAACGTGTCAAGGTCTTAGGTGTTATGTTAGGTGAAAGGGGGGAAAAGAAAGGTTTTAGGTTGTTGACTAAAAAGTGTCACAAAGACAATGTTGAAACATTGTTGACTGTAGATTGTCGGAAAGATAGTGTCGCGAAAGATGAAGAATTGGGAGTTTGTCGCGAGGACAATGTTGAGAGAGTTAAGGCATTGGAAATTAGAAATTGGCAAGAAGACAATGTTGGGATAATAGAAACATTGGGGAATATAGATTGTTGGAAGGACAATGTCGTGACAGTAGAGACATTAGGAATTGAGATAGAATGGAAATACAGAGAAGTGATGGGGACTGTTAACGTTAGTGTTGATGAGTTGGAAGAAGAAAAGGTATTGCAGATAAGTGAATGGAGGGAAGACTGGTTGATATTAGACATAAGGAAAAATGTAATTAACGATGTGAAGATAGTTTGGTGTTTGTTCGAATGGGATGATGGTTTTAGAGATGTTGTTCTGGGAGGCAACGATTATGGATAATTATGGATAAGATTTGGTTTAAAGGGATTGTTGTAGATAATATTGTAAATAGTGTATTATATTGAGATATTAACAAATGTTACATTTTTCACAGATTTTGATTTGGTTATTATGATGATGATATTTTGATGATGATGATGATGATGATGATGATGATGATGATGTTATATTGCCACACATTGTACCCAAGTCAAGTTATATGTTCTATATTGGTGTTGTGGTTAAGTGGAAATAAAATGGGTGAACATGAGTAAATGAGTGAATGAATTAGATGTAATGACTGGTTGAGGAGAACACATGTTGGTGTGCAATTTACATTTTACAATACTTTGTTTACTAGGTGCGTAATGGATTTAATGAAAGGAAGTGGATATTTGTTATGATTTGTTGAAAATTTTAATTAAATAGAGTTGGAGCATTTGTATAATAGCAGATGTATATTTATAAGTAAAAAAAAAAAAAAAAAAAAATACTAAAGGTATTTTTAAATGTGAGAAGGAGGGTGTAAGTGATGCATGACTTGGTGTGAAGTTATAAGGAATAAGTTTGTGCAATAGGTGCGATTAAGGAGTAACTAGGAAATGTGTGTTTGACGTCATGTAATGTTTACTTGGGAGAGAGAGATGGTAAACAAAGTCAGTGTATGTTAGGCCGTGGAAGAGTGATGTTCTTGGTCTTGATATGGTAGTAGTAACGAAGTGTGGAAGTGATGGTGATATACAATACGTTGATTAAAGTTATTATCCTCAAGTGAAGTCTTATCAAGTTTATTGAGTTGTGTTACTACATGTTATGAAGATCTCTCAGTTACACACATTCTGAAAATAGAGATACAAACCAGTAATCAAGTAGATTATCTCTCCACTTACCGCGTTATTAATAGAAAATTTACCTTGGGGATTTAAAGCAAAAGAAATATATTCTAATATTGGTCATAGGTCTAATCAAAGACTATAATAAGATGGACCGCTTGCTCTTTTTTTTTTAGAGCTAATGTGTTCTTTTTCCATGCACATGCAATAGCGCTGTCTTAAATGACTTCTACGATACAATGTCTGGCTAGCGGTTTCCGCTGTATACAAATTTCGATTTTAATTTTTTATTGAAAACAAATCATAACGATTAAATAAAACGGAACTGTACAATGCAAAAGGAAATCGGGAATTCCGAAAAGAAGTCATTCGAGTCATCAAATAGCAGAAATATAGCAATATTATTGTCTATGGTCTAATTTATTCATATGTTAAGAACTATTTTAATTGTATGTTTATGTTACATGATTTGTATAATGTGGGTGTGTGTGTGTGTGTTATTTTGAAAGTAAAATGTGTGTTTTATTGTGAATATTTTTACTCCTAGTTAATTTGTATTTTTTAAAACTATATGTATTTCATTTATACAATCGTTGTAATTAATTAGTTTCGCTTCTATTGCTAACTTGATTAAAACCTTGAATTATTCGTGGATTATAGAGCCCTACAACAGTCTTCTAGTGAACTCTATAGTCTAAAACAGCCTTTTTCAGTTTACTACATGACAGTTTGCATGGCCTATATTTCCTCTACACAGTATTGTCAGGCTATGGGGGTGATTGATTCGTCTCTAAATTTAAAGTTTTACCTCCAAAGGCTGCCGGTTGGTGTCTTGAAAGATTGTCATTCTTATCTTGCTTATTCGATGGTATCTTTTTTTTTTCTAACGTGACAAATTGGTATTTTTTTTATGTATGTACATTCAATCTTCAGTATGTTACAAAAGCACCCGTCGCTAAATATGTGGAACTCGTTGTTTAGGTTATTGGTGAATTTATTCGTCTCTTAAATTGTTACAGAAAGAGATGTATATTGACATCCATACTTTTTTTTCATGGTAGTAAAGACGTATATCACTTTACCGATTCTGGTTTTCGTGTTTCGTCACATGTCTGCCCAGGCAAGTACGTTATGTATCTTCTTTTAGATATATGTCTTCAAGGGTGATACGATTCTGATGATTCTTGAAATGAGTCATGTGCCCTAAGTTGATCTGCATTCCAGGCTTGCGTGCTTAATGGTCCAGGTTTTAGTTTTCTCAGACTTAGGGCTTAAAGTCGTCTGCAAATTAAAATCTGATTCGTGAACCTCCGGATTCCAGTTTTTCTAGCTTTAGATGCCTAACGAATTACCCAAATGATTATTCCCTATAGGATCGTTGAATGTGGAAACAACTTTGTCAGACTCATATTTAAGTTCTCTTTCAGTGTGAATATTAATTTTTGTTGTAAACTATACACATCTTTTCTCAAAGTGTTTTAGTTTAATATTTTTTTCATATTTGATATCCAAACAAAAGATGAAGTTGAATATTGTAATACAATTTTAATATTCTAACCATTTCAATTAGTGTTTGGTAGCATTTTAATGTTAGGCTTTATATACATGCGAACACAATTTTTTTTTAGCGAAATGTTTTTTTCTTAGATAATGAACATATGTATTCCAGGATAATGTTTATGTATTTTAATTCGTAAATACTTTGCGTATATGTTGAATTAAAAAATTAAATACGTTCCAATAAAAAAAAAGGTAGGATATCTTTGTAATTTATTTTCTTTGTTACTTTTAATTACTAGTTAATACTTCTCTGGATGGAATTTGAAAAAAAAATGGTAACACCTCCATGCAATGTTGTTTCATAGTGTAAGTGAAGAGTTTAGTAATCTATTTAAGTTTATTTGTAATGTTTCGTAATCGTGTTTTGTGGTATGCTTTTTTTGTCTTATCATTTATACAATCATAACTTGTATTTAAACATACATACTTTCCCTTTCTTTTGTAATCCCTAAAGTCGCATGGGATCTATAATTCTTACTTTCGGAGATTTCAGAGACCGAAAAGAACACCTGTATACATTTTAGCAGTTTTACTGAGGCAGGGGGAGGAGGGGAAGGCCAAAGTTGATATCTCCCATGTAGAGATGTTAAACGAAATACGGAATTCCGGTTTTCTGTTTTTAAGTGCATTGATCTTCAAAACCGATTTTCGGTTTGTTGGTTGGAAAGTAATCATTTACTTCAAGTAGCACACACTCAATATGTTTATTTTCAATAATAAGGATGGATTCGTACACAAGTCTTAAAATGCCTTGCTCGCACTAATTAGTCTTGGATATTGTGATTCTTTTTTTTTTCAAATCCCATCTATGGCTTGCGGCTTGCGATATGGCAAAAGCAACATAAAACCAAATCTAAAAGTAACAATTAACACGAATCTATGGCTCATCCTTTTGAAGTACGCAATGGAGACGCAAAACTAGGTTTTCCTGAGACAATTAACAATTTCGGCTAGACACCGTGTCTTTGCTTTGTTATTAACGATACTATTAAATACGTATTATTTTTATTTGTGTAACGCAACACATTTTCTGATAGATCAATACACTATTCTACAAGTCTAGGTCCCCGGTGCTTTGTTAAAAGATATGCCATTCATATTAGACTGAAGTTTATTAAAATATTTAATTGAAAGTTGGCACACTTATGATTTTTAATAATATGATTGACGAAAATTGGAGAAATGATAATCATTATTGAAATATATCATCAGCTTTGTTGCAAGGATTTTCTTAGTTCTAAAGAATTTTACGAGTGGAAAATAATCATATTGTATTCTAACAAGTCAACCCATTGAATGCTCAGCAAACACTAATTAAGTTTTAACAACTTTTGCAAAAATACATATACGACTACGTACATTGTCTTTTTTGGCCTTTGACATCGGATTAAAATCGAATTTATAGTACCGAAAACCGGTTTTGATTTAAAAAAAGATATTAACATACCTATTCCCAGGTGAAAGAGCAGCATAATATTTAAGGAAAATAAACTCCTGTGTGTTATACATTCTGTAGCAATGTGTGGTAATTGACTAATTGTTTGTTTTGATAAAATATTGTTTGAATTTAAGTTAACATCGGAATATGACTTCATACATAAACTAAAGTCTTACAATGCCTTCTAGCTTTCTCTCAAAGTAAAGCTGATAATCTATTTCATCCTTCAATGAATCCTTAATTCAATTTGTGTAGCATACAATTTTCAAAGACTTTGACCATAATATTTGTATAAGATGACCAATTTATTTGAACATTCCTAGACATTTGTTTGCCATTACTACTTCGATTAATCTCCGAGAAGTTTAAGCTTTGAAAGACAAAATTAATTAATCTATTTTAAATAAATGTGAGGATTTATAAGTGTGATGATTTAAAATATATATAGTTATTTTGGTGGGACATAATTTGTATAATCTCTAGCCCGGTGTTAATGTATAGAATAAACGAGTGACGTTTTACGATAAAAACAATGATGTAGGAGTTAGATTGAACGTAGCGTACATTTGAAGATAAAGACAGACGACCTAAGAATTTGGTAGTGGAAAGACGTGTTTTAGACTAGGCTATATAAACTGTGATGTATTTGAATTCATCTTGTACATAAATTGCATTAAATATTGAGTTCTCATGTTTACTACAAGCCGGCAGTTTGTTCATTGATTATTATTGTATAATGTGATCTCCCTGAGAGTTGTATACATGGTAATTACAAAATAACGGTCACATTATTTGGCGCTCCAACGTGAATTCGGAAGCTTAAGGTGAATTCGGAAGCCCAATGTGGAATATTGAAAATCAACGGAGAATGTTGAAGGAGAATCAAGGTGAATATTATTGAAAATCAATTTGAAAGAAAGCCTACAATATATTGTGAAGCACAGCTTAAAGAATACCGCAAATGAACGTTTCTTACGACTAAAAGAAGACTAAAATTCAATGTCAAGAAATATCGACGAGAAAGAAAATTTGACGGTTTAACAGTATAGCCTAGCACGTCCTGGAAATAAGCGCTACCAGTACATAACGGTGTACATGAAGATAGAAACGGAAGTTTATGTATGTTACCAAGCAAGTCGGTTAAAAAGGCCACTGGAAGTTGAAAGGCGTCTCGGATAAAGTGTCGAAAGTGGTAACAATTATTTACAATAGTAAAGCTGTGTTTAATAGGACAAGCTAAGTTTGTCAAGTGAAGAGATTAAAAGAGAATCTCCGTAGAACTAGTAAATGGTTCGAGAAAAGAAGAATACTTCAGAATAGTCACAGAACTAGAAGTCAGTTCAGTACAGTAGCAGAAGTCAAGTGAAATTGGAAGTAAAAAGAAACTTCAACAAAGAGAAAGGATTGTAATTATTATGAATTAACGAACACACGAAGACTTTGGGATGAAATAACCTGTGTGGTGGAGGATCATTTCGAGTTTGGAACCTGGGATTCGAAGACGGAAGGAAAAGGAACGCGTTTTTTAAGATAAGTAAACTGGTGTATACGTTATGCTGTAGTATAGTATATGCCTAGATTTTTCTTGTGAAATCACTGGCATGTATTAGTTTCTTTTAGGAATTTTGTGTATACACTTATTGAAAAGTCCCTGTAAGTCAGGTTAGTTGAAAAAGACTTTTCATAAGTGTATATTACATAATATATGTTAGATTGTATAGTCTTGTATGCACAGTGTTATCATATTGTTTATATATTTGTCATAGTAAATTTTTTGTGAATCTCGAGTCTCATCTACTATCTGTGGTGTTCTTATTTATATATATATATTGATTATTATATTGATATTTATTTTATGAATATTTGTAATATTGATTACATTTTAAATTATATTAGTTTGTTGTAGTTATATATATTAATTGAAAATGGAGTGTCCCTCAATGGAGACATATGCGATGTACATAAATTATGGTAAGGAGTTGGGATATACTGGTAAAGAGTTGGATGAGTGGGTGGAGAGAAAATGGAGAGAGTATTTAGAGGCTAAAGATAAAGATAAAGAAAGAGAAGAAAAAGCTAGAGCTGATGAGATAGAGCTAGAGAAATTAAAACAAATTGATAAAGAAAAAGCTAGAGCTGATGAGATAGAGCTAGAGAAATTAAAACAAATTGATAAAGAAAAAGCTAGAGCTGATGAGATGGAACTAAAGAGATTAGAGAGGGAGGAAAAGGAGAAAGATAGAATTTTTCAGCTAAAAAAGTTAGAATTGGAGGCTAAAAATAACACTGCAAATGTAAACATTGGAGTCACTAGACCTGTTGTTGACCAGGAAATGGCTATTAGAAATAACATGTGCAGATTTACTTTCCAATTATTTAATGAAAAGGATGGTTCTATTGATACATTTCTAAAAAAATTTGAAATGGAAATGGAGAGACAAAATTTTTCTTCATGTTATTGGTCTGGACTACTGGGAAAATCCTTTACAGGAGATATTCCATCAAAAATTTGTATGGAACAATCAGATTATGCATCTGTCAAGGAACAATTGTTAAGACATTTTGGAAGTACAGAGGAGGCTTATAGAAAGAAATTTTTTGAAATGACTTTATCAAAGGAAGAAGATCCAAAAAGTTATTTTGACTCATTGACAAGTGCTATGGACAAATGGCTAAAATGTGCTAAAATAGATAAATCATTTGAGGAACTGAAGAATTTTATTATTAGAGATAAGGCAATATATTCACTTGATAAGACTCTCAAAGCATTCATTCAGGAGAGATCTCCCAAGACTATAGAGGAAATAGTTGACCTGATTAGGAACTATAAATTAGCTCATCCCATGGCACCTACTTCTAAAGGAGAGGATTACCAGGATATAATATGTTTTGCTAAAGGCAGTGATAATTTTCAAAGAGGAAGACAATTATCAAGGAGCAAGATGAAGTGTGGTAATTGTGGAAGAAATAACCATGTTACTAAGGATTGTAAAGATAAGAGAGATAACACATTGACATGTTTTATATGTAAAAAGAAAGGACATATAGCAAGAAATTGCTTCAGAAGGTCAAGTTCTGCTGGAAACAATAATAATAATAATAAATCTCAGGGATATACACAACAGAGAGATCACAACTCCAGATTTAATCAGAACAGGAATTATTGTGGAGCTGTGTTATCAAGAAACAAAGGAATAAAGTTTTTTCCAGGATATGTGGGATTAATACCAGTTTTTGCAGTTCGCGACACAGGAGCCTCTGTCATTGCAATAAACAGCAAATATGTTCAGTCAAATCAATACACTGGTGAGGTTGCAGATTGTACATCATTTGATGGAAGAGTGATTAAATTGAGGTTGGCCTACATTGATATTAGGACACCATATATTACAGGTAGAGTACTGGCTCATGTTATAAATGATGCACCAATTGATTTAATTATTGGAAATGTTGAATCAGTTAAAGAATGTACTAGAGAGGAAATAGAAGCATGGGAATTTAATAATAATCAAGCACAATGTAATGTGATTAATGAATGTAAAGCAAGCAATACTGAAGAAAGTCAGACAATGGTGAATAATGAAAGAGACACATCAGTTGATAGTGAATCATTACTGAATGAAAACTTTAATTTGGAACAATTCAAAAAGGAACAAAGAGAGGATACTACATTGAATAGACCATTCAAATCTACAGAGAAAGGAAATACTAATAAAATTAGTGTATGCAAAGTGAAAAATGATACACAACTATTAGTCAGAGAGATACTCATAAATGGCAGACAAGTGGAACAAATAGTTGTACCATATAAATATAGAACAGAAATAATGACTAATGCTCATTCTATACCATTGGCTGGTCATATGGGAGTTGGCAAAACCAAAAAAAGAATAATACAACATTACTTTTGGCCTAAAATGTCCAAAGATGTGAAAAGATTTGTTAAACAATGCAAAGTGTGTCAGATGAAAGGATCTGGAAGTAATTTTACCAAAGCACCAATACAAACAGGAGTGACTGCAACTAGACCATTTCAGAAGGTAGCCATAGATATCATTGGTTTGATGCCTATTATGTCTAACAGAGGACATAGATATATCCTTACATTGATTGATATATGTTTAAGGTATGCAGAGGCAGTACCATTAAAGAAAATTGAATCTACAGATATAGTGCAAGCATTATATTTAATATTTACTAGAATTGGATTTCCTGAAGAGATAATATCAGATAGAGGAACTCAATTTACATCAAAATTGACTAAGGAATTTATGGAAACATTTGGAATAAAACAGAAGTTTACAACACCTTATCATCCACAATGTAATGGAATGTGTGAGAGATTTAACAAAACTCTGAAGGAAATGTTGTCAAAAGTTAGTAATGAGGATCCAAAGAATTGGGATTTAGCAATTCCATCAATTTTATTTGCATATAGAGAAACTACTCATGAATGTACAGGTTTTTCACCTTTTGAACTAATATATAGAGGTAATTCAAGAGGTCAGCTTGAGAGAATTGATGCAAAAATAAAATGTCATAGACATAAGAATGAGACAGAAAAAGAATTTTGGAAGGATTATTTTTCTAATGATAAATCTGTGGTAGATTGGAAATTGGACATAATTAATCTTGAGAGAAAAGAAGAGGAAAGAGAAAACAATTCTCAATTAAATAAAATGAAGATAGGGATGAAAATCATGGAGTTAAATAATAAAGATAACATATGTGATTATGTTGTTGATGTAGTTAAGAAGGATGATATAGAAAATGAAAAATCAAAAATCTTAAGTGGAGAACTTAAAGTCATATTGGAAGAACCTAATAGCTTAAATGAAGATTCTATTTGTAGGAGTATATTGGATGAATCAAGGATTGTTATTGAAGAGCTAAAGGAGATAGTTGAAGAAGAACAGGTCATATTTGAAACATTAGACTTAAAGGTCATAAGAGAAGTTAGGATACAAATAAAAGAGTCAGAGATCATTAGTAAACAGTCAGTGATTACAATGAAAGAGTCATTGGAAGTGATAGATAAGAATATAGTTCATGCAATGATTGAGAAAGAGAAACACTTAGAAATGATTGATGTGCATAATGAATTTAATGATAAGTGCTTATTGGATAAGGTTGATACAAGAGTATTAAATGGTAAGTCAGTACAAGACAGTGTACTAAAGGATTGTCAGAAGGACAATATGGGAATAAATGATTGTCAGATATGAGAAATGGTAATTATAGATAATCAGGATATGTTATGTGGAGATTGTGAAGAGGAGAAGATAAAGGGGTCTGATATGTTGATTGAAGATTGTCATCAGGAGAAAGATGATTTTAAGTTGTTGTGTAGAGAGTGTTTTGAGAAAAATGAAGTGAAGTTTGTGGTGATGGAAACAAATGAAAAAGAGAAAGTGATGGAAATAGCTAAAGGTGAAGAAATACATATACTGTGAATTAGTTTTATTACAAAGAGAAAAAGATGTAAGTGGTGTGATGGAAAGTAATTGTGGGAGTTTGATTAAGATTATGTCAGAGAAGGATTGTAGAAGAATGGAGGTGAGTCAGGAACTGGTTAGGTTTACATCTTGTAATATCAGTAAAAATACTAAAGGAGTTGGTGAGGAGTATTTGTTTAAATCTGATAGACCAAAGGTTTTTGTAAAAAAAAAAAAAAATGGTAATTTTTTAATTATTATTTCAAAGGATTGACTTGGTGTTGAATATGCATAAAAATGGTTTATGGTGAATGGATTTGTGGTATAATTATAACTTGGGAAAATATATATATATCCTGGTTTTGTAGTGGTGAGGAACAGGAGTTGATAATTTTTTTTTTTGGGTTGATACAATACTATAGGCTTGCTATATTGTGTGAATAGTAAAGGCGAAACACTGATGGTTTTTAAAGTGGTGGATAATATATTGGCTGATTTGATGTCTAGATGTGGTGTTTAAGGTGTGCTGTTTGATACGTAATCACCAGTTGGAACGCGGTTAAAAATTATTTTTTATGTAAATATAAAGTATAAATACGGTGTTAATGAAATATTGATTTTTTCCAAAGGTTCTGGACGAGAAATGGTTCTACAACTGAAGCACGGTGATTCAAGCACAACGTACCATTTGTAAGTGAGAGATGTTCTATCACGTCCTCACATTATCGTGAACGGTTTTTATGGACACCATATCAAACGCAAACATGAGGACATCATATGAAGAGTACATTTATGGTGCTGACATAGAATCGAGGTCTTGTCATCGCTATATCAAGGTATATTGACATTATCAACATGGAATCGAGGTCATGTCATCGCTATATCAAGGTACATTGACATTATCAACATAGAATCGAGGTCATGTCGTCACATTATTGAAATACATTTACATTGTCAACGCGGAATGAAGGTCATGTCATCAACATATGGAGGAATCAACAAATCAACATGGTACATTATTTTGGGTTTATGACTAATGTCAACACTATATTGTTTATAGACAGACAGCTTGTGAAAGTATTCAATGGTAAATTCTAGAGATGTGTCTGTGAACATTGCATGGTAATTATTGTGTGACATTATTGGAACTATTCTGTCAAGGTGTTGAAACTCTACAGGATGGATAATCTACAAAGGACTTAGGAAATAATCAATGAATGTGTTGTTGGACGTTCAGAAGAGGAAGGTTGCAATGATATTACATGGACCAGTATGAACTGTTATGTTTTCGGATTTGATGATATTTATACTATTGGTTTGTGTATTTCATCAATACAGGACAGGATATACTGTGGAACCTTATGGACCTATATGTATTATATGTATTATGGACCTATTAGTGAAAGTTATTGGTTAACATATATTGATGAACACGTTGGTTTTGTTATATGTTATTTGTGTTGCATAAAATGTTTGGATATAAATTGGGATAATTGTAATTGTTCATATAGTTCTAGTTATTGAAGAGATATATATTTTATCAAAGTATTTGACGGAGATAAGAATTTTTTTTTCATAGAAATTTGTATGACAAATTTAAAGGGTCGATGGGGGAATGTGATGATTTAAAATATATATAGTTATTTTGGTGGGACATAATTTGTATAATCTCTAACCCGGTGTTAATGTATAGAATAAACGAGTGACGTTTTACGATAAAAACAATGACGTAGGAGTTAGATTGAACGTAGCGTACATTTGAAGATAAAGACAGACGACCTAAGAATTTGGTAGTGGAAAGACGTGTTTTAGACTAGGCTATATAAACTGTGATGTATTTGAATTCATCTTGTACATAAATTGCATTAAATATTGAGTTCTCATGTTTACTACAAGCCGGCAGTTTGTTCATTGATTATTATTGTATAATGTGATCTCCCTGAGAGTTGTATACATGGTAATTACAAAATAACGGTAACAATAAGTATTTATTGTTCTCCTCTAAGCACGTGTTAAAGCTTGATAAGTGTTTGCTAGCACCTCAAACCTAGCCACCTAAACTACCTTGTTTTCCACTATTACACCTTAGGAATTGAGAGAAAAGTAGAAAGACGGGTCCTAAGGGATGGAATCAAAGATAGAGGAAAGGGTGCCAGGAATAAAAAGCTGTGATATAGGAAAAGAATTAACCCTTGACAGTCTGTCCCTCTCCGTCTGGACCTCTAAATCTTTAATTGTTATCGCCTTCTCTGCTTCAATTTGAGTTTTTTTTACTTAAGCGCCTAATTCTACTTTCTCTTTTTCTCTATCTGGCGTATATTTTCTTTTCTTTTTCACCTAACATTAGATTTAGCAATATTCTAAGTGTGTACTAAAAATGCAATCATCTAATGTCGTTAAAAAATTGTAAGAAGCCAATTTATTAACTTTAAAAAAAAATAACAATACTTTTTCTAATTGTTTCTTTTTCTCTATCCCTACTTTAAATAGTATTCAGTTTAATATGTGAACATGTAGACCATAGAATGAATACGTATAAGTGTAGGCCAGCGGTCGGCAACCTCCGGCACGTGAACCAGACGCAAGCTCAAATATTTATGTTGGACTAACAAATCACATTAAAATAATTGGTTAAATGGAAGACACGTGACCTTATTGTCTATTTTTTTTTACGATCTCGCTTTCTCCATGTGTCATCCATAGCTGAGTTGTTAGCCTATCCGACTGCTATGCGGGCGATACAAGTTCCCTTCCATACATATAGCTTTCTTTTTGTTTTCCATTAATATAACTTTTTTTTTGTCACCATAGGAAGTATATTGTTTTTGGCGAATTCTACTCCATTCCATGCAGGCGTGGTTCTACTGCTCTACTGGGGGTTTGCCCATCCAGTAGAAGGTGTAGTCTTTTCACGTGACATGCTGTCTGCAGCTAGTATGGTTTCTTGAAGTGCTGCGAGGTCTATTTACAGTCTCATCATTTCTTTGTTTATGATCGCTGTTTTCCTGCTGTGGTTAGTTGAGTGTCGAAGGTAATACCAGGACACATCGTTCTCACATTCCAGGTTGTCAGTCTTAGAACAGATAGTTTTTTTTTTTCATTTTATTGTGTTGCTATATTTAGCTAATGCATTAATTGCCATCAATTTCTTTCTTAGCTCCAAGCATCTTTTGGAGCAGGCATACAGTGGCGGATCAGGACCTTATTGTCTGGAGGCTGCCCAAATTAAGGCGGGCGGTAGCTGATCAATGAGGTGCTATAACCTCTCCCACCAACAGGGAAAAACATAGAAAGACATTAAATTTAAAAAAAAATTAATAGTAATTAAGAGACAATTATGTGCATTAAGTGCTTATACGTGAAACTGAAATTGTAAAAAAACAACAACAACGAAATTTTCTTTGAACTTTAGTCGTAACAAATAAAATATAATGTACATATTTAAAACACAAGACTTTTATAATGTAAAATGTGCATGTAGCTATCTCTACTCTTCTTCATTCAATGCACCTATAAAAAAAGTTAAGTACCCGTCGGACCAAATCGATCCATAGTACTAGTGAAGCAGCATTCAGCAGTTTCTGTGGCCACGGCATACTTGGTGATTGTTTGGCCAGCACTATGCAATAATAATAAATCAATGTGTTTTTTATGATTTTAAGGCAAAGAGTGTTGAACATATTAGATCAGTGTCAATTTGGTGTTTTAAGTTAAACAAATGACATTCAGTTGCATATTTACATTTCAAAATTCTATAAATTATATTTGCACTTTATTCTTAATGCTAAATTCAAACTTTTTTTTATGTTACGATTTGTTGGTAAATGAAGAATCAAAGTTTGTTTAAATCATTGATTTAGAAGTAAACTTTTTATTTAGAATGTTTAAAACCTTTTATGTAAAACAACCTTGCTATCATATGTGTAGTCTTGTGGCGTTGAAAGCAAACAATAAAGTGTTTAACGCTTTGATACGAAAATAGCGCCGCAGTTTGACGAGGTCGCTAGGTCAATGTGACCCTCGAGATTGAACACTTTTGTACTTGTTGAAGACAAGGACGTAACATAAATATAGGCATTGAATTCATATGTTTACGTGCATTGCCTAATCACTGTTCTATTTAAAGAAAATATTGAACGGGTCAATACTTATCAAAACATTTTCGTACGTCATCCAGAGTTTCTGGGATTTATTGGTTTCATTGAATTTGAGTCTACGATATAATGTTATTGATTTATGAAATTGTCAATCTATATGTATTTCATTTAACCTATCAATCAATCTGTCTGTCTGTTATTCTGTTTGTCTCTATGCACGACTGTTTGCTTGATTACATGTCTTCTTTAATTCAGATAGTTGATCTATCTATCATATCGCATAACTCTATATCATTAACTCTTTATTTCTTATATCTAATTATATAAATATAAATAACTTTCTATTAATCGGTTACTATATGTATCAATTTATTTTTCAATTTATATATCCATCGAACAATAAATCAATTAATATATCTGTCACAGGACTAAGACTCACAGTTACTTCATAAAATGATATCAACGAAGGCTCCTCAATATAATACTCAATTCTTTAATCAATTAGTCGCTGTAACACTGATATACACTAGATCATCACAACAATACTTTCTGTACTTGAACAATAGACTTGTACGAAGACCCATTTTATATACGTCTTGTTTGCGTACAATCCAAATCTCAACTGACTTGTATCTAAGATCCAGCGTTGCTATATCACACATATAACATGCGTACTTCCCTTTCATATAATGGTGCAATCTCGTACATAATAATCACATGCACACCATTCTTATTCCTCATCTAATAACATGCGTACGTTCTATAATATCTATAACAGTGACAATATCAATCAATCAGTCTATGTGTTAATTTCATCTAACTATTTATCTATGTATCTATTAATAGATAATTACATTCTATCTATCTTACATGTGCATTACGTCAACAGCTCTAATGACGTTCCAAAAGCCTAGTACATAATTAAGACCTATATAATGATATATTTACCCTACCATTGTAGTATTAAAATTATAACTTTCCGGTTATTGTAGCTTATAATTGTTATATGTAGCTCTATTTATAAGAATATGCATTTTTCACCTGCAACGCCGGGCTATTGAGCTATTTGTTTACTTGCCTATTTTGAACCAGATTACAATATTTATTTTAAATTGACATATCTCTAGATTTCTATTCATTGTAGTTTATGAATATTTTTTTCTGTGGCTGATACAGGACTATTTATTTCCCCTCGGGTTACGCCGGGGAATTTAGCTCGTAAATTATATATTGTCAGATATACAGATAGATAGAGAGATAGATGGGTAGATAGATACAACGTAGGTAAACGAAATAACCAAAAGTCACGGTTGCACAAGTTTGCCCAATAATGTTTGTTTTTTTCCAATATTAACAATACATTTTACTCGAATGTAACTATAGACTACGTCATTTGACAGTTTGAAGTGTTGAATATCAACATGAATCTAGATTCTAGATAATGTGGTCGTATTAATACAAAATCGATTTTATTTTTGCCGATATTACCATAATACTGAAAGGAAAAGACATGCATTCAAAAAGCATTTGGCAAGTTTACCTTTTGGTCTTATTTTGTGATTTTGTTTATGTGGAGGAAAGGGGAATGTGGGGCGTTACATAGCAACAAGGGCCCTGGTCACGGTCGATTGTGCTTTGAGATTTAAAACGTTCCTGAAACCAACTTCGTTACGTCAATTTGGCCTCTTTCGTTTAGGAGACCAGTACACTCTAGCATAAGGTAAAGTCCACAGAAGGTAAAGAACTCACAATTGTTTAGTACTAAATGGTTTAACTTAGAAAGAAAGAAAAAAAACTATGTAAATTTAATTGTTAAATTATTCATTAAGTGTGTGTAGGACTACTGGATCAAAAACTATCATTTTTGTAATAGACGTTTATTATTTTAGACGGTATATATATAAATAATAAACAAAGCAATTTTTACATTGCGGTATAATAGCATAGATTCAACGCAGTCAATTTCCTTTATATTACCGACTTAAATAATTCGTATAAATGATTTTTATATTAAGGTATGTTCTCAATAGCGCCGTGAATTAATTTAATATCCGACAATTTATATAGAAAAAAAGAATAAACTATTTTGTTACTATTATTTTTAAAGAATAAAGTAAACAAAATATAACGTCATACTCGAGTATTTTTTTTAAATTATAAGTACAACCTTGAAACTCTCCAAGCCAAATTACCGATGCTTATCTTTAAAAAACAAATTTAGGTTTTGCCGCGTCAAAAAATGGCTAACTGGATGCAAGGTGAATGGGAAATCCAGATAGGGCCACGCGTTCGTAACATATTATATATAATATCATATATGTCATATACATAAATCTCAAAAGGCGTAGCTATGTATGTATGTATGTATGTGTGAAAATACCATATAGGTTGTTTTAATATTTTACTTACTTACGCCCGTCAACCCATCTTAATGGTTTCGGCTTGCAAGGTCAAGCCTCCAAGTGTTTTTTGGGTGACCCATCTTCCTTTTTCCTTGGGGATTCCATCTCAATGCCTGCCTTGAAATATTATTTGCTGGTTTGCGAAGTGTGTGACCTATCCAACCCCAACTTCACTTCCTGATCTCCTCTTCAATTGGGGCTTGGCCGGTCCTTTCTAAAAGGCTGACATTGCTGATGGTGTCAGGCCAACGTATTTGCAAGATTCTACTTAGGCAGCTTTTGGTGAATGCTTGGAGTTTCCTGATGTATACATTTAACTATTGCTCTGATCCGTTAAACGGATCTCTCTCTATCTCTCTTTCACTCTCTCTCTCTCTTTCTCTCTCTCTCTCTCTCTCTCTCTCTATATATATATATATATATATATATATATATTTATATATATATACATATATATATATATATATATAGGCTATATATATGTTTGAGTGAAGAAATAAGGATTTCGAAAGAGCTCCGACCCGCCTCCTATTGAAAAAAAAATGAAATAATATTTATAACGATTGTCTATGAAATATAAGTAAATAATATAATATATAAAACCTCAGACGGAACCAAAAAAGCTATACAATGTTTTGTTCATTTTGTTTTTATTACAACAGCAACAGTTAGATCTAATAGTTTATTCTAAAGTTTTGAAAGCAGATATACAAACAAACAAATAGAAGTAAACTTTTCAAAAATATATTGTCTAATTTTATCATTGTTTAATAGTTAGCATTAATAATCAATATTTAATAATACAGCTAGGTAAATTGAAGTTTAATAAAACGTTTAGTTAATTCCCCCCCCCCCAAACAAACCGAATGCCAAGGGGCATAGCCCTTAGCGTTAATACTCGCCCCTTTATTTATTAATGTTGGGTACGTTGTCAGTGTGTCCACGTCTACGACTGAACAAAAATGAACGTCACGGTTGAGCAGCTGATTGAAAGAAGCCACATGGCTAAACTGAGAGCCTACTGTCCTTACAGTAACTTTCAAGTAGGAGCCGCCCTGTTGACTGAGGATGGAACCGTTTTTACAGGTATTTATACACCCCTCCTCACCCATTACTCAGCTTTTTTTGCTTAAGAAAATGTTTTAGAAATAGTTTTAAAAAAATCCTTAAGACTGTTTAGCAAACCATGACTGAAAAAGAATATACTGGTCCATGCAATACTTAAATTGAGAAACTTTAAATTAAATCTATAGGAGTTGCTATGCTTAGTTCTAAGCAGCGGCATAAAATATAACTCTGCCCTGATATTTTCCAGAAAAATCCATCATTTTATCCTCAACTTGGATTTCTTCCACTTTGCACTATTTTATCCCTCACTCTTATGCACATTGCACTATCCCCCCCTCCCCTTTCACATTTACGTTATTAGATTTCAAAGAAGTATTATAAATACATCATTCTGATTTGATTTAAAATATGTTGTAGCCCTCTTAACAATTACATTAGACAGACATCTATATATATTCAAAGGCTAAACGTATACAAAGTAAACATGACAGATAGGAAACAAGCTACTTTACACATCTAGGCCCTACATCTTGTGTATTAAATGAGATAAACATTATATAAAAAATAAACTTGTAAAGTGTAAAATATAAACACAACAACAAACCAGTGGTTATATTATAAGGGACCGTTTGCTAATATATTTCTGCAATTTGATAACTTGAAATACTTTGTTTAGGAAGTTATGATCGCACCCTGTCCTCTATACTTCTGATTTAGAGATTCGCTATGATTTTCTCATTGAAAATTAAAATTAAAATCGAAAGTTGTATACAGCGGAAGTCTTTGGGTAAGTTTAGGAGTAATTTAGGACACCTTTATTTCACGGAATAATACAACACTTAAGCTCTAAAAAAAGAGCAAGCTTGTCCATCTTATTATAGTCTTGTAACATATTAAACAACAATACATAACATGTCGGAAAAGCCTTCTTGTTAATCGACTTAGAAAAAAAAAGAAAAATATATTAAAAGGGAATTCATTACACGTGTATGTACTCATGTCTAACTAGCTTTATGTCATATTGTTTTTAACAGGGTGCAATGTAGAGAATGCATCATACTCCTTGACAGTATGTGCCGAAAGAACAGCCATTTTCAAGGCTGTGTCAGAAGGTCACACTAAGTTCAAGGCCATTGCAATCGCCTCGTAAGTAATATTATACTTAATAAGAAAAAAATATCCTTTTGAGAAAAACCTGCTTGGACACAACTTGAAAGAGTGTCATAAGAAAGGTTTGAAAAGTATGGCGTGCTATAGTTGTTTTAAGGTGGGACATAAGATGAGTAGTTGTAGGGAATTCACTCATAAACTGAAGGAAATAGATCAAAAGTTAAACCAAACTTGAAATACAACAAAAAGAAGGAACCTAGAGTTATCGTTATTGTGAACAAATATCGAGATAGTGAGTAAAAAGGGATCAGAGATTTTCAAAAACAAGGCGAGATCAAATTATTCGACGAAACAACACTGGAGGGAATTTGATCGGCATTCAGGTAGAATCGTGAACATTTATGTAAAGATCTACATATAGTTAAAATGAAACTGGACGGATATAATCCTGAATTCGGTATGAATGAACATAATGAATGTTTGTGTAGCTACAAATTTGATAGACTTCATTGTCACAAAAGTAAGTATAATTGTCTGACTGTAGAAAGACGAGATTTAGATTTGCCATGGCGAGATAGGGTTATAGTCAATAGTATAGACGTGCATATACCAAACTAAACATAAAGTATTGCTTACTGACCTGTAGTAGGGGTGTAAATACCGTTTGTTTTTTTCAAAACCTGTTTTAGGTTCTATACATCCAGTATTAAACCGAATTTCGGTTCTCCCCCCTACTCCCCGCGCGATGTCCCAGGCCGGAAAAAGCAGAATGTGCAAAGTTTAATAGGTCTATTTAAAAAAAAAAATAGTTAACACTTATTTAGTGTTTGCAGGAAATAACAAAGTTTGATTTGTGGGAATATGATTTTTTACACTTTACCATAAAATTCTTCGAAACTAAAAAACCTTAGGCTAATTGATTACATTGCAACAAATCCGATAATAGCTTTCAATAGTGATAATCAAATTTCTGATTATCGTTTACCATAATTCTAAGAAGCAAAAGCGTGCCAACTTTAAATTATTTATATTCTACTTACCCTTAACTATTTAAATAAACTTCTGTCTAATATGAAAGATATATTTGTATTAACAACACAGCGCGAACCTAGACATGTATGATGATGTATTGATCCATCAGAAAATGTTTTGCGTAGCACAAATCAAAAGAATATGTATTTAATATTACCGTTAATAATAGGTCTAAAGCACAGGCTCGGTGTCTAGCCTAATTGTTCAGGGTCATAAGGAAAACCTAGTTTTGCATCTCCATTGCGTACTTCAAAGGGGAGCGCACATCAAAAGGATGAGCCAAACATTCCTGTTAATTGTAACTTTACATTTGGTTTGATTTTTTTACCATACCGCAAGCCAGAGCTAGGATTTGTTTAAAAGCAAGGCATTTAAGAAGTGTTTTGTCGAATTCAGCATTTTTTTTTTAGAATATTTTTTCCATGAAAACTAAAACATTGTGTGCTACTTGAAGTAAATGATTACCTTCCAACCATGATACCGAAAACCGTTTTTGAAGATCAAAGCCGGTATTCGGTTTTAAAACTCTGGCAATCTACAATACATACAATTCGCGTAGTCTAGCTCAGAGATTACTAGGCCCACAATCCCACAATTAATGACTCACATGCCTCTTTTGTTAGAATGTTTCTAATACATTTTATACTATACAGATAATATATATTGCAGATTTACATTTGTTTTTTATTTGCGCTTTGAGGGTTACATTATCGTCTAAATATGCGCCAATACATTTTGTTTGAGTTGATTTATGGATACACTGTTGACTAGTAGATAGTTTGTTAGACATTTTTTATCCGAACCTAATGAATTCAGTTTTTCATGTATTCAATTTTAGTTTTTTGCCGTCCATCCAGACTTTGACTTGTCTTGGTCATTTTTCGAATAAGCATTGTTGTATCGAATATAGAAGAGTTGTGAGGGATGATGTTAGTGGTTGCAGGTGGTCAGAGGCAGATAAAGTTAGATATTGTTAGCTTGGCTATGGAATGTACCACGATGGCCGCCAGGGCAGATGTGTCCAGCCAATTGTAACGTGATGCCATGTAAATGAATAAATGCAAGGGTTAATCCTGGGATGTACAATAGGAAAATAAATACAGTCCGGTGTCTTGAGGACGATTGGTGTTAGTTTTTGTGTTTGTAGTTGCGGGAGCAGTAGGCTGAGCGTTGAGTGGAAATGTTAGGGAAGTTTAAGCGTCGGCTAGAGAGATTGTGTATGAATTTAGTAGAAGGCTTGTGTTGGTTAAGGATATGAGCAGGTGTAGTAGTAAAGTACGCAAAGTCAGCAGACGAACTTGTATATCTTTTTTAGATGTTATAAAATGTTGTATAATTAATCTAGACTTTGCTTCTTCATTACCATTGCTGTAATCTGCCTGTATCAGATCTCATAATAACAAAAAAAAACTCGTAACAACATGTCATAATTTAAATTAAATGTGCATTTTCAGTTATTAGAGTTGAAAGTGCGATGACATGGGATGTACCTAAAATCTAGACAAATACCCATCATTGTCAATAAAAGGATAATATCGTGTTATTTTAAAAGACAAGGTGGCAATATTGTTTAATGTCCTGAATGGCCGTTGGTACTTTAATAAACAGTTACTGTCTTTTGTTTCAGCAACATGAAGAATACATTCATCAGTCCCTGTGGCTCATGCCGACAGGTTCTTCTTGAGGTATATTATATTATACATATTTCACAAGTATACAATCATTATAACTGGAATTGTCATCCTGTTCTCATTGATTTAGTTTTAATTAACGTGCATGTGTAATTTTTATTTGCTAAGGAAAAATAAATATTAATATTAAAACATTTTGTTAAAGTTTTGATGTCTCGCGTTGAATACTAAGTATTTTGAGTAAAGGGTATGACACGATCTATATATCTTAAGTCTATCTTGTCATCCATCAATCTATTTATTACATCAATTATCTGTATATATATATATATATATATATATATATATATATATATATATATATATATATATATATATATATATACATACATATATATAAATGATGTATAGATATACATATACAAGCTAAATAGTCCGGCGTTTTTGATTACGCATTTTATATTGGCGATTGTAATTATACTACAAGGCATTGTGCTATTTAGTTTATTGTTGTTGTATTACTGTGTTATAAGCGTTCTCATTTAATGTGTTGTTTTCTTATCAAGGTAGCGTTTATATTTGATGTTCTTTTGTTATTTCTCATTAGATATTGTAATTGTCAACATTATTATTAAATCATTTAATTATTATATGGTATCTAAACTCCTGACATCCAAAGAGTTTTGTTGTTTTCAGTTTTGTTTGATATTTAATTGAAATAGCACAATTTGTTCAGATATTTGGTTTTCTTTACAATATACAAATTTATATATTGCGTTTAATCAACGAGCAAAAATACATTCAAAATCCAATTAATTAAATATGTAATATAAATATATCGTTTATTTATACTAGACATTATTTACATCATATTTATTGACTAAGTAAAATTTAACTCAGTTTCTTGTTTAGATCTATCTATCTATATTTTTCTTTTCTATCAAGTTTGGCAGGGACTACAATGTATATATGACCAAACCAGATATGACCCACCAAAGCGCCACAACTGGAGAGCTCCTGCCCTACGGCTTCTGTCCCTTGGATCTCACGGCAGAGCGCGTTTAAAATGCATCTCGATATAAAAGATATATCGCATCGCAAAAACGTTTATCAGAAAAAGAAAAGGACTCGGAATTATAATTTTGGTCACAAATATTAAAATATTTATTTACTAAAAAATACAGTTTAAAACATACATTTTTAATATTTTTTTTGGACGTTGTAAAGTTAAACAAAAAGTTATAATCAATTAAAATATTGAAAAAGTTTGATTTCAGCTTATTGTTTAGTAAGCAGAAGTAGAAGTATAAAGCTATTGTCATAAAAGTTACTCTGTGTTAAAAGGTGTCATAAAATATCTGGTCTGGTCAAATGATGTCATTAAACAAGTATTTAGATAAAATATAACATAAGAAAATATAAAGGATACATTATATGTATGTATGTCGAAATGAAGTAATTAGGCCTAAATGTTTGTCTGTCGAAAAGAAGTCATTAAAAGTATGTCTGTCGAAATGAGGTCACTAAATATGCGTCGGGGTAAATGATGTCATAAAATGTAAAAGTAAAGTACCCTACGGACCAAATGGATCATAAGGGCCGGTGAAACAGCGTTCACCAGTTACTATTGCCATGTCATACTAGAAGATGTGTGGCCAGCACAATGCTCAGTCACCTTTGCTTTATCCCTACACATGTCAGGTACCATTCATAGCTGGGTAGACTTAGGGACAGTCTCAGATCCAGGCAAGAAAATATCATAGTCTTCACCAGAATTCAAACCCATGACATTCGGATACGCCAGTCATAAAATGTATGTCTGTGCTAATCTTATCTAATCTTATACATTAAAGAGAAGATTATTGCATCCTACGCTCATCCGCGGTCCGAGTCTAGTCTTGCATTTTTATAAGTGTTTTAAATGATGTTAAGTTACTGGTTTTCCTGGTTTGTTCAGGCAATTGTTACGACCACAATCCCCTTTTTGTCAGAAACGTGTAAATGTTGTTGATAATTCTCGTTATTCCTAGGGTAGACTTTGGTTATTATCATTTATATTTCAGTATTACACAAACTCTCCTTACTGTCTTGGGCACGAAAACAGGATTTGCGTTCTAACAGTTCCTTTCCTTGACGTTGTAGTTGTTACGAATGTCGGTTGTCACGTACCCGCCTTCTCGTCTTATCCAGTTAATGGGATATTCAAAGTTTTAATATCAAGGCTCTCTGTCTTAAGGGGTATGAGCGAGATTGCGAGTAGTGAACTATGTTAAACTATCCAACGAATATCTAAGTACTAACATTCAGAAAGATAGGCCCGGTTCAGTTGAATAATGAATAGTTTATTAAATATAAAGAAATAACAAAAGGAATATTCACAGAAGTTACATACAGTAATCAAACATGAAATCATAATATCTTCTTATAGGTATAAGATCACCCACGAGGATAGCAAGAAAATAGCGACTCTGATCTTGACCTAGATCAGGAAATATTAACATATTACAAAGATATGAAAGAGGCATTCAAAGAAATCTCCTCAATATATTTAGAAATAACCGTACAATAGTACAATACTAAAATGTTATAGTGTTTCCGTTATTATTATAATTATATTTATACAGTGTGCCCAAAGTTATCATTGTAAATCTCACTTATGCTTTTACAAATCTGAATAAAAACACAGTCTTGCACGGTCAGGCCTCTCTAGAGATGGGTCGCTCACTAAAGAACTGATCAACTGACCCGGGTCTTTTAAAGGAACGGATCCGAAAGCCGATCACTGTCAAAAGACCCGGATCAGTACTGATCCGTTCCCGTTCTGCATTTCGATATGTTGGTTTCCATAGTTCACTTAGAATCCGGATCTGACCCTGATCAGACCGATTCAGACCCGCTCAGTACTGATCGGATCAGACCCGATCAGTACTGATCGGATCAGACCCGCTCAGTACTGATATGGGTCTGTACTGATCGGATCAAACCCGCTCAGTATTGATCGGCTCAGACCCGCTCAGTACTGATCGGCTCAGACCCGCTCAGTACTGATATGGGTCTGTACTGATCGGATCAGACCCGCTCAGTACTGATCGGCTCAGACCCGCTCAGTACTGATCGGCTCAGACCCGCTCAGTACTGATATGGGTCTGTACTGATCGGATCAGACCCGCTCAGTACTGATCGGCTCAGACCCGCTCAGTATTGATATGGGTCTGTACTGATCGGATCAGACCCGCTCAGTACTGATCGGCTCAGACCCGCTCAGTACTGATCGGCTCAGACCCGCTCAGTACTGATATGGGTCTGTACTGATCGGATCAGACCCGCTCAGTACTGATCGGCTCAGACCCGCTCAGTATTGATATGGGTCTGTACTGATCGGATCAGACCCGCTCAGTACTGATCGGCTCAGACCCGCTCAGTACTGAATGGGTCTGTACTGATCGGTTCCCGTTCTGCATTTCGATATGCTGGTTTCGAATGCGAGTGATCAATTGCTGTCAATTGTAAATAATGTTGATGATACCATTTTTGTATTATAATTAGCCAATATGACTACAGTATTTTACATTTACCCTTTTAATTTTACTTATTAGGTGAAAAAAAGGAATTATAGCTTAAAAACAAAAGTTTAATTATAATTAGTTTAGTAGCCTACAACTAGACAATTGAGAACAATTATTTCTTATTTATATTTTTTTATGTTTTAAGTAACAAAAAAAACGGCGTTTCAACAAGGGATCCAATTTGTTTTTCTCTCCCCTTGACATCCAACATATAAAATTATGGAGGAAGGCGAGGGGGGGGTAAATTACTAAGTGATCCGTGGAACCGTTCAACGGATCCGTATCTTTTTAGTGAGCGCTCAATTGAGCGGCGATCAGCATGGTGAACGGTTTTGCCCATCTCTAGGCCTCTCTCAGGCAACTGACTAGCAAACTAGGAAAAAGTCCCTTTCTAAACCTAGCGCATGAATCGCTAAAATAACACCACCCCAACACTAATCACGGGTCGCTCACACAGTGTACACTTTGGCACGTAACACGGTCATGCCCGAATGCTACTCGGGAAGAAAGAGTAATTATATGCATTTGTTCTCGCATAGGGGATAAGAAAAGTGTTTTTCTCTTTATGTTTATCTGGTGATAATGATGATTCACATATTGGTGGTTCCAAGTATAGGAACACACAATGCTTATCCCCCCCCTTCTTTTTTTCCCTACACAAGATTTTGTGGGCGGGGCTTATTTTTCAATTTCCTTGACTTTTAGTACGAAGGCGAAAGATTCTTTGTAACTTTGGGATTCCGTGTTTATGTTGACCTCAAATTCTCGGAGTGGCTAGGAATGGTTTATTATTTCTGCATTGGGGAGTTCCTATCATTTTTTATGAGTTCTGTAATGATACCATTATTTTCACCCCTCCTAGTAATAGGTCTGTCCCCCGCACCACTCTAATAGTATTTAATGATTTGTTTGTCTTAAAGGCAGTTAGTTTCAAGATAATTTCTTTTGAAGTCGCTTGTGTTTGCACTATTTTATTCTAACTGTACATAATCTTTATATTGTATATATATATATATATTTGAACATATCACCTGAATGAAACTATCAACAACATTTAAACTGAAGCTTCCTCGTCAAGTTACTATTCTATTGTGTTGTCTACAATACTATAATATTTATTTACTACTCTAACGTCAGGGAAAAGAACTGTTAGAACGCAAATCCTGAGTTTGTGCCCAATACCATAGGGAGCGTTCGTGTAATACTGAAACATAAATAATAATAACTAAAGTCTACCATACGAGACTTTTCAACGATATCTACACGGCTCTGGCCACAAGGAGATTGTGGACGTAACAGATGTCATAAGATGTATGTCTGTGCTAATGATGTCATAAAATGTATGTCTGTGCTAATGATGTCATAAAATGTATGTCTGTGCTAATGATGTCATAAAATGTATGTAAGGGTAAATGATGTCATGAAATGTATGTTTGGGTCTAGGATACACCCTTCGGCATTAATGGGTTAATATATTAACTTTAGGCTTTAGGATTCCTATAAAAATAACCTCGGAATATATTGCATCTACTACTAGTTATAGTTTTTATGAGGACAAATAAATCTTCGTTATAAAGCAATCATTTGAATTCCTATAAGGTTAGTGCAACAAAATTATTTTTTTTTCTTGTCGTTGATAAAGTCATAAATGCATTGAGCACATATATGTGCTATTCTATGGTAATTGGGTCTGAGTTAACATCAGTAGGTGTTGACAACTTTAATACGTCTATGTGCCAGAAATACTTGACTTTCTACCATTCAAAGGTCATTTAAGAAAAAAGAACTGTATTTACTGAAGGACTACCTTAGAGCATTTTAGAAAAAAAGTAAATATTTTGTCTTGCTGCTATGCTGTCCATACCCGCCCTGGTCACTTACAGAGACGTGGTTAATCCAGTTCTGGTCAACGGCGACCACCCACGTGTTCATGCTTTCGTTTGAAACCAAGCTGTTTAACACATCTTTAAAGACTATGAACCTGGAAGGTGGTTCTCGGGCTATTTATAGGAACCTCTTTTTATTCTTGTCCACTCATTACATAGACTGTCTTTTGTTGACGATTTTCTACATCGATATGCTGCGCCTCTTTCTCATCCTCATATTCTTCGACAGCCAAGTGGCAAAGACCATAGTTTGTATTCACACAAAAGCATTCTCAGATGTTAACTTTTTACAACCAACGCTCAGTGTCCACCCCGAACTCAGCGGTACCAGAAGTCAACCCCGTTAACTACAACTGCGCAACATCTAACGTTGTGATACGAGAAGCCAGCACCTTTGACAAAGACGGTCCGTATGAGCAATGCGACCAGTTGGAACAAGTATCAACAGTAGAAAACCCGCACACATATAAACAAGACAATCTTTCCCGGTTAAGAAAGCAAAATTCTAAAACGACATTTTTATCTTGACATCATTCACTAAGATCCAAAGAAAATAATAATATACAGTCTTCTATAAAAAGCAAGCAACATAGTTTTCACTAACACATCAAAACGAACACAGCTAAAGTCCAAAATAATGTTAACCCTGATGAATTTATCCAAATGAATGGGAACGAATTGCTTCGTTGCGACCACTCAGCTTCTTCAGATAGAGACAATGACAAAAGCACCATCATAAACTTACACTGCGACGTCAACTCGACTCAAAAAAATGTTGGCGTTGGCAAAACGTTTCGGAAATTGTATACAATCTCAAAAATTAAGATCCAGGATACGAGCAAAAGCAATGATAGTCTAGTCCACACAGCGTCAATGAACGCCGTTGATATTAATGCTCTAAGTGCATCCAGTAACAGCCTACTGTTGCGAATATTTAAAAGTGCTGAGAACGTAAACTCCCTGACGCGTTTAAAAAAGTTGCAGATGCCTGTTTTTCCGGACTTCCACGAGGATTTACTTCCGAAAAGCTCCAGCAGGAAACATAGAAGAGAAAAAGCTGCGGAAATAGGTCATGTGACCGAAAGTTGTGTTAACATTTAGATTTTGTCGGTGGTGAGGAAGATAAGGACAACCCTCAAAGGACTTGCTCTGAAAAAACACTGACGCTATCCAAGAAAACCTCCCCGCAGGGCAAAAAGAAGATATGCGTAATCACACTCACTGGGCTGTCTTCCAAAACTGCCCTCATGGTGGAGTTGAATAGTTCAAAGGGGAGTAATTTGATAAACTTATCGCCAATCGAAAAGAATAACAAATCACATGCAGTCAAAATTGCAGAAATCCAAATAAATCCAAGCGGAGATAATCTTCACGTTACTCTAAGACCAAAGAGTCCATACGTTGTCTCAGCAGGACGGACCTCTCACGCATCTACGATCAGTAAGAAATCGCAAGAGGGTACCAAGAATGCCCGCTCTCCCCGAGAAGAGTTCGTAAGCACCGCGGACATTCTTCAGGAGCATCACAATCGAGGATCGTTGCATCCTTTTAGGACCAGCAGAATGTTATTTACAATCTCACTGGTCTTCGTCATCAGCTTTCTCCCATTCTTTATAATCGCTCATGCTCTGGTCCGATCCTCTGTTGGGTCCAGCTTATACATCTCCCTCACAGACGCTGCGGTCAGCATTTTTATCCGCTCCTCCCTCATCAGCAACGCAGTCAATCCGATCATCTACGGACTTTTGAGTAGCCACTTTCGCCGTGAGTGTACTGGACTAGTCTGTTGCCTGTTTCTGAAATAGAAGGCTCAGTTCAAAGATTTCTTAAAATAATCAGCAAGAGGGTGCCAATGATGGCTCAATTCTAATATTAATTTAAATATTAAACTTTAACATTGTAATATTACGTTACATAATGCACAGGTCTATTGTATCTCAAATTATCTTCTGCCTTCTCCACGTGAACCTTTGCTAATGATGACCAAAACCGCGGATTTCATAGATCATCAATGGCAATATTCTGGGACAGTGTACTATCGATGTACGTAAAGCGGCTCACTGTGTTGATGTTTTCGCCATTGATACTCATGTTTGGCTAGACAAAGTGCTTTCCGTGGGCTGGTTGGCATAGCACGTATGTCTTCTTAGTGCTGATGGTAAGTCCGTAATTTGAACATGCACTGGGTAAATTGTCAACACTGTGTTTCAAATCAGCCTCAGAACCGGCATTGAGGGCGCAGTCGTCGGCAAATGGTAAGTCGAGAATGGTGTCAAACGTGACCTTTGCTTTTGCTTTGAGTCTCCTAAGGCTGAACAGCCCGCCATCAGTTGGGTACCTATTGTTAACCCCCCTTCACCCATACCTTAATGCATCACTGAGCATGGCTGCGAACATAATACTAAACAGTGTTGGAGCCAGAACACATGTTACACATCCCTGCTTGACGCCATTAGTAACTGGGAAGGGTTCAAACACTTCTCCGTTGTCCTGGACACAGGCCTGCATTCCGTCGCGGAACTTATCTTACCATAGGTATGAACTTTCTTGGGTAGTCAAAATTTGCCATGATTGTGCTCACTATACTTTAGAGATAAAAAAATCAAAGTGTCAATACTACGTAAACCATACTATATACTATTTTACACCATTACTGTCCATACTATTGAACGAACCGCCATCTTGGATCAAAATTACAACAAATATACATGTCTTTACACTATCAGGGCGAATTAAAAGTGGCTGTAGAGGAATACGTCTGTGGACATTTTATCTGCTTTGCTTAGACAGACCCGTGAACAGTGGCAAGTAAAGTTGGATGGCTGGCTATATAAACAAATAATATCGCAATACCAACTACATTACAACAAAAGAAGAATATGCACACCAGACGAAGAATTATTGAGCGTCAGCCTCCGGTCAAACTATCTACCATACGCAACAAGAAATATAGGCCTGTCGTCAAGATTTCAGTCAACAATAGCTGACTACTAATGAACTTTTTCTTGCATGATAATTGTGTGATTGTGTGTGCGATTGTCTATTTTTAGAAGTATATTTCTGTGCCTGTATATAAATTACAAATATTTATTTTATTTTGTTTAAAATATGCTGAAGGACAAAACATCTGTAATCAAGACACATTTCCATTTGTTTGGATCAATAAAGAAATCTTATCTTATCTTATATTTGCCTAAAAAAACAGAGAATCAATATGGTGGGGCACACCAAGCTTCTGTTCGAGGGCCGGATTCCCCACGTGTAACATAGGGTAAGATCTTTAAACCAAAAGCAATTAATTACTTTCTCCCACTGCGGAATTCCCCTTGGATCAGTATTGTTGTTGCTCGCTAGTTTACCTGCACTGTCGCGCGGTAGCGCAAATCCCATACTACAGGTATGGGCGTCCAGACACCAGAGCGGGGTTGAGGCGGGAATTCCGTGCACATTGCTTCCTCCCAGCCGATGCTCGGAACCCCTCAGTGGTGCGGCCTCATAGCAGGGGCTGTCCTCAGTGCGTTAGCCAACCGGTGTGCTCTTGATGCAAGCATACTGGTGGTTTACACACTTTGCCAGCGATGATGCCCATGGGTACATACGTTTTTCCAGAAGTCTCTAAACTTACCAACATAATTGAACATATACTTGTGTTATCTGGTCATTGGATTCATAAAAGCAGGTCGTTGTACTGGCTATATAATCACTTTGGGTGCAAAGTCAAACAATTTGTTACCTTAAAGATTTAGACAAATAAAACACAAAGAAATATGAATTATACATTTTAAAAGATTTTAAATATTCTAAATGTAAGTAAAAATGTATCTAAGCCAACTACAGCCGCGTAACTAAAAGGAACTAAAAGTAAGAGACGGGGCCTGCGCGGGTCGCCAAACTGACGCTTCGGGAAATTATTTGCTAAATATCTGACAAAGAATTAATTATATATATAACAATTAATTAATGATATTTTTTAAAAAATTTAAACAATCAAACATTTTTAATATCTTCCCTCTTCCAGATTGCAATAACTCAGTTTAAATTAGTTTACATAAAGCCTGTTTATTGTATAGTTACTTGATAGTTTGTCTATTTCTGACAAAATATTTTATGCTACTCATTATCTGAAAAATCGTGGCGTGTTTGTGCATTTTGCCATTTAAAAAAAAACAAACATTTATTTGATCATTTCCCTCATCTTAATGGTAAATCAGGGTAAATATGTTATCCCATTCAATGGATAAAGTGTTTTAAATTTGTATTTACAGCATTACGTTTGTATCCAATCTGTTCGCTGCAAAGCAACATTCCACCATGTTTTAAAACTCCTTGTTAGCTTTAATAATAAATTTAAAAAAAACATTATAGAAAAGCGCCAATTTCAACAATCGCCCCAGGTGCCATTTTCCATACTTACGCCGTCGTCTTGCCCCAATAGTATTTGACTTGTACATTATTCTTATTAATAGTGCTTCTATTGTTTTTAATTAAACAAATCTAGATGCTTAAATTTATTTTTAATTATCATCAATGACATGTTAAAAGACAGGTTACAATTATCATCAAACCGTATTCATGTCGCCTATTTAGATTGTGTTCAGAACTAATAATAGAAAAATGTATAAAAACATGCTTCTTCATTTTCTTTACAATAATATAATTTTTAATAGATCTATATATGTATCGCTGCTCCGATTTTGGTTCACATATAGTGTCTAAAAGTGGCATATAAATGAATGCATATATTTAAGAGAAGGTAGAAATAGCAGTTACCTTTTAAATGTAAAGCAGATTCTTGTTTTCAAAAATATTGTCGAAAATACGGTATTATTTAAACGGATATATTAAAGTACAAGGCGAATATATTATATACATTGAAAAAAACAAACTTTCCGTACTTTTCACGCCTTTAAGTGCATCTCTTTATGTCAAATTCAATAGGTCGCACACCTTACTTAAACATGCATGCAATTGTTAATATTAATTAGTTAAGCGTGTTAATTTAAAACATGAAAAAAAAATAATTAAAGATTAACTTTTATAAAAAAAAACTGTCGCATTAGCAGAATTTAACAAACATAAGAAGCAACTGGGCTAGAGATGGAGTGTTTTTCATTTTTCGAAGCAGTGACGTAAAAAGAGCAATAGTGTGGGCATACAAATATAATACTTTTCCCAAACTATAGGAATTGCGAGAGTAATATAGATACATAGACACATTTTAAATTTCGGGTCAGATCCACGATTTCTACCCCATACTCGCATTACGCTGCTTCTCACCAGTGTGTCACAATGCATGTCTTACTTCCAACTTTTTTATTTTATCTACAGTAAACAAAACTATAATAAACTAATCTTTACTAAACAAAACTATACTGAACAAAACAATAATAAACAAAACTATTATAAACCAAACTATATTAAACAACTATATACTAAAGAAAACTATACCAAACAAATCTATGCTTAGCAATTATTTTCTAAAAACTTTAATGCAAAACAAATATATTCTAAACAAATTAATATATATCAAGTATTCTAAACAAATCTATAGCTAAACAAATATTTTTTTAACAAATATATACTAAACTAATCCGATCTAAACAAATATATACTAAACACCTTTAGGCTAATCTAATGACACACATAGTCTCTATAGATTTTTTTTTAAAGTCCCTACTTACAACGTGAACAACACTCATCAGAAAATCCAACTGGACATCCAGATGTACATCGTTTGGTGCTAAACAGACAATCATCCGTTTGGTTCAAACAATTACTTTTTCGGTTACAGTCAATAATGTATCTAGGTATTTCTGTACACTGCATCTCTGAGAGAAAAAAAACACAACTTGGCAGATTATATTTTGGTTTATGTTTAGAAAAAAATATAAATAACTCAATAAAATACCATAGCTAGATACAGTCAAGCCAACAAGCGTATTAATCTATAACACGCACACATATATAAAAACAAAGAAAAACTGTAATAAATAGATTCAGATGTCAAAGTTTCATAGACTTTATTTTCATTGGAATTATTCTGTAATTCATTTAATAGGTAGCTTGTTTGTGCAAACCAATCTTGTTTTGTTCTAATAGCAGCACTAAAACAATTTTCTTAATCTATAATTAATACACATAAAGTAGACAGTGTGTGTGGATTGCGATCCTCATTGGTTAGATTAAAGACACGGCACATTATTGTTTTATAGTTTTAGTTTTGCGATCCTGCTTCCGGTGTATGTCCTGCTAGTTGCGAGGTTAGCTTATCCGACTGCCATTCGTACAATCTGAGTTCGATTCTCTAATGATACCTTTTTTTTCTATTTTTTTTAAAATTTCCATTAATATTATTTTTTTAAACATTCTAAAGAATTTCAAGACTTACAACTTTCCTAAAATGTTTTGAGTAAGTAAAATCGAATATTTATGTTTTAAACGCATGCGAGAGACGTGGGTTTGATTCTGAGCCAGTGATCGTCCAAACTTTTGTAAAAAAAAAAGCCCTTTTTGAACTCGATTACAACAATAATTTTAAATTACTTTTATAAATGTTTTAAGTAATTATTCGAGTCTATATTGTTTTAATTATTATAACTTTATATTCATTGCCGTTTATACAATTGTTATCCGTATTTCTATAGGTTTATGTATTTTGTTCCCCGAGCAACGCCGGGGAATTTAGTTTGTAATAAGTTTTAAAAAATGAAATACATCAGTTGTGTAGCCGTGTATTTGTAACGTGGTGTAGACCCGCCGTTGACGACCCAGAAATAAAAATGGAAACTTAAAAAAAAAATGATTGTGCTTACGATAATGCCCTTTACTCAAAAGTTTTGCCTTATACAGAACGCAACTAGCGCGACAACCTGGATATGCCACTGAAACTAGCTACAATTTTCTTTACTTCGGTAGCATTTTCCAGACGAGTTTATTAAGACTTATAAGGTATATATCTTAGTTTAACCAATTAAATTGTCCACGTTAAATCGGTTGGTTTATATACATATGATTATAGACTACATATTAATAGTCTATGATATTACTTATTGTTAATAATATATTTTTTTAAAAATCTTTACAATTAATGGATAGTGATTTCATTAATTTATAAAATTGCTTCTGTAAAGCTATATCCTTTACATAAAATGCGCATTATTAAGCGCTAATGTCATTATTGGAAAACAAGCAATCAAAATGTTAATTATGATTTGGATTTACAAATAAAATAACAAAATGTCCTGATAGAAAAGAAATTACTTTTTTTCTTATAAAATATAATATTTTCTTAAGTATAGTTGCAATAGACTAAATGTATTGCACCTTTAAACAAATGAACTTCACAGAGCTCAAGTATAACTCCAGTAGTTGACACATCTGAATATATTTCATTATATGGTATCAGTTGGATTGTTTCGGTATTTCTCATGTACATGAAGGCCAGTTGACCAGATTCGTAAAAGCTGTAAACTTCACTGTTGTTGTATTTGACCAATCTGAATAATTGATCTTGGTCATCTAAGCTTTCGAACACTGGAAGATATGATTTCTTGTTTAGCAAATTATTAAAGCTCAGTTTTTATATAATCGCAAATGCAATAATTATACTAAAACAATATTTACTTAAAATGGATGCCATGTATGTGAAAGATATTTATGTGCAAATTAATAAACATTTCAACTAAATTATACATGCATTGTAATTGATATTAATTTAGGGAATCAAATAGATACAGTGCTAAGTCTGACTTAGCCATAATTCTGGAATGTCCTACAATCACATGTCAGAGATGCAATATGTCTAGGAATGATTATAACAATTGAACAGGATGGGACTCCATGATCTCAGCGAACAATAGGCTACTGATCTCGCTTGAACCCGACCAGAGTGGGCACAAACCTTACCGTTTTTTTAGCTCAAGGCGCTAAAGAATGATGATTGGTGACAAATTCTAACCAATTATAAAAAACGCCAGCGGATTTGATTATTAGATATAGAAATAAATCACGTCCATTCTTGTAATCTTTGAATAATTATCGCCATTTTATTAAGGGCCTATATGTCAAGAAGTTTATAACACATAGAAGCTATACATTAAAAAAATAAAACCAAAAACAATGAAAAAACAAATAGTAAATGCAATTATTAAAATAAAAATAATTTACTATAATGATTAAGAAGAATATCCTTGTTGTTTACGTCTGCATTAGTCGTATTAACTAGAGAAGACGTGCAGTTATATCCAATGGTGCTCTGATCAACAACGTTGTAAAATCGGCTTGACCATATAGTCGATGTATTCTCAGCAGGTAGACCCAATTCATCATCGAGTCCTGTTCAATTATACGTTACAAAGAAACCTTGCATCTCAATAAAAGAACCACAACATAATTTAATTATCAAAACTCGGTTAACTTTTCTTTACGTAATCATGTTGTGCACACCTAAGAAAAGGTTATGGACCCATGTGAGCTGCATTCAGCCACATCGTCCGTAGTTTGAGGAATCGGGCCGAGCTGTGTGCATATAGATTTGTATCAGCTGTATGCTTTAAAATCCTGAGTTAATATAACATAAACTTTAGCCTGCTGTTTAATTAAACACAAAAGACTTTAAATGAAGGAAGTAACAATGCATATTTCAATTTGATTTTCTTTTTGTATACACACAATACGCAATAATCGCTTGATTACATTTACAGTGTTAGGTTAGTTCATATAGAATAATTACTTTCACTCAATGCAAGAATTAATTAGTTTCAATACTAAGTTGTAATGGTTTACCTCCACTAAACCAGTATCCGTACAATCGAATACGAAGATCTGTAGCGATGGTTAGTGAATCAATCAACATCACAGTATCACAATGAACGGCGTAGTTCAACACACCCCTTACAGTGACTATGGACTTTTCACAGAACTGCAAGGCACCTTGGCTACTGAATGAGATGCTGATTTCTTTTTTCATACCTGCATATTGATGAATTTTTAAAAGCTTTTCTGATGTAGAGTTAGCAAATCAAATCATAGTAGCAATAGCTATAAGTAATCAGTGTTATTAGCCTACAAGGGATTAAAACATTGACACAACACACATTTATCAGTCATCTTTAGTCAACAAATTGTGAGAATCCGTCAATGTTTGGCATACTTCACGGAGCGTTTAACTATTCGTTTGTATATGGTTTTATTAAAGAACTACTACAAAAACATCGCTTTTGTTAAATATATTTTTTTAATTCTAGAAAATGATATCGATACGAAAGTAAATCGCGAATCTTTCCATGCTAACTAATATTAATGTAAAAAATCACCCGCCAAGCCCAGTGCACTCTATTTCCACACTACAGTTGCAGATTTTGGGGTGGGGAAAACACGACACCAAAAATATGAAAATAGTAACTTCTGTTTGTGTCCAACCACAGTATGAAATATCCAATATTAAAAATGTCAGTGACATCCACGCAGCTGCGTGTATGCCAAATACGTTTAAAATTACAGGGAGACAGTGGGTGTTTTTTTTATAAGGTAAACAGTTGTGGCGTGCTGGTCTAAGATGCTGTCACCGAGCCTGCAATTAGCGTATAGGCTATCAGTGCAGACTTAGTGGATAACTCTGCAGGTACACAGGGTGATGGGGAGGGGTGATTTAGGCAGGTGTTCTAGGTGGTATGTGGTCCCGAAGTGCAGATGATTCCTAGGTGATTCTAAGACAAATTTATATCCAGGTTTCGTTTTGGCTCTTTAATACGTAGGTTGAGTTAAACTGTTGACTAATTGACACTGTCACTGGACGTCACACAAACAGGTATTCTATCAATCGATAAGCAAGGCGTATTGTAACAACGAATATTTTATTCACGTGAAAGTCCGTATTCAATCATTAATGACGTGAGCACATAATTCATACAATCCAATTACAAGTGATATAGAGTTTACATTTAATCATAGGCTTAAACTATATGTAGTAGATAGTCCTAACAAGGACTCTACAACAGACTGTAGCACCGCCTGGTGCTGTTGGAGCTCGGGGCATCCAACCTTCGAGACTCCTTAAGCCAGACTGTCCTACTACCGGAGCTCAGGGTATCCGACCCTCGAGACTCCTTAAGCCAGACTGTCCTACTACCGGAGCTCAGGGTATCCGACCCTCGAGACTCCTTAAGCCAGACTGTCCTACTACCGGAGCTCAGGGTATCCGACCCTCGAGACGCCTTAAACCAGACTGCCCCGTAAAACTCAAACTATAAGTTAAATTTATAACTAAAAGCATGAATAATCACGTGGTGCAAAATGGGAGTGGTAGGGGGGAATGTACATGTTTTCTTAGTCTGATTGATAGGAGTATGGAAAGCACAGGAGAGGGCGGAGTTATCTCACGCCTCTGACCATAGGGGATGGCGGTGGTGGACGACATCTAAAGCCTTTTCCCGTGGTCAGAATTTACTTTCTTTACGGTCGGCTCATTACGTTATACGGCTTACAGTGGTTAACTCGACCACCTGGCCATCTCAGATGTCTATTTTGAAATACATGTTATATCTCGTTGGTCGAGGACGTAAGGAGGTACGGGGAGGTGGTGAAGGTCAATAGGTGGGCTCAGTGATGATTGCGCCACATATGACCTTGACTTATTTTCCGATCTTCCGTGGTACGGGTAGGGGGGGGGCGATAAGCACACACGTTTTACAGCATTTAGAGAATACATGAATGGGAAACTAATATCAATAACTAGTCATATAACAATGAGTAATATACTTATAAGCATGCAGAAATATACATATATAATGTAAGTAAAATTCATTGCGATGCAAAATACATAAAGTGTTAAATGTAGGAGAAAGAAAGGAAAGACTCATTGTCACTCCAATCAGACATGCAGGATTGTGGCAATGTTGTCAATGGTTTGTACGTACAGATGATATGATTATAGTATCTTATAAGAGCGGATTACATCTAAGACCTTTCTTAGTTGCGTGTGACGTTGATCTTCTCCCAAAACGCCACACCTGCCCCGCCATGTTTTAAAGCTTTCATATAATGAAAGATTTGATCCATTAGAGGTACTGCACTTACTATTTACACTATGAGAGTTCTGGACCATCGACGCGAAGCGGGTGATCATCGCTACGGGGAAGAGGGGGGGAGGGTCGAGACAAGGCGGTAAGGGGTGAAGGGGCGAATTTTTACGTTTTTCTCTTGAGGGCGGAGGAGAGAAGCATGCTTTAGCGTTTCTTACAGTACTTTAAATCTATTCCGGCATTATGCTTAGTCTAGGTTCGTCCCATTTATTTGCGAGCTATTGACACGGTTTATTCATTTTATCGTTTGTCGGTGACTGTCTTAGGTCCTTACTTTTCATATATTGATAGGCATTAGCTAGGAAATCTATTTATTTCATGCTTTCTATGTGCTATTAATGCGGGATTCACTTAATCGACCTCGGCAGTAGTTTCTACGCAATCTGGGGGAATTCCGTGACGGGATGCCAGAACTGGTTGATAGGGATCGAATTGTTGATCGAACTATCAGGTCCACCAGTTCACTCCCTGACTCGCACTAAAAAGGACAGGTGAGGGGATCTGGGATCGCAACGTAAATATGAGGGGATCTATGACGGAGTCATAGAGGGTGGGGTGTAGGTTCCTTTGCTTAACGTAGGTACATGCATTACTGGTCTAGTGATCGTTCTTCAGGGATGGGGCGGGCATTGTGAGAGCGCATGCAGCTGACCTAACACAAGCCTAAACACTAGTGTTTCTGATCACATGGATTCTGAGTTCACATGTGCGAGTGACTCCTAGTGGGCGAGGGGGCGGAGTAAGGCGATAGTCAAGACACCTCTGGCGCGATAGGCCAGGAAATTGTATCAATGTTGTCGTTTGTTTGCAATTGTTGGGCCCTAGATCTAAAACATAAACATAGCTACTTTTTAATTGTTACACTATTCCCTTTTATTATTTCCTCAAGCAACAACACCTCCTTGTTTAACAGTTCAATACAGATTATATGCTGGTAGAGAGAGTGGGAGGAAGGCTCGAATTTACGCGCGTCATGCCTCGTTGGTCATATGACCAGGGCAGATTACTTTTAACTGGCGTTGGGGGGTGGGGGGTTGTGCATGCCTGTTTAGTTACAGTGTTTACGCAGCGGCGGAGGGGGTGGAGCTGGCAGTGGGCGTACATTACTTTGTCTTCAGTAAAGATTAAATCGTTTTCCTTTCTCTATTCCCGTTTTATAAATTTGTAAAATCGGTAAAGAAGCAATTATTAAATTCGCTACCAATAATATCTCTGTAATAACATTTGACCAACTTACATAAATGCCACTCACCGTTTTATTTATACACATTCATTTTCTTTCACGCTAGACCGCGGGGTCTTGAATCTTGACGTCAGAGTGGTCTGGCACATCAGATGAACTCGGATGACATCGGTTGTGTAAGCGCTTTAAGAACAGTCAATTGGCCCGTAGGCAGTCTTTAAATATAACACATTTATTATCCAACGTGTTGTGTAAGGAACACAGTTCATCAAAAATTAATATATACACATGGTGATCCGATAATAGTTATTATACTCCAATCTATAGGCAATAATGTCAGCTTTCAGGAAACGTACTGCACATGACAGTTTAATCCAGTGTGAACGTGGCTGTAAGTATCCAAGATGGCTGAATGGGCGAACATATGCAATGTTGAAGATTGCGATTTGGATTGCGGCCCGGTGGACGCGAATATTTTCAGTGTTTCTCAGGGCGGGTACTGGTTCACAGTATTTGGCGGACATAGTTATGCGATCTTGCAAATAATTTCGTTACGCATGAGCTAATCCAAAGCAGAAAAGGCGATATGCCTATTGACTATCGGCATTCGGCAAGCATATAGGCCTATAGTGTACAGAGTTGTACGGGAGCTAATCCGAGCAGGAAAACGACGTTGTAATTAGTGGCACTTCGACCGACACATAACATTTGACAGCAGCTAATCCAAACAGAAACAAAGTTATTGGTGGCGCTTCTGCCTACATCTAACATAATACAGCAAGTTATCCAAACACGAATGGCGATGTTGTTATTGTGGCGTAAGAGCCGACCAATAAAACATAATACAGCAAGTTATCCGAAGGGGCAAGGCGGTATAGTTAAAGCGTATAGCGTTGGCAGAAACTAGAGTTGACGACATATAATTCTACGATGATAGATAAGTGTTGCAGTGGAGTCAAATAGAACAGTTCTCTCACCTGATGAAACCTTAAAGCCCCGAGTCCTAGAAATAACACGTGTAGAAATCATATCGTAGCACAAGAATTAAATTTCGGTCGTGAGTACTTATCCATGTACAGTCAACGACTTTATCCCGGACGAGCCCCCAGGTGTGGCGTGCTGGTCTAAGATGCTGTCACCGAGCCTGCAATTAGCATATAGGCTATCAGTGCAGACTTAGTGGATAACTCAGCAGGTACACCGGGTGATGGGGAGGGGTGATTTAGGCAGGTGTTCTAGGTGGTATGTTGTCCAGAAGTGCAGATGATTCCTAGGTGATTCTAAGACAAATTTATATCCAGGTTTCGTTTTTGCTCGTTAATACGTAGGTTGAGTTAAACTGTTGACTAATTGACACTGTCACTGGACGTCACATAAACTGGTATTCTATCAATCGATAAGCAAGGCGTATTGTAACAACGAATATTTTATTCACGTGAAAGTCCGTATTCAATCATTAATGACGTGAGCACATAATTTATACTCTCCAAATACAAGTGATAAAGAGTGTACATTTAATCATAGGCTTAAACTATATGTAGTAGATAGTCCTAAGAAGGACTTTACAACAGACTGTAACACCACGTGGTGCTGTTGGAGCTCGAGGCATCCAACCCTCGAGACTCCTTAAGCCAGACTGTCCTACTACCGGAGCTCAGTGTATCCGACCCTTGAGACTCCTAAAGCCAGACTGCCCGTAAAACTCAAACTATAAGTTAAATCTATATTTAAAAGCATGAATAGTCACGTGGTGCAAAATGGGAGTGGTGGGGGGAATGTACATGTTTTCTTAGTCTGATTGACAGGAGTATGGAAAGCACGGGAGAGGGCGGGGTTATCTCACACCTCTGACCATAGGGGATGGCGGTGGTGGACGACATCTAAAGCCTTTTCTCGTGGTCAGAATTTGCTTTCTTCACGGTCGGCTCATTACGTTATACGGCTTACAGCGGTTAACTCGACCACCTGGCCATCTCAGATGTCTATTTTCAAGTACATGTTATATCTCGTTGGTCAAGGACGTAAGGAGGTACGGGGAAGGGGGTGAAGGTCAATAGGTGGGCTCAGTGATGATTACGCCACATTTGACCTTGACTTGTTTTCCGATCTTCCGTGGTACGGGTAGGGGGGGGGGCGATAAGCACACACGTTTTACAGCATTTAGAGAATACATGAATGGGAAACTAATATCAATAGCTAGTCATATAACAATGAGTAATATACTTATAAGCATGCAGAAATATACATATATAATGTAAGTAACATTCATTGCAATGCAAAATACATAAAGTGTTAAATGTAGGAGAAAGAAAGGAAAGACTCATTTTCACTCCAATCAGACATGCAGGATTGTGGCAATAATGTCAATGGTTTGTACGTACAGATGATATGATTATAGTAACTTAAAAGAGAGGATTACATCTAAGACCTTTCTTAGTTGCGTGTGACGTTGATCTTCTCCCAAAACGCCACAACAATAATGTGCTTAGCCTTTTTTTTTCATCAATACAATACATACTACAGTCTTCTGCAACCTCTGCTGTCTCTGAAGCTGGTTTAGAGTTGTGTCACACAAACAACAGTTTCAGTCATTCAGCCTTGATTGAATGATAGGGAATGGAATTTCATTGGTTAATCCAGAACATGTAGATGTAAGGAATAATTCATAACCCGAGCCATTGTGAGTTTGCTGTCAATTAAGCAGTCATTATCTCTCATTTTTTTCGGCAATGGGATCGCAAAAGCACTATTTTTTTAAAGTCTTTTCGAATACTGGTTTTAGTATAAAAGAGATTGACCCCTGTCTTGTCCTGGTTAAATTAAGCCTAAGACTTTTGTCAAATAGTTGACTACACAAAATTTAATCTCGGTGCATAGATTATGGCGATTAAGCTTAATGCAAACGCAGGCCGCTCACCGCTCCAATCGGGCTAAATCATTGATGAACATTTTTTGAGGAGATGATACCAAAGAAAATATTCTGCATTAGTCGATATTTTTTTTTCTCAACGAGAGATTAAAGTAAGATCACCTTCTATGAGAAAGGCACTCGAACATATAATGGGTCGTCTGCACGTAGCTTCATTGAAAACTGTATTTAAATTCAACATTTATAGGTTACTAGCAGATATGAGCCCGATTCGCCGAACGGGTTTTGTATAGACTATGTTTGACACATTATAGTTAGTTTATTATCTTTTTTTTTCTTTTTTGGCAACATAAATAAACTAGTTTTTTTTTTTAATGTTTTTTTTGTTTGTGGTCGGTATTTTTTTTTTATTGTTATTTTGCAGAATGTAATATACACAAGTTCAATATACAACTAAAAAAGAAAAACAAATAACAATCAATTATTTTACTTCTTGGTCAAAGTATGATCATTGTGAACTAATAATGTGAGTTTATTGGGTAATTAAACTTGTTTTTATTATAACAGAAATCACATGTCATTTCGACATTACTTTTAATTGTAAAATGATTGTTTGTTATATTTTATTGCGACAAACATTAAGTCGTAGATTTATGTTATTGTTGTTTTGTTTGTTGTTATTTTTTGTTGTTGTTGTTATTTGCTATTTATTTATTTATTGTTGCTTTGGAAGCAAACTTAAAATTACATTTTAAATTCAGCATGAAAAACAATAGCAAACGAAACCCATAAATGTTTTATGTTTGTTAAATTATGTCCAATGTAATCGCATAATGATCTTTATTGGAAAATAAAATTATTTCTGTTTCATTAATTTGAAAATACTTTTTTAAAGATCAATATTTTGCAATAGGTCATATGCTCACTGTAACACATCTTTATATACAACATTCCTTGTTTTTGACATTGGTGCAAATATGAATAATTGATTTGGAGAGCCAACTCTTGAGCAAGCAACATATATTTGCCCTTGGAAGAAACATGGATATTCATAATTAATTCCAGTGCACTTCATTGAATGACCCTGTGAATTCTTAATTGTTATGGAAAATGCCAACCTGAAGGAAAACTTAAAGGCGCTTGAAAGAGAAAGGCATGTCTGTTTGAATAATGGGAATTTTAGGAATCAATACATTTTGTCTTTTCCTTTTCCCAGTCAACACTGTCACTTCTATTACATTAGGGGGTAATTTTTTGATGCATAAACGTGTTCGTTCAATTGCAAAGTATTGGAGGAATTATGTTGCGGAGCAGAATTTTGGATGAGCCAATTTTGTGTTGCAGTTCAGAGAATTTTAAAATTCCGTAGGATAGTTCACGGTTTCATCGTCATCCGTGACGGATTCAAATCATGTGTATTCTGTACATGTCCCAGGTATAATGTCCTGAATCTTGTCATTTAACTCATTCACAGATGTGGTCTTAGCAGCAAGAATGGCTCGGTCACTCAGCCATTCCTTTTTTAGGTAACTTTCCGAAATGTTTGGATATACTTGGTGAATAAGTTCTTGAATGGATGTCACTCTTTTGCAGAAGTCATCTAGAAATGTAATTTCCCCTGATTTCATTTGCGTGGGGTAAGTCCCTTTAAAAATGTGTAAATAAATTTTAGCACAAATGTGTGCACTTGCTTTGTTTGGTGCTGCACTCTTATATTTGTTCTTAATTTTATTGTTTTAACATTTCGCCATAGAAAAGAAGATTTAAGGCAAGCATTGATTTAATCCGCTGGTGTTGACCTTGGTATGACAGGAAGAGTTTGACGAAAATCGCCAACTAACACCACCAGAGCACCTCCCATGAGTTGACTATTGTCTCTTAAATCCTACAATGTTAAGTCAAGAGCTTCAAGTAAATTTTGTGCGCAATTGTGCATTCATCACACACAATGATTTTGCAGGTTTTTAGAACCTTTGCTTGGCCAGAGACTTTGCTAATGTTGCATGTTGGATGTTGCTCATTGGCAATATTTAGAGGTAACCTTAGAGCCGAGTGCGCCTTTCTCCCTCCATCTAATAACGTAGAGGCAATTCCAGATAATGCTACAGCGGTTGCCAAATCACGTTTCATTCTGATTTCTGAAAGGATTATGTTTGTTAAGAAGGTTTTTCCGGTTTCCCCAGGAGCATCGAGAAAAAATATTCCTCTTATTTCTTCACTGACATGATTCATAATAACCTGATATGCTTCTGTTTGAACGCTGTTCAACAGAACTTTGATAGATTCTACATATGTTTGTAGTTCTTTAATGTTATAGTTTTTTTCTCTTATCAGGTCTTTGTCTAGAATATGCCGCTCATTTCTTTTAGGAAGCTGTAATCTTAAGTTAGGTAGTGTTTTGTTGTTGATTGATTATCATGTATCCTCCAACAGAATTAGGGCCAAGTTTAAAAAAAATATCTAAAGAACAATTTGAACGAAGTGTTGAATTTACTCTACGCTCATGGGAGCGGTGAAATTTTTAATTTTTGCGGTGAAACCACCGTATTGTGGGGCTCGTTTTCTTTAAACGGGATATCCATCTTCACCAGTCTGTGTATATTTAATAAATGTGTGTGGATTTTTTTTTGCTGCATTTTCCATCTTTCATACAGGGTTCGTTGGCATTGATATTTCCGCATGGTCCATGAATCATATTTTTCTTCACTAATGCAAACAGATGAGGGTCATTTTCTGGATCTGGAAACTCTGCAGATATAATGTTATCTATATTGACTGGATGGAATTTTTCTTTTAGCTACATTAAAACGTAGGAGTGTGGAAGTCCTCTTTTCTGCCATTCAATGGAGTACATCCAGCATCGGCTTCTCCAAAAATATGATATTTAGTTATTATATCAATAAGTTTGATATGTTTTTGACTAAACACTCTGCTATTATGTCTTGACGATCACTTGGCGTCTGGCCAAATGAACGTAATTCTTTTATCTCACCCCTGTCTGAATTACACGTAAATGTGATAGGTAAGTCGGGGCGTCCATAGGACAGAACTTAAGACAGTACATCTTGAGCATATTCCTACATCTGTCTGGGGCTTCCGGTGAAAGTTGCCGGAAAAATTGCAACTTTACCAATGCTTTGAATGTCCCCATCGTTTACAAAGCATAATTGAGATGTATATAATCTTCCACGCGCATTTTTTTAAAATTTAGCTGTATGTATAGGAGTCGTTCACTCAAAAGTCGTTCCACAACGTATTGATGGCATAGTTGTCGACATTGTAAAATATTATTTGTGTATCCATTTCTGACCATTAACCTGTATGCATGCAAGTCTAATGCTAAAACCTTTGTAACCGTTGGTGCTCCGGTTACATGATCAACCTGCTTGATGCATAAACGTGTTCCATTGCAAAGTATTGGAGGATTTATGTTGCGGAACAGAATTATGGATGGGGCAATTTTGGGTTGCAGTTTATGCGGTGGCATCCCAGGTGTGTCCAGAGAATTGTAAAATTCCGTATGATAGTTCTTTTTATTCTCGTTTTCTTTGGCGAAAATGACCACTGCGTTCATTTTAAAAAAAGTATAACCTTGACATAATTTTATGCCATTATGTCCAGTATTAATAAAGATGATACGGTATTGTTACGTAAAGGAAAGTAGTGTTATTTCCGTAGTTATATTGGTTCTCTATTAATATCTAATAAAGTTCGAAAGAAATCTTTAAACCAAAATGTTTTTCCATACTAAGAAAAAAAAACGTGCATATCTGTCTAGATAGTACGTCACTGTATTAAATCGAGTGATAAGTCGCACGGGGAGAGATCGTTAGATCAGCTTTAGTTTGGGCGTTGTTGTGGAAGGACCGTATTTAATTACTCCATTATAGATATGTTATTACGGCCTGATATGGTCTAAGTCTAAAGGAATCTCAACTGGTTCAGTTTATCGTCCACCATTGATACCTGTATTATGTTTTGCTGTTCCATTCATATCTTCGTTCTTGGTCGGATTAAATTGTGATTACTATTGTCAAACAGGATTGTGTATTTCTTCATTATTAAGGTACAGTAACAAATAACATTTTAATGTAATTTAACACACATCCTACGAGCCAATCAAATATAAAAATCTACAAATATATTGCAAATACTAATTCTTGTACAACCTTGCGGGATCCAAGAGGGTTGTGAATCAAAGGATGTAGTAAATAGACATTTCGCACGTGACAGTATGTACATATCCACATACACAAATACCCACATACATACATACATACATTCATACATACATACATACATACATACATACATACATACATACATACAAACATACATACATACATACCTACATACACCTTTTGAGATGTATATATATATTTATATATACGACTTATACCCCTATAGTGTCTCTTTATAAAACGCATGTGTAGTACAATAAGTTTAGATAAGACATACCTGGTTCCTGGTCATTAAACAGTAACTTCATCCAGGTAAATGTGAACAAGCCATCCCAACTATATTTTTGCAGGAACTGATTACTCGTTTCATTGAAAGACTCGCTTATTTTGCATCTGGTTTTCATGTCCTCTAGAGAAATAGTGCATGTTTACAATACGCTAAATATAAGTTCAATTTTTTTACACATAGATTCTAGTGCAATTAACTTTTCATTTCAGTTCGTAAACCAATGTGTGCGAAGAGTTTATTGAATAAGTATACCACTTTATCTAAATATAAATTTCACAGAAAATAGTTGCAGAGCATTTAAAAAAGTGTGGCCTTGAGTTACGACACTAAATTTATCTGCTCCGTCACACCTCAAGTATCAATAAGTCGCAGTATTATTTATGCGTCTCATTTCAGCTAATTTTATTAGTTTACTTTCGAATCGTTAGTATAAAGGCTAGTGCCATGGGGCAATAGAATAATAAAAATTTTAAATTATATAGAGCTGCCATGAAGACAGAACAAATAATGAGTTATTCTATTTTATTAAAAGTGTTTGATACAACTTGTTTGTCGAAGCTGGGTGTGGAGCGGATTCCAGACTTTTGTGCCAGATGTAAAAAAGTCCAACCATTAATATTTCTAAAAGTCAATATTCTTAATGACATTGAGGTGACCCTAGTTGTTCTAGAAGGTTTGAGAACCCCACTTGAATTTCGTTTTACACACAAGACGAAGCGAGTGACAAAGTTGAAAGGTGGACAATATAAATGTCAACTTACTGTACTGACAAGCAGGGCCTAACCAACCATACTGACAACCTTCACTGCACGATCCATCTTGTCTACAGACTGCGTCTTTTTTACAGTGGCATCTGTAGCGACAGTTTTCACCAAATCTATTGGTGACATTGCAACCTGAACATAGAATCATATAATAACAATAGGAACATACATTTTTATGTTATATAATACAATGTATAAACAATACAATCACACAAACGTATTTTATAATAATACAAGCTACATTGCCCGGCGTTGCCCGGGTGAAAAAAAAAAGGACTGTCTGGGGTGCAGATAACAAATTTATAAACTACACTTACTGAATACTTTTAGGAAAGTAAATAAATATTGTAATAGGGTAAAAAAAAAAATTCAAATATTTTTATTTAAGGGGGAACGGGACTGAGTAGGGGGGGGGCATATTTGGCATATTTTTTCAAAAATTGAGTTGTTTAGTTTTTGTTAAAAATAGCTTGTTAAACCTAATTGTAACAAAAATGCATCAAATAAAATATAAAAAAAGACGGTTTTGTACTGAAATATTGAGTTTGAAATGTGGGTGTCGACTCAATTTCTTTGCCGATTCTTTGCCTTTAAATGGGTTTTTCTCAATATGTGTTTTTTTGTTGTTTTTGTGCTATGATAATTGTAAAATAATTAGAATCATTCAAGATAATATGTTGCAATTCGGTATGTAGCTTTATATATTATATCTAGAGGTACTAGACTAGGTTTTAAGGTGAATGTATAATTAGTTTGTCTGTAAAATGTATTAAAAGAAAAAAAAATTCATGAATTTTATACAAAATTCCAATACTAAAATTAAAAAATTCATTAAAAAAATATTTTCTAAAATATTTAATAAAAATTGTGTCTAGTACCTAAAATGGTAATAGTACTACATAAAAACACTATTGAAACCAAAATATCTATAATACTTTTTAAAATTTTATAACTTTTGTAATGACTTTTTTTTTCAAAATGGCGGCCGTAACCATGGCAACCATGTTTTGTCATACAAATTACTTATGTCTTTATCAAGGCCACTCAAGATATATATGTATATGCAATTAAAAATCATTTTGGTCCAGTAATAACTGAATTAAATGTTTCAGTCCCATTCCCCCTTAACAAAATCTATATTGCCTATAGATTTACAATGTCTTTTGTTTTTAAAAGTTTGAAAAATTAATTGTCGGAAAAAAGAAGTATAGTCTAACTGGAGAATCGAACCCTGGTCGCCCGTATAGCAGTCCACTACGTTTACCACTGAGCTATCGAAGACACATGTCCGATGTGAAAAATTATTAGACGGTATATTATGGGCTAGGCCTAGATAGGTCAGTGACACACGTACTTTAAAATTGACCAATGGGGATCCTCGCGGGGCTTAACACTGTCTTTTTATATATATATAGACAACAGAGTCAAATGAAGCTTTCATGTTGTAGCGCAGTCTATATACAATACAAACAAATGCAACTTAAATGATATAGCTCAGTCTATAAACAATATTGTCAAATGAACGTTTAAATTCATAACACAGTTTAAAGACAATAGAATCAATGAATTTTCATTTTATAACACAGTCTATAGACAATAGAGTCAAACGATAAAATATGTTCAAGTTTCGGACGTGCATGGAAACTTTTCTTTGATGTCTTCAGATTATATGAATGTGTGTGGTTTTGTGGTGGTGTATTTGTTATTGTCTTAAATTAACTTCTATAGAATTATATCTAGATTTCTTCTTCTTCTATCCCATAACCAGAGTGAGGGTCGTTGGGTACCATTTTTTGTCAGTTGGATAATTTTACGCCATTCGCCTAGGTCCCGCGTCGCCCACTGGGAGTCTGCCAGAGACAAGCCGGTCCACGCAATGATGTCATCATCCTATCGTCTTTTCTGCCTGCTTCTCTTTCTTCCGCCCCGCACTGTGCCCTTCAGGATTGTTTTCGCCAGGCCTGTGGATCTTGCCACTTGCCCGTACCATCTGAGTTTTCTGGATTTAATAGCGCTGAGTAGATCATCGTGAGGGCCGATGACGTTGGTAATTTGCTCACGGACAGCCTCATTTGTAACTCAATCTTTGTAGGAAATGTTTACAATATTAAGTAGGCATCTCATTTACAGGGCTATGATTCTTTTCTAGAGATCTGCTGTAAGTGTCCATGTTTCACAGCCGTACATAAAACCTGCCATCGCCAGGGAGCGCATCAGTCGAATCCTCGAGTAAAGTGAGATTGTCTTGCTTCGCCAGATGTTTTTTAGCTTACAAAGTGCTAGATTTATAATGTACAAATTAAGCCAAAACAAATATACAAATATACATCACTGTGAATTCCTTTCATGAGAAATTATGAAACATTCAAACAGTAACGAAGTAAATTAATTCGTAAAACTGAAACATTGCTGAAACCGTCTGGTCACGACCGGCTCGTCTACATAGGGCGCAACATTTTTTGACGCGCGAAACTGAACTAGGTAATGAAAAGCAAAGGGATTTTTTTAAGTTGTCTTAGAAAGTGTGCCCTAACACTACTCAGTTTCTGCCCGCCGAAAGCACTTTAATGAGGGCGCATAATTTATTTTCGCCTAGGGCGTCAAAAACTAAAATTCTAGAGCCGGTCCTGCGTCTGATAATGGAAAATACTTTTGTACTCAAAACGTTTACTATTTTAGTCGCGATATATTACTACCTGACTATATGATTACTATATTGTAGTACTGTATTGCCCGGCGATGCCCGAGTGAAAACAAAAACAGGACTGTATACGGTGCAGATAAAAAAAAATAATTAAACTACACTTAAAAGAAAGGTATAAATCGTATATTTTTATTTTTTTGTTTGTTACTAAAGACCTTTAGGAAAGTAATTTAAAATAAATATTGTAATCGGGTAAAAAAAATAGGCAGGTATTTTTATTTAATAAAAATCTAAATTGCCCGTAGATTTACAGTGTCTTTTGTTTTTAAAAGTTTGAACCAAAAATTGTCGAAAAAAAAAGGTATAGTCTAACTGGAGAATCGAACCCGGGTCGCCCGCATAGCAGTCCACTGCGCTAGCGAAGACACATGTCCGATGTGAAAAATTATTAGACAGTATATAGGCCTAGGCCTAAATAGGTCAGTGACACAAACTCATGTGATTTTAAATTGACCAATGGGGATGCGACAAACTCTTATTTTATATATATATATATACTAGTGGTTATGCCCGTCAAAATGACGGAGAAACTATTGATTACAATGTATTTTGTTAAGAGAGAAAGAAAAAAATATGCAATAAAATATACAATTATATATATATATAAACTAAATTGAGAACGATTTTTTTCGGTATATAATTTTGTTCTTGCTTATTGTATCAATAAAACATTCAAACATTTGGTTACTTTTACTTAAAAGGATAATGCAAACATCTATAATGAAAAAAGAAATGATTTGATAGTCATTACGTCATACGCTAGTATTTTTAAAAAAGTGCAGCATTCAACTCTCCAGTTGAAACAAACAAACACATTAACGGCAATTATATATGTTGATGATATTATACAATATTTTTATTAAATAGTTCTATAGGTCTATAATGAAATACATACCCTGCTGGCCGAAAGCAGTAACTGTCCAATAAATCAAGAAACACAGTTGTAGACAATCAGATAGATGCATTATTTGTAATTCGCAAAACGTATTACCTATTTCCACGTTATCTGTAGCTTGTTCTTAAACTTGTTCTGTTGTCAGAAAGACCTAAGATCATTAAATTACTTTTGTTTAAAACATTTTTTTGTCTTACAAAGGATATTAGCTTACTTGTAAAATATAAAAAAATATAATTTATACTAAACCAGCATTCATCCATTTTGAATTTGTTTCTTTTTAAACATTTAATATGTTCACATTTTACAAATAAAAGTTAAAAAAAGTTTTGCCGACTTGTATAATTTATAACATAACATTACAGTATTTTCTTCGCTACGAACACGCTTTATTAATCAATCCACTATTATTATATACTTTTAGAATTCCAATGTTTAAAAAAAAATGGTTTAAAAACCTTTTAAAAAGTTACTAGATAAACAAATGCCTTTTTTTATATTGATATTATTACAGCCTATCTAAGAAGATGTCTTTACCTGTGCGTTGAGCGGCGTTATGTGCCCCTGAAAGGAACTTCCTTGACTGGAGGCGCGCGTAAATATCCTGCTTTCAAAAGTGTAACATAACATTTTTTTTTTTGGTAGGGGGGGGTGACATAAATGCATCTCCGCTGAGGCTATGTTTACAAACTCGTCTACAAACCTATTGTTCACCGCAACAGTTTTTCGACCGGTCAAGTCGTCTACCGCGACCGATCGTCTACCGCGACCAATCGTTTATTGCGAAATTTCGTCTACTGCGACAATTCGTCTACCGCGACAATTCGTCTACCGCGACAATTCGTCTAATGAGACAATTCGTCTACAGCGACAGTTCTTCCACCATTCAATTCGTCTACTGCGACAATTCGTCTGCCGCGACAGTTCTTCTACCATTCAATTCGTCTACTGTGAAAATTCGTCTACCGCGACAGATCTTCTACTTCTACCATTCAATTCTTCTGGTATACCAAATGTCGCGTTAGATGCACTGTCGCTAGACGAGTGTTGCATTAGAACAATTGTCAGTAGACGAAGTGTCGTTAGACGAAGTATAGCTGTAGACGTAATGTAGTTTCTGTAGACGAAATGTCGTAGACGAGTTTTCGTGAAATCGTTTAATAATATAAATCTATTATATGGACGTCATCACATGAAGTTATTCCTAACTGGGTAGATGGAGATATCAAAAGCGGATCAAAATGTATTGAACATTAACTGGTTCTACGGCTGCAACTATAAGGACAAAGGTTAGTATATCATGATAACTTTGGCTTACATTTATAAAGAGGAAAAGAAACCAATAAAAAAAAAAGATATATATATATATATATATATATATACATATAATTACCTTGACTTTGTTTATATGTTCATATAAACGTCACTGTTTAAACAAGTAAACATAGCCAAAGCGACAGTACCAGAAATAATAAGTAAGCGACTAGTAAAGCTTTGTGCTGAACACTGTCCTTTATTTTTTTACTCAATGAAACTTGGAAAAATCACACTATACCTATCATCTGGAAAACCTCAGAGATTGTGCCCTTATCAAAGAAAGGAAAAGTCCTTTACAACAATGACCTACGTCCTGTCGTTTTAACATGTATTGTATTGAAATGTTTTCAGAAAATTAATTATTCTCAGACGTCTACCGACAGAGGTACACACAAACCTTGATACCCACCAATTTACCTACAAAAAAGGCAAAAGCACCGAGGATGCTATAGTATCAATGTTAGATAGACTTTAACATCATCTGGATACGCCAAACAATTACGCTCGAATACTCTTTGTTGACTTTTCATCTGCCTTCAATACCACCCAACCACACCCATACAGAAGATATCTGCTTTAAGTGTCAGTCAACGCATTCAAGCCTGGGTCATGGAATTTTTTAATCGCGTAGAGGGATGTACCTCACAAAGAAGAGAAATAAGTACTGGAACGCCTCGAGGGTGTGTCCTCTCTCTAGATCTATACACCATTTACACCAATGACTACGAAGTTCGGCAATCGATACAGTATCGTTAAACAATTACGCCGTGATACAGCCATTGTCAGTGACGACAGTTTCTATCAAAGGACGACTTCAGATTTCTACCATTGATGTGGAGAGAACTACCTGATATTGATTATCGCAACAAAGAAAAAAATGATTGTAGAATTTCGGAAGGAAAAAGAAAAGCTCACTAATTTACAAATAAACAACCAAATAAAAGATCAAGTCTCGCAGTATACATATCTTGGAGTCACAATAACTGAGAAGCTGACTATGTCTGACCACTGCCAAAGCTTCTGTAAGAAAATCCATCAATGACTTTTCTATCTTAGTAAAATAAAAACATTTCATATAGAGAAAACCATTATGAATCTCTTTTACTTGGCGACTGTTGGTAGCATCATCACCTTTGCAATCACCTGCTGGTATTGTATGGCCACCACAGTGAACAAACATGCCTAATAAACAAAGCCTCTCGTACTACACAGACACAATACCATCTCTTGGAGATTTATTCAATTCAAGGTGCCTGTCTATGCACACCCAATTGACGACAGTTACATCATATCTATTCGAGGTGGTCGTCTTCTTTCAATAAGGGCAAGAACAGATAGATTTAGGAACTCTTTTGTTCTACGGTCAGTGAGAATCTTTAAAAAGAATCATCAGTCAGCCAAAAAATACAATAGCTGACTCCTAAATGATACCTTTTCTTGTATGATAAATGACATGATAGTGTGAGCGAATGTCTATTGTGTTTGAGTACAAATGGTTCTTTAATATTGTTTTAATTACCGGTATGCCGAACGACGGAATTTATGTAATCAAGTCAAATTCCCATTTTTTTAGATCAATAAAGAAGTATTATCTTATATTTAGATTACAAATTAAAGGATACTTTTTTTTACTGTTTGGTATTTGTGTTTGTCTTTTCCTTTAGATAGTATTATTGTTTGTTTAATATTATTAATAAGAAGTCAGAAGCTTGACAGCAACATTTCATATGCATATTCCAGGGCCAGGCGACCGTAAACAATAAAAAAAGAAAAAAAACTAAATACCGAAAAAAACGTTCTCACTGCAGTTTTTTTTGTTTCTTTTTTCTTAACAACACAGCTTGTAATCAGCCGTTTTTATGCCATTTTGACGGGTATAACCACTTGTAAGGAAATAGTAACAGGAAATGGGAAAGCGCATGGATTTTAAAGCATTGGTTTGGCCTTTCATTTTATTAGCCAATCAGCACTGATAATGTATTTTGCAACAAAAAAAAAAATTATTTAGCATTTTACTGTTATACGAATTTTGCGAGGCGAGGTTAATTTTTTAAATTATTATATCTTCTACGTTTTAATGGTAGGCTACTTATAATCTTGGTAAAGTAAATTTAGTTTTATGTAACTTGGCAATGTAAACAAATAAATTTAATATTTGTTACGTTTTTTTAATGACAAATTAAATAAACAAATTTAAAGGACAACTTGCTTAAAAATGGAACAAAAAAAAAGCAACAACAATATGACTTTGTGGATTGGACTAAAAACAGTAACTACAAATGGTCGTATTATATAAATATGTGTGGTATAACAAAACAACAATTAGACCAAATCGGTCATTTAAACGTAGAATAATAATGTACAAGTTGATGGGTTGTTGCTTTTTTCGATTTTTTTTTTACACTGATTGGTGTCCAGATACATATATTATTATCTTTACATCAAAGCTGTGTAAACTCAATGATAACACAGGTTTATTTTTTTACATCAAGGTTACAGATTCTTTTAAATTAAAAGAATATTCAATTATAAAACAATGCAACCAGCACCACAATCACCCTAAGCGTTAGAGAAAACTTTACGAAAAGATGAATGGAGTTGTCGGACACACGAATAAAACGTTCCACTGCCGTTGTTATTGTTAAGTATAGATAATTATATGATGCTAGTTTATTGATCAAATTTATATACATTTTATAAGGTAGGCCTACATATAATGGAAAGTAAATGAGGCAGAAATGTATTAAAAGAAGAAAAAAAAACAGAACAAGAGAGCGCTTAACATTTCCTGGATTAACCTGATATTTCAACGTTTTGTCGCCATTTTATTTTCTTATCATGACCTTGTGTCGTCCCCATCTTTCGTACAACGCCTTGTAGGCAACATTTCTATATTTAGTATCAGGTGGACCGATCTTCTTTCGGTAATAAAAAGCAGGCGCTTATACTTTAACATAATGTGCATGTATAACAACGGTGCATACATTATAAAAATACGTCTTTAGAAGGCCATTAAATTGCATTTGTCTTTTTCTTTCGTCGACCCAAATTCAGGTTATATAAGAAGGTTTCTTGTCGTAATCATTTCTATTTTTGTGTTTATTAAAAATGGATAAATTATTAATAGTACTCTTTGTAACCGTCCAGCCAAACCCAACATTACTTTCCTAACAATGAATTTAATAGTTCCTCACAAGCATTGTAGGCGTGATTTACAAAAACTGTCTTGGAAATAGATAGGCCTAATCTTTAAAACTGTATCGATCTTTCACTTTAAACTAAGGAAACAGACTTCAACAAACTGTAAAGTATAACGTTTTAACCTTTATAACAAATAAATGAATACATGCACTAAAGGGTGACGCTGCATTGGGTTTGAACATTCCCGTAATTTATCGCTCCCTAAGAAGTGTCTACAACTTTTTTCTGAGTTATTACATGTACAAGTTAAACTGAGCTATTGAGACACTGGCATTGGCTATTCATCTATTAGTAAAAAATCCCCTTTAGTAAACAAATTGGCCTAAACTTCAAGACTGTTTAATGTTGTTGTTTTTTTAAGTAGTCATATTCTCGTCTCCTTAGGCATCTATGTACGATATAGCTCACTAGCATTGAACATCTATTCATTACTGATCATTGTAGGCAAGTCTTCAGTCCAGGTTAGCTTGCGTATAGCTTTCATACCTGCTACAGACATGACTAACGCAACAAAATTGTCCACGAAATGTTTAAAAACCGACATTTATTACTTTATAAAATCTGTCTGTTAGCGTTCAACATTTGGGTCACTTGTGTAACACATTCCGATTAAATGGTTATACGCCGTAAAAAATGTGATTGCATTGTACGATAATGAGACTTTACTTATAACTTTGCTTTGAAAACAAGATTTACTTTTTCTTCTTCTTCTTTCTCAATATTAATTAATGGAGGAGTTCAAACCCGGCCTATAGCTATGGTGAATTGCACTGTGGTTTCCAGTTCTGTCTCTTTTCCATACAGCTTGGTGTTAGTGGAGGTAATCTGCGGCCAGAACCTGTTGCGAGCTGTTTCGTTAAGTGAGCATGCTTGGATCAAATGTTCTGTGTTCTCAGGAGACATCCCTCAAGGGAAATCTTTACTGGTTCCAATGCCTAGCCTTTGGAACATATGTTGTCTTAGTCTTTTATGTCCGGTCCTGAGTCTGAATAAAACTTCGAAAATAGAATATATACATTTGCAGATGGTCTTGGCTGTTCAAAGGCTATGGAAGCAAACCCAGAAAAAACAGCAGGCTGAAGCCGGAGGCAGTGGGCTTTAAAGGCGCAAAACACACTGCCACGCAATTATCAATGAAATTGGAGGATTTTACTTTTAATAAAATATACATAACTTTAACCTTCCAACTTGTACAAATTGATGAAAAAAATATACATTCTCAAAAGTACGTACACATTGTTAAAATATTTCATTTCTAGGACCCCAACCATTCTCTGGAGATTATACCTGAAAAACGATATCATCAGAGAGCACATAAGTCAAATATTTGAACAGTAGAAGATTATCTCGTATTGTCAAATGACCTTTAGCTTGTTTAGTGCTGCCATTGTCTGTGTTATTCTGGTGAGAATTAATTGCTTTGAGCGTTCGTATTATAAGTGGCCAGTAGTTGACATTTTAACCTGGACCATATTTTCAGATAAACAGATCCTAATGCATTCAATATGTAATTTGAAAAAGGAACAGGTCTGTGAATATATAGTCTCGATGGGCAGCAACTGTTCTAATCAAAGAATGTGGTTCTATTTACTTAAACATGCAAACTTACTAAGATTTAGTTTTATATTTGGGGTAATAATATTGCACGTAAAATTTATATAATATATTTATAACATATATTAACGTACTTATACATCTACAATATTTATTACATAAAAACGTACACATTAAAAGAGAAAAATTATATCTGCATAAAAAGCATAAAACATAACTTTGTAATCCTATTTAATTTTCATGTTATGTCAAGTTATTATTCTTATTCTAATTAAGTCAAGAATACATTAACGTGTTTATAAGAGACATAAAAAGTAATAAAAAGTCTTGACATAAATATAATAAATGCCCAAAGAAACATGTCAGTAAATCAGTGTATGTATTGGAACGCTTAGCGACTTGGTTTTGAAAGTATGGACAGATGACGTGAATTGAATTGAATTGTTGAATTTCCGGCCCATCAACATCGATGGTTATATAGGGGCTTTTTGATAATATTGTTGTCATGTTTCTCTTGTATCCATTTTATTGTTCTTATATCTTTAAATTCTGTTGTACAGTTGAATGTTTTTAATATAGTTTATTATATGCTTTGGTTTAATTTTGGTGAAAAGATCATGAAGAGTTCTACAGCAATAGAACCTACGTCGAATTTCATCAAATGTATTACACTCCAACAAAATGTGAGACACTGTTAAGTTGACATTGCAAAAAGCACACATTTGAGCCGTTTCTCGTTTCAAGAGAAACGAATGTGTTAGTTTTGTATGTCCTGTATGTAGTCTGCAGAGAATAACTGCGTCCGTTCGAACAAGTTGGCCCGTATCATGCCAGGTTTTTTAGTTTTCCAAATACTGCAGTTTTTTGCATTCGATTCTCAAGAAGTTAGTCCATTTTGTCTTATGTGTCTAATTATCAAAGGTTTCAAGTCTCGATATGGTATTGGGATAATACTCTCTGATAACAACAGGGCGTCTTTTGCCTCTCTGTCAGCTTTTTCATTTCCCTCTATCCCTGCATGACCAGGAACCCAAAAGAAAACGACACGTTTGCCCCTTTCATATATCGATTGATATTTTGTCAGAATGTCCAATGCCGATATATTCCTGGTATTACAGTTTCTCAAAGCAGTAAGACAAGATGACGAATCAGATATAATTATGAAGTCTTGGTTTTCTGATTCTTCTGCAATGTCTAATGCTAGACTAATTGCTAAAGCCTCTGCAGTATTTATTGACATATTGGAATTATATTTTATTTTTTTACTTTTATTTGAGGTAAGAGCAACCGAAGATGTCGCTCTATCATTTTTCGATCCATCTGTGTATATTTGTACATAATTTGGAATTTTTTGTAACACTTCTTGAAACATATTCACACAAGAATCCTTTTTCTTTCTATGGTTTAATTCTAAGTTTATAGGCGGGATTTCAAAAAGCCATGGTGGAGTTTTTGGTATATAATATATTTTTATCAATCTAAAGTCGATTTCAAAAGTTCAAAAGTTGGTATACATTTTAAGTTTATTTTTAGTAAAGCTGTTTTTTTCTTGTGGGTAAAAAACACATAAATACGCTGGATTATTCGGTAATGATTTCAGTTTTAGTGCATATTGTAATGATAGCTTGAGTCTTCTATTTTGTAGTGGTGATTCATTTGCTTCTATTTGTAAACTGTTACATGGAGTAGTTCTAAATGCTCCTAGGCATAGACGTATGACAGATGACGTGAGATCAAAGACAATAAAGAGGACCGATTGCGCTATTTTTAGAGCACAAGAATCATGTTTTCGGTGCACATCAAATAACGCGTACTCCAAAAGCAACTTTCTATTTTAATGTTTATTATGTAGCTAACTGACAATGATGGATGTGTTATTGTCTAAGCACCTTACTCCCTATCACCTCTGTATTTAAACATGTAGAACTTGCTTTTGAATCATTTTCATGAATATATAGGCCTACATTCATTAGCATGAATATATAGGCCTACATTCATTTGCATGAATATATAGGCCTACATTCATTTGCATACCCAATGATATTACTAATTACTATAGAGTTGCTATTATAATGGCTTTATTTTTACATTTATGCATACCATTTTAAATATGTGTGGTCTTAGCCAGGGTCAGCCAATACCATCGTAAATACAAAAGCCTAAGGCTTACGCTGTAGGCCTAAAGGCTTGCGAGGCGTAGTTACCGTAGTGTGTATACTCTCGGCTCAGGCTCCTTAAGGTCAATGTGTTGTTTCAGCGCTGTAGTATCTACTACAGTTACTCTTAGATCTATTCATGAATGTCGACCGTTACTTTAATTTCCTATAAAAATGGATTTTATTCATACTGCTAGTTATTTTAAAGCTGTTTTTATTTTAACTACGAGGCCGTTTCACCTGTTTTTATTTTAGGCTATTATAATCTTACTTACAATCTGTTTTCGGCATGTATTTAGTTTCAACATAATTAGGTCTTATTATTTTAACTTACAGACTTACAGACACTTACAGACAATAATACAAAAATCTGATTTTACAGCAAATATTTTTTTGCAAAAAATGTTCACTGTAGTAATAATATATACTACTAGGCTATAAGTGCATTTAATTTGTACATTTATCATAATAATAATAAGTTTAAGTACAAGACCCTGATGTACTTTACATTTAAGATAATTATTGTAAATCATAATATTTATAAAAAAAAAAACTAAAATAGGTAACACAGGGAAAATATATCATTTTAAACATTGAATTCACAGTTTACTAAAACCTTTTTTGAGACTGTCATTGCAACATTTCTTTGATCCTTTTTTTTTTCGACTAGTTTAATTTCTAAATATAGCACAATTAAAAACAACTAAATCTGTCATTGTTGATTACAAGACATTTATAAAAATAATGGGCAAAGGAGGACTTTCATTCTTTATTTATGAACAAATATATATAGAGTTTTTTTTTTGTAAAAAATTACTATCCGAAAAGCAGAAACATAGATTCTAATATTGTATTACAATTGAAATATATATTTAAATCGTATTATTTCTCATACCATTCAAATGTTCTCAACATACAATGAATTGAGATGGCACTACAGTGTTACTACACTTTCTTTAATACGTAATTAAGTGTAGGTGGTGTTGTAGTAGAATGATGCCTAAAGCCTCCAGTGCGTGACGTACAAAAATAGCATATTTGTCTGAATTTACGATGGTCTTGGGTCAGCGCATGTTTCGCCCAAGTGCTCATTAAGCTATCTCAACGTGGTTAGCAATCCAAGATATGACCTTTACAACCCCCTAATATCTCCCGCCCCCCCCCCCCCCCCCACTCCACAGTCTCTTTGTTCATATCACAGGAATTTCGCATTTCCATGCCGGTTTCTTCCTTGGTCGGAAAACGGGAACAAGAGCGTAACTACCGACGTATAATAGGGAGAAACTCAGGTCAGGAACTCAAGAGCTTTAGGATGTCATCACGTACCCATTTCTAAATCGATTATGTTTTTTTTTCGAATTTCCAATCTCTCTCTTTTTTCTTTTCTACAACTTCATTATCAACAAACACACACACACAAGAAAGAGAGACACACAAGTATGGCCTTGAAATCTGCCATGGCTTTCACTTCTGAAATTCTCCATGGTTCACTTTTTGATCGAATTTCAAAAGAATTTGTCGAACTCGTTGATTGGTTGAACATTTTCCAGTCAGTTTGTAGAGCATATGCAGGAAATGCAACAACATAGTGCATCTGATATTATTTTGCTTTTCTAAAACCATGAATTTTGCAGCTATCGAGGTATGACACCTATAATTTTTGTTTTAAATTCATTTATTAAATTAATTTTACCAAATTTGTGTTTAAAGATACTTTAGTGTTGTTATAGTTTATCTTCTAAATGTGCCTTGTGCATTTATTGTTAGTAGCTGGGGACAATACTTATATAATTGCATCAGAGACACCCATAGTGAAAACCATTTGGATCTTTCTACTTTTAGCTGCCATTGGGGTCATGACCTTTCATCTAAATACGTAAGTTATAACGTAGTTCATACAGTCATTTCAACACTCTTGCCTGAAGCTTTTTTTAATGGCATCTATTGCAAGGGACCGATAACCACCAATGTTTATAGAACGTGTCATTTTGTATTCTTACTTTGAATTTAGCTTATATAACTTAATGATAGAGAAACAACAATGAAATCGAAAAAAAAATGTAGTACATTTATATTGAAATGCTGGCAATAAAATTTAGGTAATAATTTCTTTTGAAACTGTTAACTACATAGTTATTAATAATTTTGTCGTTTGCACTTTTCATTGGTAGGATTGTAAACAACACCCCTGAGAACTCGATACGCAATTATTTTTTTTACTGCAGATGTATATTATTAAGCTAAATGGCCTATACAAGTATTTAAACGTTATAAGCGTGATCATGTATAAAGATGTAATGCACTGTCGTTAAGCCAAACTGCGCCCTAATATTTTACACAATCTTTTAATTTACAACATCAAAATCAGCATATAAACAACAACGAAATAAGAAAATCAGTTTGTGTGTGTGTTGTTTAAGGGACAGAGAGAGAGAGAGAGGGGGGGAGAGAGAAAAATACAAACACACAAACGCAAACATACATACAAGATCCAAATTATGCAGCAAGCTTAGTATTTAGCTACTGAGTTTGCTTTTCAAAGATAAGCGTGTATGTATAAATATTATTTTTTTTAAATAGGTTTAGAATATAATATGTACTCTATAAAAATAGTGTGATTCATAATGTCAACAGGGAAACCCAAAGTAAACTTGGACATCAAATAGATGACTTATTGGTTGATTGCACTTTTACACGTAGACCATATCGCAGGTAAATCTACACATCTGGTGCAATTATTGTGCAATATATATTTTTCAATTTTTCGCTGGTTATATTTTCTAGGCTATGTGTTCTCTAGGTTGTGATACATTAAGAAGATGCATGTTGCTTTTTTACTTAAGTCTACCTGATAAGATCAGTATTGATTGCATTGAACCATTTTATTTGCTTGGGTATGTATTCATGTAGGTTGTGTTATGGCCCTTTAGGTTGATTATTATTACGACTCGTTAAATCGGATTCAAGGAATATAGTTGTATCTTTATTAGAAGTCTCTAGATTCTGCTAATCTGTAGCCCAAGTTAGGGGTTCCTTGACTGACAGGTCTATGCAGTAATGTAGTTATATTCGTGATAATAATCTTCAACACATTTCTCAACAATGATAGATCAAACAACTCCAGTTGTTGAATAAACAATTTTATTTAAATTGTAGACTCAATATAAACGATCAATAAACTTTATCAACTGATGGCAACATAAGTATCAATAAAATGGCATTATATGTACAAGTATGAATATAGCGACTTCACTCGACAAACTTTTAAACTGAACTAACTTTAAGGAGGTCGGGACTTTCCAAAGAAAACTATCATCGAAGATTCTACAGGGTCTTAATACGCATTTTAACCTCTTTCTCTATAATTACTACGATCCAGAATTATCCTCCAATTTCCACGGGATTTGAACGAATTATTTTTATTTAATCTGCCCTCAGGGCATAAAGGTCAAACCTTGGTCGCTTTGGACTCTGATACGCACTTGTTAAGAGGTCAATGCCTTACTACGTCATTCATTTATGACCGATATTCGTAACAGTTGTGATACATTAAGAAGATGCATGTTGCTTTTTTACTTAAGTCTATTTGTTAAGTTCAGTAATGATTGCATTGAACCATTTTCACCATTAGACACCGTGGCCGAGCGGCATCGCGTTCGACTGGGGTAAAGTAAGGGCGGCTGGGCATCATTGTGCTAGCCACACACAGGGCCAAATTTAGACTTGAAAAAGCCCTAAGCTTTTTAAGATATGGATCCCTTTGTAAGTCCAGATATTATATGTCAGTGCAAAACATAATTTTCCGATATCTAGAAGGATTTCATATTCTATTATATTATTTGGTTATTGTCATGTTATTGTCGTAGAGAGATTTGTGTTGTATTTAAAGATATGTTGGAAAATGTAAATATGTCGATCTATCCTTTATATTTCAGTGAGACGATGCACCTACTTGACTGATCTAATTCTACTTGTACTGAGCACAAATATTCTCCAAGTAGTCAGGCATAATTCTTTGCATCTTGCAGGGCACACTATTACCGTATAACATATGTTCATGTGGGTGTTAAAGTGTAGAGGCATCTGCGTTGATATAGTAATTTACAAATATATAAATTACCGATGTGTTTTAAGATATCTAGGCCTAATAGCATTTAATATATCTCTTTCATTCCTCGAAGACACACCAAATCAAAAATTCAAAAAATATTCTTGGCAGAAACATTGATTGCTATATTTTTTATTTACAAAAAAACGGTGTATTAAAACTATAATAAAAATATTATGCTGTATTATTTCCTCAATTTAGAATTTCATTGGAGGACTATGTATATAACACTATACTATAGAGTTACAATTTCGCAGTTTTTAGAATTCCACAACACAATACAACTTCATTATTTTCAAACATAAATTTTCGATATAGACATACTACCTCAGACCCAAATATACACATTGTCTTAGATTTAATTGATTAAACACAAAAAATGAATATTAAAGAAATAACCCAATGCCTAAGCTGGCATACAATGTATGGATGACATCAAGGACTAAAAAACAAATAATGGTTTATGTAATACTTGGTAAAAATACTTTAACTTCACATATATTATATTTACCTCTTTGGCCGTTTTAATATTTTCGTGGGTCCTAGGAACTATTATATTTAATGGACCTTCTTAAAGTTCTCTCTTTTCATATAAAATATTTTATCAACAAAAGGGAGTGAATCAAAAAGCAAAATAATGTAGTTGGTCAACTAGATCTGGTTTTTTTTCTGTTTATAATAGCTTATTACAATTGAACAGCGGCAATGATACATATATTATTTGGATCTTACCTACTCATAGATCTAATGGTGTTGCGGTTTCACATTGTAGGTTAAAATCATATGATAATGCGGTTTATTACTAGGTACAAGGAAGATTTAGAGAGATTAACAATTTAGCGGTAAGGATGCTATTAGATACAAACAACTTCAATTTAGCCGGATCAAAAGCGTTGAGAACTGTTCGGCTGTTGTGAACTATTCTACATTTGTTTAATCAGTCTACAATGTTCTTTTATAAAGTGCATAAATAAAAAAAATAAAAAATTAAAAACTTATTGCTGCAAGAACTATCAGTGACCAGGTCAAATGTCGATACCAAATCTTTTTTTATATTAAATACAATGAAACCGTGTGTATGATATTATCTCTTTCTTTACCTGTTGACGTATATCAAATAGAAAGTCAACCAAACGTAGTGTTTAAAGAGATAGACATTTATTAGATATTTAAAGGAAACGGTAAAGCGAAGTGTCCTTTGCGGAACATATGGCTTAATTAGTTCCTTAAGATAGGTCGGCAACTCGTTATTCTCGTTGTTATAAAGGCACTGATGGCAAAGTAGCGTCACTATATATTTAATTTTGACTTTCACAGGGAGCCAATGGAGTCGACGCAGAACTGTTACAGAATCAGGCCTTTACTTACACATGACCAGCCGTGCAGCACTCTTTTAAATACGCTGTAATTTGGCGACTTTATCGTCAGGTATACCAATTAGTAGAGTATTACAGTAGTCGAGGCATGATGTACAAATGCAGCGCCAAGTTGTTTTTGCTGACTGATACCAAGTTTTGTTTTTACATTTTCTGCAAAGGGGATATGGCAGTTCAAGACAATCAGTGATTCCACACTCTTAACAGTCAGTAAAAAATATGTAACAATGCGTAGTTCATCTGACTGAAAAAAAGTCAGAGAAATAGTACAATATTGTCAGTCTTGGCTGGACTGGGCTATGTGTCTGAGTCTGAGAAAAAAAATTGGGGACACTCGGTGCTGTGATCCATTTAGAATTTAGACCTATACAAAGTCTTACAAACTAGTAGTATATGCATCACATATCGCTTTTTATATATTCCAATCTGACCTATACCGAGTTTGATGTATTCCAATTCAGCCTCATATACAGGTTCTAGTATAAAGAGATTTGAAAAACATTGTCTGATGTTAAACAGAAGTGAACTTCAACATTCTGTTCTAAATCATACAGAAAAGTAGGTCACTCTATTGCACTATTCTTCCATCTTATTTGTCTTTGTCATGTGACCTTTGTTTTCATTGTGTAATAATTAATGACACAACATTCTTCTTTGAACAGCAGACTAAAATAAACACAGTTAGCAGCACACGAGAATAAAGAAAAGTATTTTATTAACACATATTGTATTTATAGCTATCGGGTTTTCACCCAATTACATAATATTTAATTCTGGTTAAAAGCTGTTAAGGCATTTCTTCCGATTTGAATGTCAATAGTTTGAAACTAATATATCACTAAGCTAAAAATTATTTCTTTTATTTGAAGATGGAAATTTGTTAAATTTGAAACACATACGATATCGCCTTTTGTGGGTGTATCATGCTTTATTTTATTTAAATATATATATATTAAATTATATATATATAATAAAAATACGAGACTAGACTCGGACCACGAATGAGCGTAGGAAACAATAATCTTTTTTATAGAAGGAGTGTCTGTAATTTATAAGATAAGAAGATTTTGTTTTAACATTATAAGTCTACTATAATTTCTCTCTATACTTTTTCTCATACTCTTACCTGTCAGAGGAATTACGCAACGTTCGTTATATTCAAAATTATACATATAAGCCCAGAGAAAAAACTGTGGTTATAAGATATAGGCCTACATATTTAAACACTCATGCATTTCATTAGTAGTTTAATAAATGGGTCTCCGTGCTGTTTCTTTTAAATTATACACCGTTAATTTAATACAGGTTCAAACTTTAAAATGTTAATGAATAATTTGTTAACTACTGCTAGTAAAGAAAAACACTAGAGAATGAAGCAATTTAAAGAAATTATTAAATTGGCTTTTTAATTTGTTGTATTTTTTTTATCAAGATATTTTACGTTTTTTTCTTTTTCTTTTATACACTTAGAGGATGTGTGCAATAAACGATTCAACATTCTCCATCGAAAAACAGGCAAAAATTTACACAGTTAGCAGCACACGAGTTAGTAGAAGAGTTAGTAGAAGACACATTTATTTATAGCTACCGGGTTTTCACCAAATTACATTTTCAAAACATTTTGAGCTGTGAAAGCTTTTCTTCCGATTACAACTTTAAATTCGATTTAGACTAATATAAAAGTAAGCATAATATAATTTCTTTTAATTGAAAAGTTGGAAACTTAGGTAAGTAAACTCTGTTTCAATATTCTTCTCATTATTGTTATATAATTTTACCATACCACTAACTATAGGCGAACGTTGTATTATAATTTTTCTCAGCATTATTTCTGACGCTTTGTTCTTTATATTTTAAACTGTAGCCTACAAGTTCGCCCAAGGTATTGTTGTTACAAGATATACCCTTTATACACTTAATTATGGTCATATTATTATGTAGTTTAATAAGTTAGCCTTAATTCACATTTTTAACTCATGCACTTGTAATTTTCTTCCATGTAACATGTGGAAATTATAACATATAATTGAATAATGTCTTAACATTAAGAAGTACTATGAAATAAAATCAAATCTAGATATTTGTGATTGGTTGACGTAAAGTAAATATATATATATATTTTTTTAATGAAGACATTTAATGATTTTATTTTCTTGTACAAGCTTACAGTATTGCTAGTGATATGTAGCAGAGTTAGCTTAAGCATCATATTCTAAAAATAGAAGTCTTATAGACTATGATGACGTGGCGTGTGGTTTATTTTTAATCATTACGGAAATGATTTAATACGTCAAATACCTGTGTTAAAATGTTTTAACATATAAATAGCTACATGTATATAAAAACTACAATGAAAAGCTACAACTACAAATAAACTACAACTGCAACTAAATTCAGCGCAGGCTACGATATATCGTTGGTCCTCTTAATAGGTTTCACCGGCAAGCTTACACCATTCACAAATTGTTCATACTGACAAAATAATAAAGAGCCTTAAGTTCAAAGTACATAAGATAAGATGCCTTTATTGATAAAAAAATGGAAATTTGACTTGATTACATAAATTCCGTCTTTCAGCAAATTTAAAAATAATATTAAAGAACCATTTTTGTACTCACGAGCAATAGACATTCACGCACACTATCATCATACCATTTATCATACAAGAAAAAGTATCATTTATGAGTCAGCTATTGTATTTTCTGGCTGACTGTCGATTCTTTTGAAAGATTCTCACTGACAGTTGAACAAAAGAGTTGCTAAATCACTCTGTTCTTGCCCTTATTGAAAGAAGCTGACCTCTTTGACTAGATATGATGTAACTAACGTGAAGCGGGTGTGCATGATCTTGACAGATTTTATCAATTATAGACAAGCACTTTGAATTGAATAGATCTACAAGAAATGGTAGTTGTGTCTGTATAGTACGAGTACGAGTAGCTTTGTTTATTAGCAGGTCTATCCGGTGTTTGTTCAATGTCGTGGCCTTACTATACCAGCAGGTGATGCTATCAATAGTCGCCGAGTAAAATATAGTCATAATAGTTTTCTCTTTATGAAATGTTTTAGATTCCCTGTTGATGAGACTTTTGCTTACTAAGAAATAGACGTTTAAGTTGCAGTCGATGTATAAATATAATTAGCAAAATAATTAGATTTATGTCTATTTTAGTGAGTAAATTGAGTTGTTGTTTTTTTCTTGTATTTTTTCCCCCAAAAAATTGTATTATAAACTAAATTATCGCCCCTGAAGTTCCTTTTAGGATACCTTTAATTAATAAATTTACTATTATCTTCATTTTTATTACTAATATTTGTATTACTATTATTGTTCAATTTATTATTCACTAATGCTATAATTTTCTTATTTTTTTTACTATGCCTTTATTGTACCTATGTTACTATGTGGCAAATAAAATATTGTATATATATTGGTGAAAGGGGCAACAGTCAACTGATTTATGATACATCTGACAATGTACACAATGTTCGATAACAACTGTACAACGTGAGAGGAGGTGGGGGCAGTGACTGAATGTAATACAGCGACCCAACTGTAAAGGCTAAGCCACACTAGAAGCAAAATAAGTGATTCGCTGCGATTGAATTAAAAAATCACGATGATTCTCCCCGTTTCTAATGTGGCATAGTGCGAAACAAGTCAGTTTCAGTGGTGATTCCCGATGATTCACAGATTTAGAACATGTTCTAAAATTTGGAATCACGATTCTTGATTCAAGCTGTGTCAGCCAATGGGAAGCGGAATTAGATCATGTGATAATTAGCCTAGTTAAAAAAAAGTAAACAAAGGTGGCTGCTATTAAATCGTCCAGTTCGCTTAAAAGAACATGTAAGTTCCATAAATCTTTCTTCTTTCGATCCAAGGTTTAACCCACCATTTTAATTTTTTATTTATTTTTGCTTTAAGTAGAACAGACGCAGTGGAACATACCAAATTTACCTCGTCGACACTGCTAGAATTCATGAGTCGTGAACATAAAATAGGACGTCAAGAACGGTCACTCTCACTCTCACCACATTCTTGATTCTTTTGAAAATAAAATTGCGCGTCTTTGTTTTTCTGTCAATCGTGCTTTACGTGTGGCATGGCTGATTGTCAAACAGCGTATTTCTTATTCGCTCTGAAACAAATTCTAGTGATTCGCTGAAAAATGATTACAGTCAAAACGTGATTCTTGAGTATAGTGTGGCTTCAATCGCAGCGAATCACTGATTTTGCTTCTAGTGTGGCTTAGCTGTTAGCCTTAACACTGATTACGGCGTAAAAAACTGGTCATTGTGTACTTGTACAATAATTCTGAATATTTTGTACAATTGTAATACATTTTGTTTACGTGTTAAATCTGACCTAATTATAAACGCCGTTTTCCGAACTATAGACTAATGCACATAATGTATTTAATTAAAGGATCAATGTTGAATAGTTTGTTTAGCTATAGAGGCCGACCAAAATTCGGTTTCGGTGGCAAAAATAGGTTAATGACCCTTTTCTGAGTAGTTTCGGTTTTGATCAAAGCCAAAAAGTTACCTTTCGGTTTGCTTTCCGTTTCGGTCTAAATTTGACTTTCGGTTATAAGCCGAATATCTGTTTTTACCTTTTTTATTCAGACTGCAATGCTAGTGCAGCATCTATTACTCTACTTATTGGTAATTTTATTTAGTTAAACTGTTGCGAATTAATCTGTTGGAAGTAGAAAATTGAAGTTAATAATAAAGGAATTATTTAATCAACACAAAGATGTCAAAAAGTTTGGGATTACTGTGCAGTCTTTCTAAATCGTTTGTTTTGCAATTTCGGTTTATCGTTTTGTTTCGGTCAAAGGTGTAGTTAAACTTTCGGTTTAGGCTTCGGTTACGTCAGAAAGTCAATATATAACTTTCGGTATGGTTTCGTTTTCGGGCGAAAGCAAAAATTTGGTTTCGGTCGGACTCTACTTAGCTATACATTTGAGGCCTACTGTTGAAGGAAAGCAGTTGGTTTTCTTATGACAGAGAATTTAGTAGTGGTAACAGTACTATTTAACAATTTTAGAAACAAACATTCCATATCAATAGAAAATATTCGAAACTCCCCAAATCACGCCTTTAAGCAGTTATGTTAGCTAAAATTATCTTAATTAATATTATTCATGCTACTAAACTAAAACTACAACTGATTCCGTATCGTAGAGTAAAATTACTTCGGACACCATATATCGTTTGCCTTATTAATAAGGCTAAGCGGCAAGCTTACACCAATCATTAAATTTTTCATTCTGACAAAATAATAAAGAATCTTAAGTTCAAAGTTCGCGACTACATGGGGATTTCCCTTCTGCTTACTAAGAAATGACTTTTACGTGGCAGTCTATGCTATAAATAGCACAGTTCAAGCAACACGCCATTTTTCTTTAACTAGCTCTTGGCTTAGGTCTAAGTTTCATTTATTCTTGTCTAGATTGTTTACATTGATTTGGTGGTTTATAAAATCATTGTATGTATTTACAATATATTTCGTATCAGTAGTTTCTGTTAATAACATCATTTTATTTATTTAATGTACGTTTAATTAAAAAATTTGATCTGCTGAGTAGAGACCGACCGAAACCAATTTTTTAGATTCGGCCGAAAACGAAACCATACCGAATATTATACAATGAATTTCGGCCGAAACCAAAAATTTTACTACAACTTCGGCCAAAAACAAAAAAAAAAACGAAAATGCGAAACAAATGATTTCAAAAGATTGCACATTTATGTGTAATATTAACTTGTTTATAAGCACTCTATTTGAGTAAACCATTCTTTGCAGTGATTAAATAATCCGTTTTTTATTAACTTCAGTCTTCCACTTCACATTGGGAATGTTAATATCCTTTTTTTTTTATCAAAACCTTTTTTCGGTACAAAATATTTGATTTTTTACCCATTTCCTTTCCCCCCCCCCCTCCGCCCCCGGGCAAAGTTATAGTTAGGCCTATAGTTTGGAAAAGAGAAATTTGCATTGATTATACTAAAAAAATAACACAAAGGACCATTGATCCTTAGAACGTGGTGAGATCTTTGTAAAATTATAATAGTTGATTTTGGACTAACAGAAGTCAAAAGCTGAAGTGTCATGAATTTAGACCTTTATAATTATAATATAAATCAGAGGATGTTAGATCTATATGTTACATATATTAAAAGAATATTTCTGGAATAAGAATAAAATCCCAGACACATCTATCTAGGGTTGACAGACGTCCGGCAAGAAAATTAACAGTTTTTAAAAGAACCTTACATACTCTGCAATATTGTTGTTTTTTAATTGCCCAAGCTGCTTTTCAGTCTACATTACATAAAATGTTGGGTCAGTTTTACTAATATACAATTATTCGCAGCTAATGTAATAAAACTGAACTGATTGTGGATTGTGAAACACTAAATATGTCATTCTTTTTGTCTCTTTATGTCCTCCTTTTGAAGTCCAAGTATCTCGCAACCTTTTCCAGTTTTTTAATTTGTTTTCGAATACGTAGATCAAATGTCTGTACCGACGACTAGCGCTAGCATCTGCATTTGCTTTTGTATGTGCTTGTATCGCAAATTCACAAGCAATATTCGGAATTCGAAAAACACAAAAACAAAAAACAACTATAATTCGCCTGTGACAAACAAGTGTTTGCAAGGAATATAATGTTGTTAAGAAATTATTTTGTGCTAATCAAACAGGGTTTACAAATATTTATTCAGATAAAAAGATAAATAAATCGTGGGACACAGTTATGAATGATTTTCTTCCAAAATCTGGTTTTCGTTTAACATCTCTACTTCACACAGATTAATTCACAACAGTTTAACTAAATGAAAGTGTCAATAAGCAAAGTAATAGATGCAGCAATAGCGTAGCATTTTGAATTTTAAAAGTTCAAATAGATATTCGGCAGATGACCGAAAAACAATATAAGTTTCGGCCGAAACCGTAAACAAACCAAAAACTAACCTTTTGGCTTCGGCCGAAACCGAACCCACGCAGAAAAAGGGTTTTTATCTATTTTCGGCGCCGAAACCGAAGCCGAAACCGAATATCGGTCGGTCTCTACTGCTGAGAGAATGACATTTAATTGACCTACTGTGTGGAGTGATATAATTGATTTCACAAAATAAAATTTAAAAAGTATTAGAAACAATAACGTTACAAGAGAAGTGCAGATGTGGAAGACAGCTGCAAGGGTTAAGGTTTGAACTAGAACAAAACTGACATATTTTCTTAATAACTACGTACGATAACTTACCAATAAATTAATACAAACTAAATAGGCGCCAATCTCGCCGATAGAGCCTTTCACTGTTACTTTTACCAGATTTCTTAGTTCTTATTTTTAGTAATTTGATGTTGTCATCTTTTTTTTAAAAAGTATAATGATACATAGTCTTAAAGTTAAGACATGTCTACATAATTATCACATATTATTTTATTATAATATATTATCATAATATATTATTTTTAAAAAAAACATATAATATTCAACTTTGATTTTTTATTTTTAGTTATATGTTTTGTTTATAATCAAAAGTAAATGTGTAATACTTACAAGACCGCTGTATTTACAAATAAATAAACATTTAATTTGATTTTAAAATTAATGGATTTTTAAATCTAATGACTGAGAGAATGTAGAATAATATTTAAAATTTCATTCCAGAAACATTGTATCACAATGTCTACACAGAAGAGAAAAACTGAATCTGAGGAGGAATCTTCAGAGAAACAAAAAACTGAACTGTTTGTCCCCCAATGTATGCCTATAGAGAATGTAAGTAAACATATATATATATATATATATATATATATATATATATATATATATATATATATATATATATATATATATATATATATATATATTATTTTTATCTTGTATTTATTTATCTCCGTCTGATAAATGAGGGCATTGATGAAGCAAGTGTAACCATTTTCTCTACTTACATTAGACAATTAAATAGCCAAAATGCAAATTCCACAAGGCAATCGATCGTACTTTTCGATTTGTTTTTGAATGAATAACGAAATAGTGATACGATAACTGGAACAACACTGACAAGAGCAGAGACGTGGGGGAACTGAAACGACACAATCTAGCCGACCGGCGGTGGAAGCTCTGTAGAAGGGAATCATCTACAATAGTCCAAATTTGAACTGGATATTGTCCGATATGGGCCTACTTCAGTAGTTTAAGCCCTAAGATGACTCGCGGTGTCAAAACTACAGAGTGGATATGTGAATGTATCACAACTGCATAATACAGCGGAATTTGTTATCCATTTTCTTAAAGAGTAATCTCGGCTCGCATTCTCTGGTTGAGAAATGGAGTTAAGTTTGATTCCAGAGCTGGTCGGTGTGGGGGGTCAGTCAATATACACAATGTTTGATAACAACTGTACTGTAGAGCGTGCGAGAACTGAGGGGGGGGGGCGGCAGTGACTGAATGTAACACAATGACCTAACTGTAACCAGAGGCGAAGTCATAGCCCTCCCCCTGCCTTTTTAGGTAGGGTTACCATGTGTCCCGGTTTCCCCGGACAGGTCCTCTTATTTAGGATCCTTTCGGGGCGTCCGGGTGGCTTTCCAGATATTTGGCTTTTGTCCGGGTTTTTCCCGTCCGTTCTCGATCGATCGATACATTCTTATTTACTTTTCTCTGTTATATACTATAATGCCTTAGTAACCTTACAATTGAGCTAAATATTGCTGGAATGCATGTTTAATTCATTATTCACGGAACAGAGATTACACAATATTATTTTAATATTATTATTATTATTCATGTCCGTGAACTTAATGCGCGCTCTAGCCATATTTAGCTAACCGGATTTGATGAACATTTTATGTGTCCTCTTTTCCATCTGAGCACTTATTATAACCCTTTTTTTTAGGAAGTAATATATATATATATATTTTTTTGCGGCTGAAATGTTTCAATTTAATCGACTATTAAATCTCTCATTGCTTATACATAATTTTAAAATCACATGTTCAGTGGCATTTAGAAAGATTTTAGAAAAGCAATATTGTAATCTCCTTGGTTCAACAAATATATTAGTCTGCACATTGGCATCATTTTTATTGATAATTCTCGCTGTGCAGGCAAGAATTTGTGGATGGCTTTAATTTTTCGATAAGTTAATGTCAAAGTAACAATTCAGGAACGTTTCCACTGCAAGTTAAGGATACAGCTTCACAAACCTTTTGAAACATCTTTTGAAGCACAATTTTCACCCCAAACAATTCAAGGTCAAGGTTTTGATGGTGCATAAAACATTATGTGGACATATTAATGGCCTTCAAACCCCTTAGTTTGGTACATGCACTGCTAAACCCACAAGCTAAACCTTTTCGGCGCTGCAGTTATTTATTAAATAATAATTTAATAACATATTTTCTGAATGTTAAAAACATCTAGCAAGAGAAGAGATAGGCATATGTTGCGTAATATTGTCTAAGATGCTTGATGCTGGTGAACTTCAGACTGTCCATGGAATGAATCAAGAACATTTTTTCAAGCAATGTCTAGTACCCATTGGAAAAGCAAGCTCAAATCAATTAAAATTGACCATTCTCTGCCTTGAATATTTTGATTGCTTATACCCACAGGGATGAATCAACGATAGCTATCAAATTGATTTTCATTGAAAATAAAATCGCAAAACAGTTCAGATGTTATTAACCACTTTATGCAAATTGCATCCCGTAGAGTACAAATATTCAGACAAATTGATATAAATTTATATAGATCTAAATAAACGGTGCAATGTGGGCGAGTTCGACTGGCGTGTCGAAAGACTTGAACCTCACTTCTCTCTTTGAGGGAATGTGAGCTGAGATTACTCTTTTAGGGAACGAATTACACTGCATCACGAAGCTGTGATGAATACCATAATATATGTTCGGCACAAACGATTGGCTGTTTCTGTCCACTCTAAGATACTGTGAATTTAGCCGCAATTGCTCGGCTGTTTCTTCTGCTTTCCCGCCGTTTGAACACATAGAATCAAAGTGGGGCCTAAACCTGCTATAGAATGCCTCTATTGGACAATGCCCACTTCGAAACTGGGCTATCGTGAACTTTTCCCTTTTACAAACGTCCACGACGGGTCAGCTCGAATTGGCTCCCGTACCAGCGTTCTGTCTCATACATACTTATCCATCTGCGGGCAGTCTCAAATAAGCACGGCTCATTAAGAGTGGGACTCCTTCTTGGTTAAGGAATCCGTTATCATTTTTCAAGGGACTGTTGCATGACTAAACTGGAGGGTCACCTTCACTCCGTACCTAGAGGTCAGATCTAAAAAAGCCGATAAGGTACGAGAGAGTCGCTCGAACGAGGTCTCCAGGCCATCGATTGCTTAAATCACTGAAAGCGCATCATTGAAGATTATCATGTCAGCTGCCACTTCAAAATCAGCCTCAAACCTTTTTCCTGATTGCATCGACGGAATGTCTGATGGCCACCATCTCTGCCTTTTACCTGCAGCTTACACCGCAAGGTCCGGACATCTTTTCTCCTCGGGTACTCACCCCTAGGTACTCACCCCTAGGTACTCACCCCTAGGTACAAAACAAGAATTCCGTACCTGACATGCTTCCCGTCATCACTGGTAGAACTGCCATCAGTAAACGATACGATGCACTCCGAATAGGAATGTGCCGTCCTGAGGGCAACACTGGTAGCACTGCCATCAGTAAACGATACGATGCACTCCGAATAGGAATGAGCCGTCTTGAGGGCATCACTGGTAGCACTGCCATCAGTAAACGATACGATGCACTCCGAATAGGAATGTGCCGTCTTGAGGGCATCACTGGTAGCACTGCAAACAGCAAACGATACGATGCACTCCGAATAGGAATGTGCCGTCTTGAGGGCATCACTGGTAGCACTGCCATCAGCAAACGATACGATGCACTCCGAATAGGAATGTGCCGTCTTGAGGGCATCACTGGTAGCACTGCCATCAGCAAACGATACGATGCACTCCGAATAGGAATGTGCCGTCTTGAGGGCATCACTGGTAGCACTGCCATCAGCAAACGATACGATGCACTCCGAATAGGACTGTGCCGTCTTGAGGGCATCAGTGGTAGCACTGCCATCAGAAAACGAAACGATGCACTCCGAATAGGAATGTGCCGTCTTGAGGGCATCACTGGTAGCACTGCCATCAGCAAACAAATAAACAAAACTAATACAAAACATTGCGACCTTCCGGATGAGAGATGGAAAAAAACAACTATATTATAAAAATACAACGGAAATTTAGTCTCGAAACAATCATGTCAAAATGTAGGGGAAATAACGTCAATAAAGTAGGCCTAGATACAACTCAATTAAAATAAGAGAAATTACATTATGTCCTATGTACGTCACCTAGACTATATGTAAAATCACTAGGCTAATATCATAGAAAATACATACCTTTCAAGCACAATGCAATGGTGTCTATGCATGGTATGTATGGGCAAAGCCAAGTGGGAACAAATTACAAGAAGTTTACGACTCAAGCTATTTGACTACAAAAACAGCTGTAACGTTCTCCAAAAATTGTTATTTTAGGCAAAAAGCTATTTTGTAAACAAAACTGCAATAAGAAATGTACGAATACAGAATACAGTAGCAGAAAAATAAACAAATGTATATTAAAAACAAATCCCAATCTCTTTAAGGTCATAGACGTAGAAACCTTATCAAATTTAAAAAAAAAGAAAACATCAGAAAATAATTCTCTCAAAATAGTTCTCAAATAGATACATAAAGTCAATTCCTTATATCTTATGGTATTTAAGTATCTTATGTAGAACATATTATGTTATATTGCGAATCAAATGATCATAAAAAAATATAGTCGATATTTTAAATAAAGCAACTATTTGAATATACAGACTGAAATTAGATTATATCTTTCAAGAAGAAAACAAAAGAAAAACACTTCCTTCAAGGTCATCTATAAACGTTTGATCACAAATGTTCACAAAATAAAGAAAAAGATCCTTATCAAATATCTAGCCAACACTGCCTGAGGGGTCAGAAAAAACACTAAGACATTTATACGAAGAATATGAAATATATGTCCCAAAATATTACAGCAATTTTAACTAATAAAATACACACAAAATTACATTAGATATATTACAGAAGAAAATCATCTCTTCCGTGGAGGAATAATAATGACGCCTACATAAGTCTATTACATAGATCTATACATTGAGCTATTAAATTTAACACGCAATCTGACAAATATGGCAACATTACAAACAGTTGAATACCGGTATTTAAAAGAACAACCCAAAATATTATCTGATCACAGCACAATACGACGTCAAATGAAACAAAAAACATTAATATCAATTGCAATTAGTTAACAAAGTAAAACATCATTATTCTTATTACACAAAAAGACAGACACAGAGAAACAGAGAGAAAAGATAAAGGCGATCAAAAATCAAAATTCAACATGAATTTACTCAGAAACACCCTCTCGTTTCTACATAGTTGTCTCAGAAACAACAAATAGAATGTAGGCTAGGCGCGTACCTGACCTTTATTGAGGAAAAAGACTTGACATGTATCTAAGCTTAGTATAACTGCATAATATGTTGACAACTACACTCATTTTCAAACATAAGTCGAAGCCAAGAATTTAAGCACTGGAATAATAAAAATATAACAACAAGCAGCTTATCACAACAATATCAAATATTCAAAAACTTCTAACCAGCACTCCAAACAATAATTCGCATATTATCACTGTAACAAAGAGATCTTCATAACAGTAGTAACATAACTTCAACTTGAACAATACTTGATAAAGCCTTTGGTTGTAGATAACAACTTTAATCAATATATCCTGTAACAACATCACTTCTGTACTTCGTTACTACTATCACATCAAGACCAAGTACATCACTCTTTCACGGCCTAACATACACTGTCCTTGTTTACCATCTCTCTCTCCCAAGTAAACATTACATGACGTCAAACACACATTTCCTAGTTACTCCTTAATCGCACCTATTGCAACAAACTTATTCCTTATAACTTCACACCAAGTCATGCATCACTTACACCCTCCTTCTCACATTCAAAAATACCTTTAGTATTTTTTTTTTTAAATTATTAATGTACAATATCCTTTACCGCCACTGTATTAAGGTTTAAGTTTCTAAATTTATAATAAATCACAACAAACCCATACTTCCTTTCAGCATATGTAATCGCATCTATTGAACAAAGTATTGTAAAGTGTAAATTGCACACCAACATATATTCTCCTCAAGACAACAATTATTATTATATAAAAATAACTAACATGAATAATATTCCTTATCACTGAAAAATGATATTTATACTATGTCCTAACCAGTCATCATCCCATTACTTACTTAAATATCAATATAACTGTCATTACTTAAATAAAAAATGATTACATCCAATTCATTCACTCATTTACTCATGTTCACACATTTTCAAATATAGAACATATAACTTGACTTGGGGACAATGTGTGGCAAGATAACATCAACATCATCATCATCATCATCAAATATCATCATCATCATCATCATCATCATCATCATCATCATCAAATATCATCATCATAATACACAAATCAAAATCTGTGAAAAATGTAACATTTGTTAATATCTCAATATAATAATAAAAATACACTATTTACAATATTTTTACAACAATCCCAGTTCTCCTCATATTTATTTCACCCATAATCATTTCCTTCTAGAATAACTTCATCTCTAAAACCATCTCCCCATTCGAACAAACACCCAACTATCTTCATATCATCGAGTACATTTTTTCTTATGTCTAATATCAACCAGTCTTCCTTCCAATAGTCTTTAGTCCCCAATGTTTATATTACCCCAATATTGTCTTCTTGCCAATTTCTAGTTCCCAATGCTTTAACTCTCTCAACATTGTTCTCGCGACAGACTCTAATTCCCAATGCCTCAACCTTCACATTATTATCTTCCCGACAATCTTCAGTTATTACATTAACTGTCACCTCATCTCGCACCTCCACCTGTTCTTTCATCTTATTTACAGAATCTTCACCAAACATTTCCACTTTAACATTACTTATAGCCTCTAACTCTCCAACTCTGACATCTGATTCTATATTTATAGTTTTCAAGTCCTCAACCATAACCTCTGGTTCCACAATTATCATATTTAACACTTTCATTATAATTTCTGACTCATTCATCATAACATTAGATTTTTCATTTAGCATCTCAGATTCTGCTAACATAATCCCATTATCTTCATTCACTATATTCTCATTCTTATCTATCTCATCAACATGATCATATGAATCAACCTTAGTGATACTCATGATAATTTCCATATTCATATCCATATCCATCATGCCACAACTATCTACCCTATTATGTTCAGGTATTAAACTATTTCCTATAATTTTCCTAACATCTGTTTCCGGCTTACTCATACAAAGTACATGTTTACCCGGCAATATTGTTTTAACTTGTGCCTGCTTTCTATCCATCCAGTCCGTTAATAATTTATCGTAATTGTCTTGAATCATTTCTGGAATATTTCCCAATACCAATGGTGCTGGAAGCGACTCCATAACCAATGCCTCCACTCGTCCCTTAACCCAAGGTGTGTCAATATCAATAAATGAGGTTCTACAATCAACCACAGAACCATCTCCTAACCTAACTCTTCTTCTATTGTCAGTCATATCTTCTCGTTTGATTAAACTATTCCGCACCGCGACCGTACTACACCCAGAATCCTTCAGCATGTGCGTAATCTGATTATTTACGAAAGCGGGATAAAGGACCAATGTTCCTGTATTATCCAAAACCGTAGATACAATCTCCTCCCTATTTCTAGATCTATTTCTAGCATCTCTCGACACTTCCCTATGTCCAGATCTCGACTCTTCCCTATCTCTAGATCTATCTCTAACACCTCTGGACTCTTCCCTATCTCTAGATCTACCTCTGTCACCTCTCGACTCTTCCCTATCTCTAGATCTACCTCTAACATCTCTGAACTCTGGACTATAGTCTGATGACCGGTCACTTTGAATTATAACATGTGTCAAGAATCTTCCTATACTTACTACTAACTCTTTAAATGACTACTTTACTCCTATAGTCATGGGCTCGCTTAATTAGGAAGGTCCCAGATCTTAATAATTACATAGAAAAACAATGTAATTAAAACATTTACACATACGTAAATGAAACAACAAACACATGATGTTTGATTAAGAGAACTATAAACTATTCTAATTTTATTAATAGTGATTTTAAGGATAGAGATAATATAACAGTAAATAATATCAAACTGATATATAGTAAACACAAATGAAAACATTCTATCTATACTAAATGGTTATTACAAGCATATGAAACGTAATATTAATATATAAAAGAATGTTATCAAAACACAACCGTTACATTATCATAGCCTACGACACACGTCTCCCTGGCTTGGTCCTCAACGGCATCACACTGCCTCTCCTCTGACGCACCACCCGACGCACTACTGAAGTACTGATGCACCAAACTGCCATCAGCAACCAGTCTACACCGCGGCCGTCTACACGTCACTACTAAGCCACTGCCACGTCAACCACCGATAGCCACCGACCTTTTGCCACCAGTAGTCAGCCACTTTGCCACCAGCTGGCCACCGCTCTCGGCCATGTTGCTACGGTCACCACCGCTATCAAACTATGGGTCCCCAGCCTCAGCACGGGCCTGGGTACGGGCCTGGGTACGGGCCGTCACCTACATAATAAACAATAAAAAAAACCTTAATGTTGTCCTAAACTATATCTATATATTATATATTGTCTATTGGAAGGTATCGATGCAAAACTCAACTCACCCGTGTCAGAAAACACTCATATGTCTGTGGACAGTTGACTTGGCTTGGGCGTGATCCAAACATCAGACCACAAGTCCAAGTCCTGTACCCAAACCCTCAGTGTCTCTGCGTTAAATAGTTTTGCATCGAACCCACCAAGTCCCACACCTGTCAGTGTCTAACTAGATTTATTAGCGTGCTGGATTCTGTCTCGGGAGAAAAAAAAAAGTTACAAAATAAAATTTCAACAAAATGCATAAAACAACAACAATTAATTTTACTAATTATTGCAAATAATAATTCAAATATGCTTCGCAATACAATCTTTCTTTTAAACATGTCTTAAAATGTCACCATATTAATTGTGTAAAAGAGAGAGAAAAAATAATATGCCTACTAGCAAAAAAAATGTGAGACGATCTCCTGGAATAACACAACCTCCTTATGTAAAATAGGTCTACATGTAAAAGTGTACTATGCAAACCCATTTCTTTTGGACAGGCCCCCATTGTCAAGACCTTCCTATACTTACTACTAACTCTTTAAATGACTACTTTACTCCTATAGTCATGGGCTCGCTTAATTAGGAAGGTCCCAGATCTTAATAATTACATAGAAAAACAATGTAATTAAAACATTTACACATACGTAAATGAAACAACAAACACATGATGTTTGATTAAGAGAACTATAAACTATTCTAATTTTATTAATAGTGATTTTAAGGATAGAGATAATATAACAGTAAATAATATCAAACTGATATATAGTAAACACAAATGAAAACATTCTATCTATACTAAATGGTTATTACAAGCATATGAAACGTAATATTAATATATAAAAGAATGTTATCAAAACACAACCGTTACATTATCATAGCCTACGACACACGTCTCCCTGGCTTGGTCCTCAACGGCATCACACTGCCTCTCCTCTGACGCACCACCCGACGCACTACTGAAGTACTGATGCACCAAACTGCCATCAGCAACCAGTCTACACCGCGGCCGTCTACACGTCACTACTAAGCCACTGCCACGTCAACCACCGATAGCCACCGACCTTTTGCCACCAGTAGTCAGCCACTTTGCCACCAGCTGGCCACCGCTCTCGGCCATGTTGCTACGGTCACCACCGCTATCAAACTATGGGTCCCCAGCCTCAGCACGGGCCTGGGTACGGGCCTGGGTACGGGCCGTCACCTACATAATAAACAATAAAAAAAACCTTAATGTTGTCCTAAACTATATCTATATATTATATATTGTCTATTGGAAGGTATCGATGCAAAACTCAACTCACCCGTGTCAGAAAACACTCATATGTCTGTGGACAGTTGACTTGGCTTGGGCGTGATCCAAACATCAGACCACAAGTCCAAGTCCTGTACCCAAACCCTCAGTGTCTCTGCGTTAAATAGTTTTGCATCGAACCCACCAAGTCCCACACCTGTCAGTGTCTAACTAGATTTATTAGCGTGCTGGATTCTGTCTCGGGAGAAAAAAAAAAGTTACAAAATAAAATTTCAACAAAATGCATAAAACAACAACAATTAATTTTACTAATTATTGCAAATAATAATTCAAATATGCTTCGCAATACAATCTTTCTTTTAAACATGTCTTAAAATGTCACCATATTAATTGTGTAAAAGAGAGAGAAAAAATAATATGCCTACTTGCAAAAAAAATGTGAGACGATCTCCTGGAATAACACAACCTTCTTATGTAAAATAGGTCTACATGTAAAAGTGTACTATGCAAACCCATTTCTTTTGGACAGGCCCCCATTGTCAAGACCTTCCTATACTTACTACTAACTCTTTAAATGACTACTTTACTCCTATAGTCATGGGCTCGCTTAATTAGGAAGGTCCCAGATCTTAATAATTACATAGAAAAACAATGTAATTAAAACATTTACACATACGTAAATGAAACAACAAACACATGATGTTTGATTAAGAGAACTATAAACTATTCTAATTTTATTAATAGTGATTTTAAGGATAGAGATAATATAACAGTAAATAATATCAAACTGATATATAGTAAACACAAATGAAAACATTCTATCTATACTAAATGGTTATTACAAGCATATGAAACGTAATATTAATATATAAAAGAATGTTATCAAAACACAACCGTTACATTATCATAGCCTACGACACACGTCTCCCTGGCTTGGTCCTCAACGGCATCACACTGCCTCTCCTCTGACGCACCACCCGACGCACTACTGAAGTACTGATGCACCAAACTGCCATCAGCAACCAGTCTACACCGCGGCCGTCTACACGTCACTACTAAGCCACTGCCACGTCAACCACCGATAGCCACCGACCTTTTGCCACCAGTAGTCAGCCACTTTGCCACCAGCTGGCCACCGCTCTCGGCCATGTTGCTACGGTCACCACCGCTATCAAACTATGGGTCCCCAGCCTCAGCACGGGCCTGGGTACGGGCCTGGGTACGGGCCGTCACCTACATAATAAACAATAAAAAAAACCTTAATGTTGTCCTAAACTATATCTATATATTATATATTGTCTATTGGAAGGTATCGATGCAAAACTCAACTCACCCGTGTCAGAAAACACTCATATGTCTGTGGACAGTTGACTTGGCTTGGGCGTGATCCAAACATCAGACCACAAGTCCAAGTCCTGTACCCAAACCCTCAGTGTCTCTGCGTTAAATAGTTTTGCATCGAACCCACCAAGTCCCACACCTGTCAGTGTCTAACTAGATTTATTAGCGTGCTGGATTCTGTCTCTCTTTGTCCATGCAGAGTCCCCCTCACTGTCGCACCAGTATCAAGTATCACTAGCTCCAGTCTCGGTGTTTACAGTCCGTACTAGCCTACACCTACACACTAAACTTGTCTCTAAACCTATAGATCGTCCTTGCCAAACATTCCTAAGTCGAACTATGTTTTTGTTATGTTATTGTGATGCCGTGAGACCAAGCCTCGAATAAAACAACTTCTTGACAACATGGCAATCTCTATTGTTATTAATCCGGCCTCTTCCCGACCTATTAAACCATCCACCCCTTCTAATACCTCTCTGATTATTCCTGTGCCAGTTGTCATTCTGATTTTTTTTATTACACCTAGCCTGAGTGTGACCTACATCACCACATGACCAACATTTAATACCAAAAGTACCAGGTTTTCTAAACCTATCCATCCGGGAAGGTAAACTACTATGTCTATGTCTTACACCTCTCATAACAAATAGCTCTCCAATATTGGTCTCATTTTTAGCTAAATTTGAATTTGGGTGGCTATCTTTAAAATCAGCCAATGCCTTTACTAGATCTTTTTCTTTATATATTTTTCTTCCCTTTATAAATGCATATAATTCAGGTGTCACCATATTCAGCACTTTGTCTACTAATAAGAGTTCTAACATGCTACCAAACTCATGTTTAATCTCAGACATTTCAATCCAATTCATTAGATCAGACTTTAAGTTCGCGACAAAGTTTTGTGGATCATCCGATTTATTAATTACCCTAGTATTAAATTGGATCCTGTAATAATCTTCGGTCTTATTAAAGTATACTAATAACTTTTTCTTTAACTCACTGTAAGCTATTCCCTCAGAGTTCTCTATACACGCGAGTGCCTCACGCGCGCCCCCTCTCATAGCCTGGTATAAGTGGATGCTCCACTGGTTCTCAGCGACTCCTACCATCTTCATGTGAGTCTCAAAAACTCTTATAAACTTCTCAATGCTTTCAGTCTTAGCATCAAAAGGTTGTATCTTAATGTTCTTTATCGCACCATTATGTTCATTAGTATTATGCACTGGTGCTACACGCTGCCTAGCCAATTCTATTTCTAGTTCTTGTGCCCTCATTTTTAACACATGCTCTCTCTCTTTGTCTCTCTCCCTCTCTTCTCTTTGTCTTTGTTCTTTTTCCAATTCCCTCTGTATCTCCTTCTCCCTATCTTCTCTCTCCCTATGTATCTCCTTCTCCCTATCTTCTCTCTCCCTCTGTATCTCCTTCTCCCTCGCTTCCTTACACTCCTGCCCTTTTTTCTCCAAGAAATCACCCAGGGCATCCCCTTTCAATCCCATGCTCTTGGCAATGTCCACCCATAGCCTCAACGGATCCATGTCCGACATTATCGCTAATTATACTATACTAAAAAGTATATACTAAAAAGAAAATTCAATAATCTATACGTGTGCAATATTTCAACATATAAACCAATAGTACTAAGCGTAGTACCCAATTAAATCTTCAGTGCACAAATTTTAGAGTATACTACACAATACTCACAGGTAATTCATTACCACCAAGATATCAACATAAGTTACCAATACTTACAATGTGCATGTATAATATTACATAGCTGCATACATAACATAACATAAAATAAATCATAAAGCAAAAAAAAAATTATATATAGATAGTTAAGAAGAAAGACAGAAGAATACAAACAAGTAAACTATACTTAATGTTTTGACACAAATCGCTAAACAAAACAGCTCAAAACAAGATACCAGCACGCTAACAAACTAAACAAATACTAAGTTCACTTTGATTCAATGGAGAGCCCACTCAAACCCACAGTCTGAATCCGTAAAATCTTTTTTTAAAAGACAAATCTCCCCACTGAATAAAAATATACTCATGTAGCCCTAATAGAATTTACATATACGAATATACATATAGCAATGATAATAAATTATACCCTAGATATTATCATACAAGTTAAAAAAAATATTTAACTTAGCTTTCAGTAGTGCTGTCTCCAATCCAAGTCCACGCACGTCCCTTGTCCAACGTCCAAGTTCCTTGACCTTGATAGCTCTGTCCAACCAAATCAACGTCAAATGTTCCACAGCATCCAACGGATCAACCTTGAGAGTCCTCCCAACCTTCAAGTCTACAACCAGCGTCCGTTGCGTCGACCTTGAAATCACCTAATAAAATTGCAGTTGAACTTGACTAACTTCCACCGACGTATTGAATACAGTCAGCAAACGAGATCAACAGCAAAGTTACCAGTTGAACTTGACTAACTTCCACCGACGTGTTGAATACAGTCAGCAAACGAGATCAACAGCAAAGCTACATATCCGGCGCCAAGAGATGATATGCCCTCTGCACAAGGACGCAGACGATGTATACCTTTATTAGCGGTTGCAACGTGCAACGATGCAATGACGCCCGCAATAATATGCCCTCTGCACAAGGACGCAGACGATGTATGCCTTTATCAGCGGTTGCAACGATGCAATGACGCCCGCTTACTATGCCAGAAAGCTCTCGTAAGCAGTTACGGCTGGCAATAGGCAATAGTGTGTAGCCACGGCAAACCGGATAGTACGACGTCGACCTTGATAGACTTTGACACCAGATAGACACCAGCTAGTCAGTACAGCTCACAGACGACAGTACAGCTTAAGGACACCCACAGGACAGCTTCGGTACAATTCTGTATTCCACAGGGTTGCTCCACAGATCAGTAAACATACCAGTCATATACCATGACTAACAGTGCAGCTCCACAGATCAGCAAATCCACCAGTCATATACAATGACTCGCAGGGCAATCAAACGTCGATTCCCTCAAGTTACCTCCTCCAAAACAGGCAGGCAGGTCAACTTCTAACAGTTCCAACAACTGTACATAAAGTAGGCTCTGTGATGTGTCTCTCTATAATTCTGGTCTTGATTTCTGCTGCTCCACCATTTGTAACAAAGAGATCTTCATAACAGTAGTAACATAACTTCAACTTGAACAATACTTGATAAAGCCTTTGGTTGTAGATAACAACTTTAATCAATATATCCTGTAACAACATCACTTCTGTACTTCGTTACTACTATCACATCAAGACCAAGTACATCACTCTTCCACGGCCTAACATACACTGTCCTTGTTTACCATCTCTCTCTCCCAAGTAAACATTACATGACGTCAAACACACATTTCCTAGTTACTCCTTAATCGCACCTATTGCACAAACTTATTCCTTATAACTTCACACCAAGTCATGCATCACTTACAATCACCAACGACATGAATATGTATAATACCTCTTCCTACTTAAATGTCCAAAGATAACCAATCTGAGACGAGCATTAAGCCTATTGCCCCGTATACGTATCATTACCGATATACAACAATATAGAACAGCTAAATAAAACATATACGGTAGTTTTAGTTTTATGTTATGTTATATTGGTATTGGCTGAAACATTGCAAACAATTCTGCAACCTTGTTTTAATAGAGAAAGAACTAAAGGAATAGCATAGAAACATCGTAGAATCCAAATGGTTCATAGGGATTTTGTAGCCAGCTTGAAGGCCTTATTACTCGAATTTTGGCAGGTACACATCAAAACTGGGTAGACTCAAAGACTCCCATCAGTAATAAAAAATAGTTTTATAAAAACACATAAAAAAATTAATGTAGATATATCTTTTTTTAACAAATAGTATATAATAGTATAGATCTAGATCGGAATAAAAAAGTTTGTCCTTCGATTTTATTTAAATAATTTATAGAATATTCGCCCAATGTTCTCTTTTTTTAAAAATCTGTACAAATAATAATGTAAATAGAAAACTTAGTACGAATATCCTTGATGTAACGATACTACTTAGATTATTTGTAAAATAAATAAATAAATAAAATTTAAACAATAAAGCAAGATAAAACGATAAATATGTACACGGTTTTAATATGAAAATAATATTTCTAAAATGTTATAAATAGTTTTATTAATTGTATTCATATCCAGTTTTTTCTATTACATTGGACATTTGTGTCATTGTAATCGATTAAAAGAAATTTCTAAAAAAAAAAAAAAATATAATACATGCTGCCAACTTTGCTAACTTTAGAGTAAAATTTTAGATCGAATGATGTAAAGGTGCTTAGAATCATAAATTAAAGTCTTACCTTTTTAAAAATCTTTCTAAGTGTGAAAGTAAATATTTTTTTTTACATTTTGAATCAATCATACAAATATCATAAAGTGTATATTAAGATGAATAGGTCTAGTAATGTTTTGCAAGGTGGAATGTAACATGTAGAATTTTACTGAAAGTTATTTTTTTTTCCATAAATAAAAGCATTTGTTTTTCCTTGAGAACTAAACAATTCATATGGTCTACATTTTCTAGCTTTTCTATTAGCGCTTAGAAATTATTCGAATAGCAAAAGGATGTTCAGGGAACTTATAACTTGAGATTATATAAAAACATTTCAATGTGTTACGAAACCCTAGCCTTGCAAGAGCACCATAAACATAATATGTTAACAAAGTAAAGAAGACAATAAATACCTAATCTTCTATTTATTCTTGGAATACATTTTATGTAAAATACGAATGATAAATCACAAAATATGGCGTACATTAACAAAATAATATAATAAAAATCTTAGTTTTTATGAGAAAAAAAAACATTACAGAAAACGACATTATAGTTTAAGAAACTAAACTGTATATAATGATCTGTCTCTATCTTTCGAATTATTGTATTATAATAATTTTTATGTATTTGTAAAAGAAATATAGTATTAGCTTTTTGTTTACCGAAAATAACACGAACATATCGTATTGGAGTTGGCAAGAAAAAAGTGTCAATTTTATTTTTTATACAACCGTGACGTATTATCGTCTGCTTCATTTAGATCTAGTTAACAACCTGTGTTAGATCCAACATCATTTTATTGAAGTATAATTTCTACAGTGTTAGACACTAAACTAGTTGTTTTTTTTTTAATTTATTATTAAAGATAAAATAGTAGCCTACGTTCTAATAGAGACATTTTTTATTATATTTTAATTTGTAGATAATGATTAGACTAGTGAGTCACTAGTGGTTAGGTAGGACTTAGGCTTAGGACAACGATTTTTAAACAAATGTTAATGTATTATAAACTTCGGTTAGTATATTTATATTAGCCTCCAATATAATAGCATAATAATTACATTTTCAGTTATTTTTCAGTGTTATGTTTTAAGTTCTCGTTAGTGTATAATTGCTATGCGCCTATGGTCATTGGAGTCATGGTTAACTATTATTTTTAAGTTTACTTTGCGGAACCATGCTAGTATTTGCTTAGTTAGGCATATCGGCATATCCTATAAGTAGGCCTATAAAATATAATAAGTTATATTTTAATCATTTTAATATGACATGAACATAGCTACATATACAAGGCGACTTAGACATATAGCCTATTTGATTAGTAGATTTAACTTATTCTTATTTACTAATGCATTGCTGTAGAAAATTTCAGACCATTTTTTACTGATGAGGTTTTAGTATTAGAATTTCTTATCACTTATTATTATCTGTAGCACCCCTGAATTTATTTTTTTTCTAAAAAAATTTCCCAAATCAGCAAACACACAGGTCTATTTATTTACTATTGCATTGCTGTTTACAATTTTGAGATGTTTTCTTGGTCGGTTTAAAATATTTTCAATTTGGTATTTTTCTAATAGCCGCAATTTAAATTTTTTGTAATCTTTCGACATATTTTTTTAAAAATTTGTTATATTATATTTAATTAATTATTTAAAATAACATTTTATTTATCAATGCACTGTTGAAAATTATAAGATGTTTGCTTTAACAGTTTAAAAGTTATCCGTAGTTTTAATTTTTATAATTTTGCAAAAAGCCGCACTTTTAATTAATTTTGTTTCGCCTTTTTATTTTTTTTATTAGATGTAAAAGATTTCCCAAATTAGCAAACATACATTCTTGTGACATGTATGTCTATTTATTTACTATTGCATTACTGTTGAATATTTCAAGATGATTTCTTTATCTGTTTAAAAGTTAGAATTTAAATTTACTAATTTATCTGTCTGCGGCACACCTTTCAGGCACTCATTTATGTATATGAAATTTTCAATAGGATAAAAAATGCAGTGAAATATCAATATATATTTATATATTCATAATAAACTTTTTTTTATTTTACTTCAGGTGTTTTGTTCTTTTTTTCTTAGTGACTTTTTCCATTTCTAAGTATGAATGCAAGATTTTGGCGGAGGTATTTTGGCCATTTAATGCATACTATTAAGTGTAAATAACTGTCCATCACACTGTTTTCATCATTATATTATTTAAAATATAGAGTTTTATCACTGTTCCAAATTTCATTCATTTATCTTTAACGGTTTTTAAGTTATGTAGTTTTAAAGTCATAAAGTACGCTTTTTCGGTCACAGTTTTTTTCCCTATTTTATATAGGCCAAATAAGCACAAATTTACGGCACTAAAAAATTCATAACTTTGATTCTAATTGACATAGAGACCTAAATGAGGTATCATTGTAATCTGTGAACCAAGCTCTATATAACTAGATAGCTTTGATTGCTCTAAAAGCATTTTGAAAATTTTATCAAAGTACCTACCTATACATACGGTAGTCCATAGCGTCATAGCGTAATTCATATGATATGCCTAGTAGGACTTAATTATTAATAATAAACTATTATTATATAATTATTATTGAAGTTAAGGGCCTTATTAAGTAATAAATGATATAATCTGGGCCCATTTAAAGGCCATGGCGTTTTAAGATGTTATTATTTAAATTCTTATAATTCACTATTATATCTATTTAATTTGAACCTTAATGTCACCATTGCTATTTAGATTTTAAATGTATTAAAATTTAATGGTATATGATATATAGTTACTGGTTTGACGTTTACCATTTAAAAAAAAAACAACAGCTTCTGGTTAATATGTAGGCCTAAAACCAAAGGCTAAACTAAGAGTAAGACACTCATCACAAATCTAAATGTCAATCGACCTCAATTAAATTAATTTGGCTCTGAATTCAATTCCTTTGAGAATATGTATTATAAAATTGTGTTGTTGTTGTTTTTAAAAACTTAATTATTTCATTTTTGTTTTATTGTTACTTTTAAATGTTTGATGACAGTTGTCTCAGTTGTACATATTGATCTTTTTTATTTTGTTGGTAACATTTATTTATTTAGTTATATTAACAGTTAAGTAATTTAAAAAAATATGTTTAGAACAAATGCAAAAAAGAAACAACATTAAAATACCCTAGGCTATTTATAAATATAAAATAAAGGGTCAATAAATTATAATGATTAAATAAATGGATAGAGATGTAAAATAGATTGTATGTATTTACCATTCTGCTAAATAAAATAAAACATGTACAATGGATTATTAAGAATAAGTAGATTTCATTATATTTACCATAGAACTAAGTAGAAACTAGTACATTTAATTTTATTGTATTAACCGTAGAAGTAATTAAAAACAAGTACATTTAATTTCACTAAATAGAAACTAGTAGGCCTACATTGCATTTCATTGTATTAAACATAGAACTAAATAGAACTAGTACATTACATTTCATTGTATTAAACATAGAACTAAATAGAACTAGTACATTACATTTCATTGTGTTAACTGTAAAACTAAATAGAAACTAGTACATTGCATTTCATTGTATTATCCCTAGAATAAATTGTTTTTACTGTAAGACTAAATAGAAAGTTGTTGATTAAACTGGACAAAATATTAAGTTATAAAATATTAGGTATTGACTGTTTGACTTTATAGAAAGTGGTAACCTATAAAATATTAGATATTGACTGTTTGACTTTATAGAAAGTGATAGTGGTAACCTATAAAATATTAGGTATTGACTGTTTGACTTTATAGAAAGTGATAGTGGTAACCTATAAAATATTAGGTATTGACTGTTTGACTTTATAGAAAGTGAAAGTGGTAACCTATAAAATATTTAGGTATTGACTGTTTGACTTTATAGAAAGTGATAGTGGTAACCTATAAAATATTAGGTATTGACTGTTTGACTTTATAGAAAGTGAAAGTGGTAACCTATAAAATATTAGGTATTGACTGTTTGACTTTATAGAAAGTGAAAGTGGTAACCTATAAAATATTTAGGTATTGACTGTTTGACTTTATAGAAAGTGAAAGTGGTAACCTATAAAATATTAGGTATTGACTGTTTGACTTTATAGAAAGTGGTAACCTATAAAATATTAGATATTGACTGTTTGACTTTATAGAAAGTGATAGTGGTAACCTATAAAATATTAGGTATTGACTGTTTGACTTTATAGAAAGTGAAAGTGGTAACCTATAAAATATTTAGGTATTGACTGTTTGACTTTATAGAAAGTGATAGTGGTAACCTATAAAATATTAGGTATTGACTGTTTGACTTTATAGAAAGTGAAAGTGGTAACCTATAAAATATTTAGGTATTGACTGTTTGACTTTATAGAAAGTGATAGTGGTAACCTATAAAATATTAGGTATTGACTGTTTGACTTTATAGAAAGTGAAAGTGGTAACCTATAAAATATTAGGTATTGACTGTTTGACTTTATAGAAAGTGAAAGTGGTAACCTATAAAATATTAGGTATTGACTGTTTGACTTTATAGAAAGTGGTAACCTATAAAATATTAGATATTGACTGTTTGACTTTATAGAAAGTGATAGTGGTAACCTATAAAATATTAGGTATTGACTGTTTGACTTTATAGAAAGTGAAAGTGGTAACCTATAAAATATTTAGGTATTGACTGTTTGACTTTATAGAAAGTGATAGTGGTAACCTATAAAATATTAGGTATTGACTGTTTGACTTTATAGAAAGTGAAAGTGGTAACCTATAAAATATTTAGGTATTGACTGTTTGACTTTATAGAAAGTGATAGTGGTAACCTATAAAATATTAGGTATTGACTGTTTGACTTTATAGAAAGTGAAAGTGGTAACCTATAAAATATTAGGTATTGACTGTTTGACTTTATAGAAAGTGAAAGTGGTAACCTATAAAATATTAGGTATTGACTGTTTGACTTTATAGAAAGTGGTAACCTATAAAATATTAGATATTGACTGTTTGACTTTATAGAAAGTGAAAGTGGTAACCTATAAAATATTTAGGTATTGACTGTTTGACTTTATAGAAAGTGATAGTGGTAACCTATAAAATATTAGGTATTGACTGTTTGACTTTATAGAAAGTGAAAGTGGTAACCTATAAAATATTAGGTATTGACTGTTTGACTTTATAGAAAGTGAAAGTGGTAACCTATAAAATATTTAGGTATTGACTGTTTGACTTTATAGAAAGTGAAAGTGGTAACCTATAAAATATTAGGTATTGACTGTTTGACTTTATAGAAAGTGAAAGTGGTAACCTATAAAATATTTAGGTATTGACTGTTTGACTTTATAGAAAGTGAAAGTGGTAACCTATAAAATATTAGGTATTGACTGTTTGACTTTATAGAAAGTGAAAGTGGTAACCTATAAAATATTAGGTATTGACTGTTTGACTTTATACAAAGTGAAAGTGGTAACATGAATTTTTTTTACTTTTGGACAAAATGAAAGTTGTTGGATAAATTGTATGGCTTTAGGAAAAAAACAACTTTGCCGAATATATTTTTTAGACTCTAGGACTATAGAAAGGTAGATTCCATTAGATTGACTAAACATAACTTTGTAGAATAAAGAATCTCACTTTTTAAATTTCCTAGGAAAGTTTAAGCTTGAAATTTTCATGTACAGCATGCAGGGACGTTAATTGTGAAGGTATTTATTAATATAATTATTATACAGCATATCATGTTACAAATAGTAATTAATAATAATTGTAATATTGAATGTTGGTATAAAAATATGTTAATAAAACATTGAAATTATTTCTTAAACATAAAATAAACATTTCAGATTGTGTTACTAACCACAACGATGACCAGTCAAATGAAAACTGCTTTCTGTTAATAGGTAATTTATTGGTAAAGCCATTCTTAATATAGGCCTACATAGATTTAATATATATTGTTTTTTGATACATAAATGATAAAATATTTTTCTGTAAGTTAATAATGTTGATAAAGAGAAGTATTATAAACAATTACATTAAAATAATTGATTTTTGTATTTACATGTACCTAGCAGGTGACCATGAAAACCAGGTGTCTGAGGGCGGGGAGGCAGATCTCCACAAACACAGGAAGAACTGTAAGAAGAATCCAGGTCATCCACAGTTTATACCTATTGAATCATTCAGCTTAAAACATCTACCTGAAGATTACCAGGACAGTGATTTGTATGAATACATCAAAGCTACAGCTGACCTGACAGTTAAACTAAGTGTCAACATGACCAGTCCAGACAGACCAGAGTTTTGGCCAAACACAAAGATTCCATATTTTTTGTCTGACATGAGAGGAAAGAAAACATTGAGGACAGGAAGTGGGAGGGTGTGGAGTGTGAGGAAATACACAGATGAAGATAAACATTGGAAGTGTGGCCGTACAACATGTCTATGTGATAAATGTAAAGCTTCAGATAAACCCAGCAAAGTTTGGTGGGAGATTGGTGTGACTACAGCTGCACATGTGGTTGTTGATGACATTGAGGCAAGTCACACGACCTTGAGATTGTTTTATGATGGAGAAGATAGTGAAGTAGTTATTCTTAAAGATAAGGTACGTTTTGTTGATGCAAACATTGAGAGAGACTGGTGTGAGTTGTACTGTGTGACTTGTGATGAAAATTTGGCAAATAAATTGAAGAAAATAAAGAAACATTTTAATGATGTCAGGGAGAAAGTCATAGTCAAATACAGTGAATCTTGTGATACTGACAAGTTTAACTTTATAGTGTCACATCCTCATGGATGTAATAAACAGGTCAGTGTAGGTCAATGGAAGGACAGAGTAGAGGTGGGGGATGATGAATATGACTATAAGTTTACCTACACAACATGTACATGTCCAGGAAGTAGTGGAGCCCATGTCCACTGTGTGGGGTTTGATGGTTGGCCTGGCCATGTCCATAGTGGAAGTTTAAAGTCTGGACTTAATTACAGTTCAGTTTATTTTTGAAGTCTTGTATTGAGTTGAATCACTTGTGTGTCAAAATGTAAACAAACAAAATGCAGGGTGTTTGATATCTTTATTTTATATCATTTTTACTTTATGAAATCACTTTATAAATCTGAAGTCTCTTTATAGTTTGGATATAAAGCTATTTATAATATATTTTAATTTATTTACTTAAATTTATATTTTTTTTTGTTAATTTTAGTTTTCCATTGTAAACATGTTAAAACAATTTCGTGTGTCTGTAATTGAATAAACTATATAAATTTATATCTTGATATCTTCTTCTTGTTTACATCTATGATGTCATGTTTATGTTGTTATAAAGCTGTTTATTTAGTTTATAAAATTTGAATAAAATAAAAATATAAACAAATGTATCGACATTAGGTCATATTGCGATCTACTATAGACATTGCACTTGAATATATAATCACAGAACAATTTATTATATTTTGAAATTTAAAATATTTCAAAATTTAAGAATTAGAATTAATCAATTTAACACTAAACAATTAAAATATTTAAAAAGAAAATAAATTACTTATAAATATAAAATATAAAAACAAGTCTAATAAAAAGTATAATATAGGCTAAATAAAAACAGAAAATAATGGGCTGTTTCTGGCAACCTAATCAAAGGGAAATAACAATGAAAATTCTAACAAATCCTGCGCATTACTTAGTTATCGTTATTAGTTTTACTTTTTTTTTGTTTTCTAATTCAATCTAAATGCTATCCATTTGATTAAAAATATTAATAAGATGAATTCATTTTCAATAAAAACGTGTTTTTGTGATCACAATTTTATTTATATTATTAGAGTTACTTGTAATTTTAATAACAGTACAATACAGTAAATATATAATTGTATTAAAATGTGTGTTGCGTTTATTTTATTATAACTGCTAAATTAATACAAGTTAATACAAGAAACATTATATAGCAAGGACTTTCTAGCACAGATCTAAAACACTAAATGTATAGCTTTGCCTGTTATCACTCGGCAAACATTTCAATATATGTGAAAACAAACTCAACCACATCAGAGAACATCATTAGACACACGATCTCATCCACGTCACATGGTGAGCATTAATGTTTCCTTCAGGAACTTATGAAACTTTGTATTTTACAACTAAACTGATTTGTTTGTCGTTTACAATGACTTTGTTTAAATTTGTATTTATAAAACAAAACATTAATATATTTTGGACCAACAACTTATAAAAACCAAGGGCTATATAAATTGTCTATCTGTATAAACTAACACATGTCCGCAAAATACATATGTGTATAAACAAAAACAAATGTGCGTAAAACACATCTTTATAAATAATAAATAAACTTAGATTATATATGTTTTAAAACAGTTTATTGAACAATTGTTCTTGTTAAATTATCCTTTTTAGTTACACAAGTCTGTCAATGTTTTGTTTTCTTCTTGTTTTAGTTTTTTTTTCCTCATGATGTTTCCTAGTAAGTAGTAGTTATTACAATTATAATGTCAATTTTCTTTGCTTACAAGACGTTGATCAATATACGGCGGCAACAATATAAAATATGTTTGATTACTTACTCAAGTCTCAAATCACAATATAAATCAAGATTCCTTGTGTCATATTTTGTTAATTAAATGATGGTCGTTAACAGCTCTTCATTAACATAAACTTTTAAAATAGTTCCGATAAATTATAACCTATACAGTACTGTATATGTCACGAAGTTTCCCGATTTTAATTATAATGAAATTTTCAAGTCAATTTTTTAGCAATGCCTTCAATAAAGTATTGTTTGATTAAAACGTTATACTTGAAATCAATTTAATATGTAACATATTGTAGTAAGCCTGATTATTTAACACATTCATTTGGTCAATTTAGAAGTGTGTATACTATAACAGTATTGATATTATGACTGCTTTGTTGTATTACAATAAGTCGGTATATACTACAGTTAAAATCAGCATAAAATGTGTTTTTAAAACAATTGTTAAAACTCTTGAAAGTTAATCTAGATGTGGTGGTTCTATAACATTTATTGTTCAATAATTTAATTTTAGTCTTTAGAATAACTATACACAATTTTCAGAAACCTGCGAAAATATTGCATCTTTATACACTATAGTAATGATTTTTTATTAGGGTAAAAAAATGATTATAATAAAGTAAACATTTAAATGCATATATTATTATTTAAATTAAATTACTTTTTTTATACAGGAGTCATTTGTAAGCTATTAAATGCATGAAATACTAATACCTGTTTTTCGACAGTAATCAGACATGAGTTTACTTTAGTAAATATTAATGATTATAATATGTTTATGTGCCAGAAATACAGAACAGGTACCATTGTAAAGATTTGCAATGATCCTCATAGATTATTCTAATATAAACATATATTTAATTTTATTATTTTTTAAGTTTTTAACATTAAAATATAATAGATGTAATATTTGTGTCCAATGTACGTCACCAGAACCAGGCCAGTACCTACATTACAAAAAAACATGATACGTCACCATAACTAGGTCTGAACTACCAATGCTATCATGGCCCCAAATATTCAATACAGTTAATGTAAATACAATAGTGATTGTTGCAAACAAATATACAACATAAATGTAGGATGCTACAGTTTAGTTCTAATGTGTGATAAAGTTAGTATACAGATTGTTGAATCAGCCTTAATAATATGTAGGCCTACTGAACCAAAAGGATGATGGCGATTCTTGTAGATGTAACTGTTTCAATGATCCTTGTCAAGTTCTTTTACATATTAAGTTTCTCTTCATTGAAGTAGTGCTTTGTCAATTTCGGGCTTCTCAAGTTGTTAGACCAAGTGAATACATGTATATAGAAATGTACGTATATCAGCAACTCCAAGTATGCATTTAGTAAAATAAAAATATGAAGGAAAACTTCATTACACACATATATATACATAGATAATAATTCATAAGTCATGTATGAAGGTAACAAAGTTCATTAATATTATAATATTAATACGAAGAAGACTGGTGGATGGATACAAAATAGTAGATAAATAGATAATAAGATAGAAATAAAAACTAACCATATTTACGACACTAGATTTGAAAATATGATAAATATTTCCTTCTGATATTGTGTACAAATATTGTAGCCCTCTTAACAATAACATTAGGTAGTTAACTATGTGTATTAAAATACTGAAAAATTTAATAAAAACATAAGAGAAAGTTAAAGAATTTATTAACACTAGACATACTTTGTAGTTAATGAGATCACCAATAGAGAAAAACTAAGTTTGTATAGCGAACAATATAATAAAAACAAACTAAACAGCATTATATAAAAAGTCGAAAAACGCGTTTGTCTTTTGATTTAAAAAAAAAAAAAAAAAAAAAAACAGATTAAAAAGAATCAACTCTGAATTAATGTTTCGGCAACTTCTATTCTAGTTTGCAATTATAGACCTAGTCCATATTTTTAAATGTAAATAATATGTTCAATTGGGCCGTTTATATATTTATATATTTTTTTTTAAATTAACTAATATAAAAAGCTAGTATTTTAATAACATGTATTTCTAATTGTGAGAAAATTTGATTTAACGATCCATAAAATTGTTGCAAACAGCCAGACGTTATCTAGTCAAGTCTATAACAAAGAGATAAAAATAGAAACGCTCTCAAGGAATTTAATTTTTTGTATCACTATATGGTCTAAAACTAAAATACAAACGCATTCAATTGTATGCTTTAAGCCGTGAAGTAATCATGTCTAACTTGCCTTGCGTCACATTATCTTTAACAAGGTGTAATGTAGATAACGCATCATACTCCTTGCCAATATGTGCTGAAAGGACAGCCATTGTTAAGGCCTGGTCAGAAGGGACACTAAGTTCAAAGCCATCGCAATCGCCTCGTAAGTAGCATTATACAATAAAGAAAAGAATTTAAAAAACTTGTCTTGATAAAAGTTATTTTTAAATTTTGCAGACAAAAGAAAGCTAAATGAGAATAATAGGTTCACTATTGCTGTTATAATACAACATGTTAAATCATTAATAATTCATAGCATGCTACTATTACATATCGAAGCCACGGTGGCTGTGAGGCAGCGCACTCGGTTGGAGTAATGAACGTCCCGGGTTCGAATCCTGGTGCAAGCTAGGATTTTTGTCAGGGTCTGGATGGTGACCATGAGTCTACCAAGCTCTGATGGATACCTGACCTTATTCGGGGTTAAGTAAATGTGGCTATTGTTATGGACGTCTATGATGACTATTATTACGACTCGTTAAATCGGATTCAATGCATATAGTTGTATCTTTATTAGAAGTCTCTAGATTCTGCTAATCTGTAGCCCAAGCTAGGGGTTCCTTGACTGACAGGTCTATGCAGTAATGTAGTTATATTCGTGATAATTATCTTCAACACCTTTCTCAACAATGATAGATCAAACAACTCCAGTTGTTGAATAAACAATTTTATTTAAATTGTAGACTCAATATAAACGATCAATAAAGGCATCAACTGATGGCAACATAAGGCTTTCAATAAAATGGCATATAATATACAAATCAATATAGCGACTTCACTCTACAAACTTTCGAACTGAACTAACTTTAAGGAGGTGGGGACTTTACAAAGAAAACTATCATCGAAGATTCTACAGGGTCTTAATACGCATTTTAACCTCTTTCTCTATAAAATCCAGAATTATCCTCCAATTTCCACGGGGTTGGACGAATTATTTTATTTAAACTGCCCTCAGGGCACAAAGGTCAAACCTTGGTCGCCTTGGACTCTACTACGCACTTGTTAAGAGGTCAATGCCTTACTACGTCATTCCTCTATGACCGATATTCGTAACACTATGTATAGTGCTGGCCACACAATCGCCTAGTATGCTATGGTCACATAAACTGGTGAACGCTGCTTCACAGGCACCACGGATCGATTTGGTCCGACGGATACTTCAAGTTCACTATTACAAATCATGTTATTGTCATGTGACATCAATTGATTTTATAAAGAGGTAATGGCATGTCATTATTTAAAACAAACGTATCTATTCAGTTATTCGATTTGACACGAGATGACCTAAAATCTAGACGAATACTCATTAAATGACCATGTCATATTAGGTCATGTTTTTGTTTTAATGATCACATGCCAATGATGTTTAATGTACTAAATGTACTTAATGATTTTGGGTAATTTAATCAAATGTCACTGTCTTCTGTTTCAGCAACATGAAGGATACATTCATCAGTCCATGTGGCTCATGCCGACAGGTTCTTCTTGAGGTATCTTATATAATACACATTTCACTATTTGATAATCTTTAGGAGTTTATATATAACTCGAATGTCCACCTTGTTGTTATTGATTTAATTACGTGCATGTGTACATTGGCCTTCGCTAATAAAATAATATAATATGTATATATATATATGACCTAATGGATCAATTTTGTCCGATAGAAACATTACTTTTACTATAAATATATTTAAATTGATAAATAACTTTTATTTATTATATACATTGTCATGTTTTCATTATATAAAATTAAACCCAGTTTCATGTTTATATTTTTTCCTTACTATCAAGTTTGGCAGCCATTACATGGTATATATGACCAAACCGGATATGACTTACCAAAGCGCCACAACTGGAGAGCTCCTGCCTTATGGCTTCTGTCCATTGGATCTCACAACTTATCAAGCGGAAAAACACGTTTAAAATGGCCTCCTGAATTAAAAGGGACATTTTGCATAAAATGAGATACACAACATGTATGTTGTTATAATAATATTTGAGTATTCTAATAATTATATGTTTAAATGTCAACACACATTCATAGGAATTTAATACTAGGACATAAAAAAAAAAAATTAAACTATTGGTTTACCCCAATTTGTATACAAGCACTGGCGCCCTACTTCTTCAGTAATTTTTCAGATAGCATTTCTTCTTTTCTCTCAGGGTTTACTCCCTTAGATTTTCCCGTGTAAAAGCTGTAGAAGTATAGCAGCGTACGTTTAACGTCAAGAGTTTCATTCTCCTATATGCTAACGACCAAGATTCTACTGGTATTGAGACGCCAGTAAACTGATTTCACCTCTTATCCTGTAGAAATGGGTTATTTGGTCCACCGTACTTAAAAGTTGAGCCGCAAGTGAAGATTGATAACATAAATTATGAGACGCGAGCCGTATAGGACATTTCTACAGGGACGTGTTTGGCTCCTACACCCATCCTTTTGTTGCCAACTTTAAATCTTTCTTTTTCACAATATGTATGTTAGTATGTCGAAAAAATACTTAGATTCACAGCCTATGCCTATGTAATAGTAAGTACCAGGTGACCGATCATTCGATCGGTAATAAAGAGAAGGCGCTTGTACCTTAACATCATGTGTATGTAAAACAACAGTGCATACATTTTTAAAATACGTTTTTACCAGACCAATAAAATGTATTTGTATTTTTTCTTTTTTCTACTATGAATAACATGGGCTTTAAATTATATCAGTAGAAGCAGATTTTTATTTGTGCAGTCTAATATCTAGATTTTGCCCGATACCCCCCCCCCCCGAAAAAAAATAAAAAATAAAATAAAACAGCTTAATCTTATTCTACCCCCCCCCCCCTCCCCAACCAAAAAAAAAAACAAACAAACAAAAAAACATGTAGGCTAGAGTTGTCAGTTTTAAATTCCAACAGAAATATATGTCATTTATGTCATTATGTTATGGATTTAAAAGACTGAAAAGTTTAATTTTAAAATATAGTGAATTACGTTACAATTTTTAGTTCTTCTACCCCATCCCCTACTTGTACAACTGTCAAACTTTCTAGTGACCCCTCTGATAAAATTATGTCATTTTTTTTAACTCCCTCCCTCACCCTATTCAAGTTTACAATGAGTTACGACCGGCAAATATGTTTGATATAAATTTAAAAGATCTACGAATAGATGTAATACATTTTTACTAGTTTACCAAATTTCATATTGACTTCTTAACATAGTCTAATATTTCTTACTTCGGCACATATATAAATCATAAGTATAGCTTGTAAATCACTTGTAAAAATATATATTTTACAAAAAGTATTTATTTATTACAAGCTACATTGCCCGGCGTTGCCCGGGTGAAAAAAAAACAGGACTGTATACGGTGCAGATAAAAAATTTATTAACTACAATTGAAAGAAAGCTATATACTCTAAATCTAATATTTATTTTTTTTTTATTTTAATGAAGACCTAATTAGGAAAGTAATTTAAAATAAATATTTTAATCGGGTAAAAAAAATAGGGCAGTATTTTTATTTAACAAAAATCTAAATTGCCCGTAGATTTACATTGTCTTTTGTTTTTAAAAGTTTGAAAAATAATTTTGACAAAAAAGGTATAGGGAGAATTGAACCCGGATCGCCCGAACAGTAGTCCTCTACGTTAACAACTTAGCTAGAGAAGACACATGTCAGATGTGAAAAACTACTACACAGTATATAGGACTAGGCCTAAATAAGTCAGTGACACAAACTCACAAATTGACCAATGGGGATCCGTGGGGACACAATTACGATCTTTTTTTATAGGCCCTATATAGATTTTCAATGTTTTCAATGTATTATTCCAAACATTGTTTGACAAAAAAGTGAAAATATATAGTTTGGTGTTAACATTATCTAATATCCTCCATTTGTGCTATTATTTAAAAAAAAATATCGCGGCAAAATATAATATTGATTAATTAAAACAATGGTATGATAACCATTTTTAATAACAAAAAATAAATTTTGAGCATTAAACTTAAATACTAAAAAATTTACGAGGAAATTATGTTATTCATTGAAAACACTGCACATGAAAAGATTATAATATATATAGGCTACATTAGATGATTTGTTTAATTCCTCCCCCCCCCCCCCCGCCCCTCAATAACACTAACAGTATATAACAATTCTAACTATTGTTATAAGGAAAATACGAATAAACTGAATACATCATTTCTAGTTTACCAGATTTGAATTGTCAATGTTAACATATTCTAATATATCTTACTTTGGTGGCGTTTATTAGCAAATCATAATATTTTTAATGAAACATTCGTAAACATATGCATTGAATTTAAAAAAGTGCTTACTAATACTGTGTATACTATTTACAGCGTAGTGTATAGGCCCTACTGCTACAGTGAACACTATAAACAGTGTAGTGTAATCTGCTACAATGTACACTATATAAAGCTATTCATTGTTTAAACACACACAAGTTTTAAAGGTGTTTTTTTTTCCAAACATTGTCAGATAAAAGAAAGTTTAAAATAGACCTTTAGTTTGGTGAAACTTCATCTAAGTCTCTGATTATTTAAACGCAAACTATTATCTGACTATTAATTAATACGTAAATATTTATTTGTTTTTCTTTTTTTAATTTAATATAAAATATATTGAAGTTTAATCTAAATTATTATTTTCGAAGTTTTTTTTTTTCCAAACAATATTTGATGAAAAAAGTAAAATATATAGTTTGGTGAAACTTAAATCCAATTCTGTTATTACTTAAACGTATTACTATTAACTCACTAGTAATTAATACGTAATGGAAAACATTTCCAACATGGTTATAAAGATTCCTTTTATATTTTTCTCATATAATTTTTAAGCTGCTTTTTTCTTTTATTTAATCTAAAATACATTGAAGATTTTATCATATAAATAAGCCTAGGTCTCGAGGGCCGCATACTAATATTTGTCAACCCACTGGCTTTAGTTTGCACACCCCTGCATTACATAAATTACACTTAATCTTGCTTTGAATTATATCTATCATCGGCCCGCACAGCAGTCCTCTACGTTAACAACTTAGCTAGAGAAGACAAATGTCAGATGTGAAAAGCTATTAGACAGTATATAGTACTAGGCCTAAATAAGTCAGTGACACAAACTCACAAATTGACCAATGGGGATCCGTGGGGACACAAACACGATCTTTTTATATATAGAGATTTTCAATGTTTTCAATGTATTATTCCAAACATTGTTTGACAAAAAAGTAAAAAAATATAGTTTGGTGTTAACATTACATAATATCCTCCATTTGTGTTACTATTTAAAATAAACTATCGCGGCAAAATATAATATTGTTAATTAAAACAATGGTATGATAACCATTTTTAATAACAAAAAATAAATTTTGAGCATTAAACTTAAATACTAAAAAATTTACGAGGAAATTATGTTATTCATTGAAAACACTGCAATGAAAAGATTATAATCTATATAGGCTACGCTAGATGATATGTTTAATTCCTTCAACCCCCCCCCCCCCCGCCCCTCAATAAAACTAACAGTATATTACACTTCTGACTATTTTGTTATGAGGAAAATACGAATATACTGAATACATCTTTTCTACTTTACCAGATTTCGAGTTTATAATGTTGACATATTCTAATATATCTTACTTTGGTAGGCCTTTATAAGCAAATCATACATATTTTTAATGAAACATTTGTAAACATATGCATTGAATTTTTTAAAAAGTGGATACTAATACAGTGTTTATTATTTACAGTGTAGAGTATACTGCTACATTGTATGCTATATACAGCGTAGTGTATACTGCTACATTGAACACTATATACAGTGTAGTGTAATCTGCTACAGTGTACACTATATACAGCTATTCATTGTTTAAACACAAAAAAAAGTTTTAGAGGTGTTTTTTTTCCAAAAAATGTCAGATAAAAAAAAGTTAAAAATAGACCTTTAGTTTGGTGAAACTTCATTTAATTCTGTTATTATTTAAACGGCAAACTATTATCTGACTATTAATTAATACGTAAATATTTATTTGTTTTCCTTTTTTTTTAAATTTAATCTAAAATATATTGAAGTTTAATCTAAAATATATTGAAGACGTTCTAATCTAAATAAGCCGCGAGGGCCGCATACTATCATTTTGTCCACCCGCGCGTTACCCACTGACCGTAGTTTGCACACCCCTGCATAAATTACACTTGGTCTTGCTTTAAATTATTTCTATCATCGGTGCGCAATAGTAGTCTAAACAAGAAATTAAACTTCTTTCTGCTGTAGTAAGCCTACGGGTTTTCCCGAAACGTCATAACTGCGATGCAACAAAACACCGCTCTTGAAAGCAGCAATACACGTGTGTCGAGCAATGGCGGAGATGGCACCAAGATGGCGGTGATGTTATGACCTCAATGTTTACGTCCTTGAGTTTTTTATTGAAAATACGTACTTATTTAAAGTTTGAAACTTATTAGGAAGTATTTTTTGTGATTTTAATTATTATTATTTTTTTGTAAATATAACGAAACAGTAAACAAACTAAAACTAGCTACTAAAACGTTGAAAAGCGGCTGGAGCCGCGGGTATATACAAACCCAAACTCTTGAAAACATGGAAGGCAGAGAGACAAAACGAAAAAGAGGTGAAGATTCAAACAACTATGAAAATACAGAAATATGGCCAAGATTTATTACAATTTCATCTAAAGAAACAGAAAAACCACTAACTAAATTATCACCCTTTGTGATAGAAAAAGCCATAACTGGGATGGCAGGAGCACCTAAATCTGTAAAGAAATTACGATCTGGACAGATTCTGGTGGAATGCGAAAAAAAAGCGCACTCAACCAATTTATTAAGAACAACTAGTATGGCAGGAATAGCCATAGAAACAAAAGCCCATGCCTTCCTAAACAGCTCAAAGGGAGTTATAAAATCAAAAGAGTTGGAATGCTGTACGGAAGATGAATTAACACAAGAACTAAAAAATCAAGGAGTTATCTCAGCTTATAGAATAAAAATAAAAAGAGATAAAAAAGAAATTGCAACTAACACAATAATTTTAACTTTTAATAAACCAACTCCTCCAAAGGAAATTAGAGCAGGTTTCTTAAACATCAAAATTGAAGACTACATACCAAACCCTATGAGATGTTTTAACTGCCAAAAATTAGGTCACTTGAAAAAACACTGCAAAAGAAATGCTGTCTGTCCACGTTGTGGAAATGAAGGACACAGCTTGGAAACATGCAGTGCAGAAATGAAATGTGTAAATTGTGAAGGAAAACATCTATCATTCTCAAAAACGTGTCCAAGATGGATTGAAGAAAAGGATATACAAAAATTAAAAGCTCAAAAAAATATAACTTATCAAGATGCAAAGAAATTTATTCTAACACAAAAATCTTTAATAAGTGAAAAGAATTATGCTGGAGCTCTTAAAACAGACATAAAGAAAGTCAAACACGCTGAAACCCAGACACCCACTTTACCAGAATTGTACTACAAAGACCAAGATGGAACATTCAAAAAATGGGAAATAAATGAAATAATATGCACTAAAGAAAACTCAACACAATCAAATATAGAAGAAATGCTTCCAGGAAAAGTTAACCCAGAGAACATATCAAATAAAAATTATATGAAAAAAAACATGAAAGAAATAAATCAGGGTAAGGACTTAAAATCTAAAGGAAATAAAACTATGGACATTTTGGGACAGGCATGTGAAAAGGATGATTCAATAACTGATTTAAAAATACAAAAAGAAACAATGTTTCAACCTTTAAATTCAGAAACTAGGACACAACAAGAAACGGATAGTAGTACACGGGAGAACGACATGGAAATCATAGAAGAAAATGAAATAGAAAATGACACAATTTCAAAAAACAGTAATCGGAAAACAAACAAGTCTCCACATCAAGCTCAATCGAATATTATAATAAAAACCCTTCAAAAACCAAATAAAAAAAAATAAGGAAAGAAAGAAATTAATATTACAAATATACACCTTTGGATATGAATTCAGAATAAAAGAATATTTTACAATGGAACTGTAGAGGACTAAAATACAATATTCCAGAACTACAACTTATTATAACTGAGACAAATCCTATAGTAATTTGTCTACAGGAAATTAAATTAAACACAGAATCATTTGAATTGCGTGGCTATACCGCTTATCACCAAATTCATTCTAAAAAAATTGCATGCGGAGGTACTTCCATATTTATAGCATCCAATATTTTACATAGGAGGATCAAAATAAATACCTGCATTCAAGCTGTGGCAGTAAGATTTACATTAACAAAACCATTAACCATATGCTCAATTTATATTCCACCAGATCATACAATACTATATTCTTAACTAGATGATCTAATTAAACAACTCCCACCTCCAATTATACTTATGGGAGACTTTAATGCCCATAACCCTATATGGGGAAGTCATAATACAAACCAAAGAGGAAAATTAATTGAAAGATTACTAGAGGAAAGAAATATATGCATTTTTAATGATGGTACTCCGACTTTTTATAGTTCTACGTATTTATCTCCATCTTATCTCGATTTAACAATGGCAGATTCAACTCTATTTACGGACTTTACCTGGAGTGTTTTAGAAAATAATTATGGTTCAGATCATCAGCCTATTTTGCTTACTACCAACTCCAAAATACCAACTCAACAACCATTAACTTGGAACTTTAAAAGAGCAGATTGGAATACATTCAAATTAGAATGCGACAGAAAACTCTGTCAAATAAATATACATTCTAATGCTCAAGAACAGTATTCAACATTTTTAAAATCATTATATCAAATTTGTGAACGGACTATACCTAAAACAACATCTAAAATTAAAAAAAATAGACCATGGTTCACAAACATTTGTAAAGATAGTATTAAAACTAGAAATAAACAGCTTAGAATTTTCAAGACCAACCCATCTCCAGAAAACTTGAAAGCCTTTAAAATTGAACGAGCAAAAACCCGACAAGTAATCAGAGAACAGAAACGGCTTACATGGCAAAATTATATTAACAAAATAAATTCAAACACACCCATAACTAATATTTGGAAAATGATTCGAAAAATTAAAGGAAATACAAAAAAAAGTCAAATTAAACAAATCAAACTGGCTGATGGCACTTATGCAGAAACTACACAAGATATTTCAAATGAAATTGGAAAGACCTTTTCAAAAAATTCATCGTCTGAAAATTATACAGACTCCTTTAAAAAAATAAAAAGAGAATTAGAAAAAGAAGCTATAAATTTTGAAACAAATATATTTGAATACTACAACTCCCCAATATCAATAAACGAGCTTACGCAATGTATTAAAGAAACCAAAAATACTGCACCAGGCCCAGATACAATTCATAATGAGATTATAAGACAGCTACCAACGTTAACACTGAAAACTCTATTAAAAATTGTTAATGATCTTTGGCAACAAAATATATTTCCTACGGAATGGAGCAAAGCAATTACCATTCCAATACCTAAAGAGAAAAAAGATCACACAGATCCAATAAATTACAGACCAATAGCCCTCACAAATTGTTTCTGTAAAATTATGGAAAAAATTGTAAATAAACGCTTAATATATTTTCTGGAAAGTAATAACTTAATATCAAAGACTCAATGTGGATTTAGAATAAATCATTCAACAACAGATCATCTCATTAGATTAGAAACATTTATTAGAGAAGCTTTTGTTAGGAAAGAACATGTGATAGCTGTTTTTTTCGATTTAGAAAAGGCGTTTGACACTACATGGAAATATGGAATTTTAAAAGATCTATATTCCTTAGGTTTAAGAGGAAATTTACCCAAATTTATATCAAACTTTCTAAGCAACCGAACATTCCAAGTAAATATTGGAAATTATTTATCAGATACATTTATTCAAGAAGAAGGTGTCCCTCAAGGAAGCGTATTGTCGCCTACACTATTTAATATAAAAATAAACTGAATGCTTATTACAGAATACAAAATGTTCTCTATACGTCGATGACTTTGTGATCTATTATAGAGCTAATTGTATGATAGAAATACAGAATCATCTACAACTTCAAATCAATAAAATTCAAGAATGGACCGAAAAGAATGGATTTAAATTTTCTGCTCAAAAAACAAAAGTAGTGCATTTCTGTCAGATGCACAAAAAACACCCCGACCCTGAACTATACCTTTATAAAAAACAGATTCCTGTAACTACTAACGTCAAATTTCTCGGAGTAACATTTGATAGTAAATTAAATTTCCTGCTACATATAAAGGAACTAAAATCCAAGTGTCAAAAATCCACAAATCTACTGAAAACTTTAGCAAATACAGATTGGGGAGGAGAGAAAAAAAGTCTACTGAAAATATATAGATCACACATTCGATCAAAATTAGATTATGGATGTTTAGTATACGGATCAGCAAGAACATCATATCTAAAAATGCTTGATCCTGTACAAAATCAATGTCTACGTCTATGTCTAGGAGCATTTAGAACTACTCCATGTACCAGTTTGCAAATAGAAGCAAATGAATCACCACTGCAAAATAGAAGACTCAAGCTATCATTACAATATGCACTAAAACTAAAATCCTTACAGAATAATCCAGCGTATTTATGTGTTTTTTACCCACAAGAAAAAAACAGCTTTACTGAAAACTCAAAATATATACCAACTTTTGGACTTAGAATTGAAAAAGAAATGATCGAAACTAAAATTGAATTTAGATTTATAAAAAGATATTATATACCAAAAACTCCACCATGGCTTTTTGAAATCCCGCCTATAAACTTAGAATTAAACCATAGAAATAAAAAGGATCCTTGCATGGATATGTTCCAAGAAGTGCTACAAAAATACCCAAATTATGTACAAATATACACAGACGGATCGAAAAATGATACAGCGACATCTTCGGTTGCTCTTACCTCAAATACAAGTAAAAAAAGAAAATATAATTCCAGTATCTCAATAAATACTGCAGAGGCTTTAGCAATATGCCTGGCATTAGACATTGCAGAGGAATCAGAAAACCAAAATTTTGTTATTTTATCCGATTCGTTATCTTGTCTTACTGCTATGGGAAACTGTAATACCAGGAATATATCTGCCTTGGACATTTTGACAAAATACCAATCAATATATGAAAGAGGCAAACGTGTCGTTTTCTGTTGGGTTCCTGGTCATGCAGGGATAGATGGAAATGAAAAAGCTGACAGAGAGGCTAAAGCCGCCCTGTTGTTATCAGAGAGTATTATCCCAATACCATATCGAGACTTGAAACCTTTAATAATTAAACATGAAAGACAAACATGGACTAACTTCTTGAAAACCGAATGCAATAAACTGCAGTATTTGGAAAATTCAAAAACCTGGCATGATACAGGCCAACTTGTTCGAAAGGACGCAGTTATTCTCTGCAGACTACATACAGGACATACGAAACTAACACATTCGTTTATCTTAAATCGAGAAATGGCCCCAATGTGTGCTTTCTGCAATGCCAACTTAACAGTGTCTCACATTTTGTTGGAATGTAATACATTTGATGACATTCGACGTAAATTCTATTACTGTAGAACTCTTCATGAACTTTTCAGCAAAATTAAACCAAAACATATAATAAACTATATTAAAGACATACAACTGTACAACAAAATCTAAAGATACAAGAACAATAAAATGGATACAAGAGAAAAATGACAACAACGTTATCAAAAAGGCCCTATATAACCTTCGATGTTGATGAACCGGAAATTCAACAATTCAATTCAATTCGAGCAATGGCATGTTTTCACGGCCAAATTCAATTATCTACTATAAATCTAAAGCGTATTTTTGTCTAACGTTCATTTCCGATTTTTATTTGTGTGGCCGAAAAGGTGTAGATTTTTTTTTAGGTGAAACAAGTCGTGCATTAAAACATGAAGAAAATTGTTAGAGCGCTTTTGAAGAAAATTTCCAGACATACATACATATATATATATACATACAATTTTTGCTCGTATTATAGTATAGGATATATATATATATATATACATACAATTTTAACTCGTATTATAGTATAGGATAAGTAAATTGATCTAAATTGGAAACCTTGGACCCCAAGTTAGTGAAGCTGTCCCCGACCTCCAAGTTTTCGTTTTTTGTATGATAATGGTAGGAGGAAAACATGTGTCTTGGGCCATGATATATGTTCTTGGTATGATCACATGCAGGCCAAACTCTTTGCATGCGTTGGCGAAGTTTGACACACGCTGTTGTAGGCCTGTCTCTGTGTGTGAGATCAGGGCCGCATCATCAAAAAAAAACAGCTCGCGAAATACGACCTCTGACGTTTTGGTTTTGGCTCGGAGACGGGCAGTGTTGAAAATTCCTTCATCATTTATTTATTTTTATGAACTAAGAGAAAAAACTTTGAGATGTCCTGTACAGCTCAAGTTTTTACTTATTAACTCCCGTTGATCATTAAGTTGCAGTTTCTCTCGCGATAGATCTATATCATGTCTTGTTTCAGATAACATTATAAGATAACATTATAATTTTTTGCATTTTTGTTATTTATTTTTTTTTTCATGCATAAATTCGCAGAATCTTTGTTTAAACGTGTATATTTCTACGTACGCTTCGGAACGGGGGGGGGGGGCGGGGTCCGAAATGTACATAGTTCTACTGGGAGGGGAGTAGAGAAATACTAATGCCACTTTTTGTGTACATAATATATGTATGGACCTTCATTCTAAATACTTCTGTCATTTCCATGTGATCTTATGCCATACACTGGATTTTCTCACATGGTTAAGATAATCTACCACTAAACATAATTTAAAACTTGCAATGAAAAGAAACAGGACTTTATTTTATTAGCTAGGACAAGATCAGAAATAAAAGAATACAAAATCATTTTGAGCATTACAAATGTGACATTCTTTTTTTTTTTTTTTGTGGCAAAAAATCAATATCGACTAGTTGTTTGACAGCGCGATGAATGATATAAAAAATTTAAACTGACATACAATAAGAACTGTGCATCTTACAAAAATTATATTGTTTCTAGCATAAATCTAATTATATTTTAATAAGTCTAAATTATCATGGCGTCATCATGATATTTTACATAAATAGTAAACGAAGTTGGAACAAATGAAATAAAGGAACTTTTATAATTGCTCGTTTTAGGATTTAGTTCTTTTACAAACACATTAATATATTATATTATATAAAATACTTAGGCCTAGTTATTTAACTGTTCAACGTTGTTTTTTTTTTACTTCTCCATTAAATTATAATATACAAATAACACATTAGATAACCTGTAAGTAACACTTAAAATAAATTTATCTTTTCAAACTTTATTGTACAAATATAAGCTACACATCTAATTTATTATGTCCTTTTTGTTGATAAAATGATGACCAGCTGGTGATGAGCTAGTAGGCCTACTGCGAACTGTCAAGTAAAATTTAAACTCTGTGACTTCTTCGTAATTTTTAAGAATGCCTGGACAACAAGGAATAAACCTCGAGCAAAACGATTACGTTTAATTAACATCAATCAGATTTTTTAAACTATATTATATATATTTTTATAAGTATAAGTATAGAGCTTTTCCAATCACGTGACAAAAAAGCACGTGTCGTTTGTTTACTTAGCCTAGTGGTGACAAATAGCAGCCGTATTACTATAGGCTTAAGAAGGTTTTAATTTTAAATATCATCATTTCAACAATGTATCGTAAAAATATATAAAACACTGTAATGCGATGAAAGTTAACATTGAAAGCTAAAATTTAAACCATTAAAAATCAATATAATAGGTTCCGTAAGTGCCGAATATTTAATTGAAAATGTCGATTGTCGAAAAGTTAGCTAACTTACTATCTAAAAGTTAAAATAAAGCATAAGGCAGTCTGTGCAATATGTTTCACAAGAGCTATTGAAAAACTATAAAAGCCTTAAATCTTGTTTACTTTGTGGACGGACTAATAAGGATTAGTATCAAAGTTAAATAGTAAAATTTATGCATACAAATTGCTTCTATTTTGGGTGTAAAATAGGCATGTTAAATAACAATATTATTCAACACAATCACCATCATGGCTGCTATTTACGTAGTTACGTCATCTGGAAACCTAAACCACGTCTATGCAAATGCTTTATTGTAATAAGTTTATATAATTTTTAAAATAAAAATATTGCGAATTTTGAAGTTTAGAAAGTTTATTAACATATAATATGGCCTATGACATAAAAAAGCATTATTTTCGCCCTTGATTAGATTTTGCAGATACTCCAATTGTATAAATTTTAATTTAAGAATCATGACATGTATAATAGTTATATATTTTTCGTCACTAACTCTACTATAAGCCATTAGCTAGGCCTATGTTGCTTATATTATCTAAAATATAAAATGTGTTAGTGTGTCTGCAAATCAATCCTTTTATTTAAGTAGAATGAATTGAAGACTCGTGTAGAAGACTCTTAGAAAGTAAATTATCAACGAGGGCAGTTAGGAGGTATGGGAAGGAGGTGGGGTTGAAGAGGTTTCTTGGGACGGTCAAGGAAGGGATGGGGGCGTTGAAGCAAAAGAAAGCGTTGATAACATACTTAAATTAATTAGGTCACATTTATTAATTAATAATTTAAAATGTAGATATTGTTACAAAAGCAGTTTTATTTCCATAATTATATTGGTTCTGTTATTATTAACTAAAGTTAAAAAGTAATAATCTTAAACCCGAAATGTTTCCGTGTTAGGAATAAAACATGTATATGTCTAGACACTACGTCATAGCATTAAAATGCGTCATATGAGCACGAGGGTTTGAGACCGTGAGTTTAGTTCTAGCTTGGGCGCTAATGTGTGAGGACTGTTTTTTTTACCACTTTCTTAAAGATAGGATTACGGCTTAATACGATATAAAAGAATCTCAACTGATTAAGTTTCATCATATAATACTGGTATATGTATTCTGTGTTACTGTTATATTTATCATCTCAACTTGTTGGAATAAAATTGTGTTTAATCATTCAAACAGGATTGTGGATTTCCTCTATATTAAGGTACAATTTATCTAAATCATTTCATACACAAAAGATTCACATTATACGAGTCAAATAAACATCAAATCTAATTCAATAACATCAATACAAATTCTTATACAACCTTGTGAGATCCACGATGGATGTGAATCAAAAGAATATATATAATAATACATTACTAAAAATATCATCATACGTCAGTAGCTAATTTCGCACGTGACAAAAGATTGGGGGCTCAAGTCCTGGATCTAAAGTTTGTATGTATAAGAAATTGAGAATATACAACTGTTCTAGTGAAAACGATTTACAACAAATATTTATTCAAATTCTGTCTACGTGGGAAACACTGTCTGTGTTCGGACATACTGTTTTCAGCTTTGTACACAATCATCCTTAAAATTTATCTTCTACAAATTAACAGTGGTGTAAAATATTTCAAAGGACTTTATAAAAGGTTAAGTTGAAATTTTTTATCTTCTAATTACGTCATTAATATAAAACATGGCGGGAGCTAATCTTACGTTGGAGCAATTGAATATTTTTGCTATCACGTCAGAACAGTTAAATAGCATGTCACTAACCCAGTTAAAAGAGATGGCAAATTCTCTGGGAATAGACATTACTGAAGTTACACCAGTAAGGAGTAAATTGATTCAAGATATTAAGGACTGTTTGAAAAGACATGGTAGAATGCTTGAAGAAAATACTATGAATAATGAAGAATCAGTGGTTCTCAATGTATCAGAAACCCTGAAAATAACCATGAATTTAAAATGAATGTAAATGAACTAAGTGCGGACATGAAATTCCAGTTAGAAATGAAGAAGTTAGAATTACAATTACAATTACAATTAGAGGGTAAAATAATAGAAGTACAATTGAAAGAGAAAGAATTGGAAAAAGAAAGAATCGCTAGTAATGAAAGGATTGAATTGGCAAAGTCTCGTTCGTCAACACATACGATTCTAGAAGCAAATAATGTGGAGCTATATAAGTTTAAAAAGCATGTTCCAAGCATGGAGAACATAGAGATTGATGAGTTCTTTATGGTCCTCGAAAGAAACTCGATCGATTATAAATTTCCTGAAGATAAGAAAGCAGTACTTTTACGTTCAGCTCTAACAAAAGGCAAGGCTCTAGATGTTGTATTGAATTTGACTCCAGAGGAATGCAATGATTATGAACTAATAAAGAGCAGAGTACTATTGAGTTATGTTCTAACTCCAGAAAAGTATCGAAAATTATATCGTGAGTACAAAAAGGAACCAGAAGTTTCACATGTTGACTTCCTGAGATTAGAGAAAAAGTATTTTGATCGATGGTTACGTTCTAAGAATGTGAATAAAGATTATGAAAAACTATATAATCTCATACTGATGGAGGATTTTACTGAGAAGATTCGCACTGATATAAAAGTTCATTTGGCTGATCGTGGTATTGAAATAGCAGAACAAGCAGCAGTTAAAGCCGATGAATACGTCATTATTCACCCGCATAGCCATTATTTTCAAAATGACAGAACAAGTTTGAGGACTCAAAACAGTAATACAGAGAGAAAGTTAAGATCGACAGAGGATAAAAGTAAACAAAAAGCCGATAAACAAGAGAATTCAAGTTTTGTACAAAAGAGAATTACCTTTACATTCTGTAAGAAAGATGGACATATAAAAGAGAATTGTTGGAGTCTGCATAAAGAGAAAAGACCCATTAAAAACAAGAACAACGTGGTTTTATCACACATCGCCGTACAAACTGAAACTCACATAAACAAAACTGCCCACAAAAGAATTAAAGCTGATAGAAAGACATTTGATGTTAGTCATGAGGAGATGGCGAAACACGCATGTCCAAGTTGCTCAAAGTCGGAAAAAGTCTTTGAAATGAAGACCGAGGCTATTGAACATTCTAGTTTCAACTCCAAAGGGAGTGTGACAGATGAACAATCAGTAAATAAAACTTTTACTTATAGAGGCAGTAGTGTAGCAAGAAACTCAGTAGGCAGAGAACTACCCGCGTGTATGCTATCGGATGTTAGCGAGGGCTATGTGTCACCTATAGATAATCAAGCTAGAGAACGGAAGATTAAAATTCTACGTGACTCCGGTGCTGATATATCTCTACTGTTGGAGAATACTGTACCAACGTCGAAATTGACTCATACAGGCCAGTATGCCTTAATCAGTACTATGGCTGGAACACTCACGGCACCGTTACATCGTATACAGTTGAAGAGTAATTACTTCACTGGATCTGTTATTGTTGGGATAGTGAAGAAATTTCCCTACAGAGGCATTTCATTACTTTTAGGAAGTGACATTGCCAAGAATCAGGTACACCCTGTACTTAAAGAAACCAAAGACTCTGTTCAGTGTAGGAATACTGAAAATTCAGTATGCGTTATCACCAGAGCTATGGAGAAACAGCAGATGACTAATGAATCGACAAAGAAACCAGAACCAACACCAGAGATTGACTTGCAAGCAACCTTCATGGCGGATGTTCTAGGTGGTCACTCAAGTCATACTGATCAAAATAATTTGTCGCCTAGACAACTACTCATTCTTGCTCAGGGCAAAGATCCAGAGATCGGGAAGCTAAAAGAGGAAGCAAAGAATGAAGAAGAGTTAGAAACAATGGCCGCAGGTTATTACCTGAGGGACGAGTTGTTGATGAGGAAATGGAGAGGGAAAGAAAACGACGATGAAACATGCAGCGAAGTACATCAAATCGTGGTACCCAATGTATACCGCAAGGACATACTACATATGGCCCATGATTTACCGTATGCTGGTAACCTAGGGATTCAGAAAACCTTCGATAGGATTCTTCCATATTTCTTCTGGCCTGGCCTACGTCGTGACGTCACATCGTTTTGCAGATCATGTCATGTCTGCCAGATGGTCGGCAAACCGAATCAGACCATTCCGGTAGCTCCTCTATGACCCATACCAGCATTCTCAGAACCCTTCAGTCACATCATTATAGACTGCGTCGGTCCGTTGCCTAAAACTAAGGCTGGCCACCAGTATCTGTTCACTATAATGTGTTCGGCAACGAGATTTCCAGAGGCTATTCCTCTACGTAGCATCAATGCCGACAAAATCTCTGATGCACTTATCGGATTCTTCACCCGATATGGTCTTCCGAAAACCGTGCAGTCAGATCAAGGTTCAAATTTCACATCGAATTTTTTTCGCCAAGTCTTAGAACGGCTTTGTATTCGTCATGCAGTATCGAGTGCATATCATCCACAGAGTCAAGACGCACTGGAACGATACCACCAAACATTGAAAAACATGCTCCGTACTTTCTGTTTCGAGCATAACGACGACTGGGATCGTGGTATTCCCTTCGCACTCTTCGCAACCAGAGAGGCTGTACAAGAATCTCTTGGTATCAGTCCCTTTGAACTGGTATTCGGACACACAGTTCGTGGACCACTAAAGCTGTTACAAGAGACATGGTTATCATCCACTGAAGACACTGGTCTACTGACATACGTGGAAAATTTTAAAAATAGACTGTATAATGCATTAAAAGTTGTCAGATCTAATCTTTTGCAGGCACAAGACAAGATGAAGGTCTATTATGACGTCAACGCAAGAACCCGTATCTTCCAACCTGGTGATAAAGTTCTCATGCTGACGCCACTGTCTGGTCAACCCCTGAGTGCCAAGTTTACAGGACCCTACGAGGTTATGGCTAAGCTTAGTGAGGTTAACTATCTTGTAAAGACCCCTGATAGACGGAAATCGCAACGAGTGTGCCATATCAATATGTTGAAACCATACATTACCAGAGAAGAACAAAAGGTTGTTGCCTCGGTAAACACTGTTATTAAAGACGGGAATAATTCACCCGAAATTGAGCGTGAAGTTGCAGAAAGCAAACTGCAAAATACAAAGGCTCTGAAAAACCTAAATGAAAAATTGGCACATTTACCTGATTGCGAACAATCCGCTATCAAAGGTCTAATTAATGAAAATATCCATTTATTTGGAGATGTACCTAGTAGAACTAGTGTAGTTAAACATGATGTTATTCTAAATGAAAATACTAAAGCTATTAAACAACATTCATACAGGTCAAATCCTATCCAGTTAGAATGCATCCGTAAAGAGGTTCGCTACATGCTTGACAATGACATCATTACACCTAGTAGTAGTGACTGGTCTTCCCCTTGCGTATTGATACCTAAAGCCGACGGATCCATGAGGTTTTGTGTGGACTACCGTAAGGTAAACAAGGTGACAAAAACTGATTCCTATCCAATACCGAGAATTGACGATCTAATAGATCAAGCGAGTAATGCTAAGTTTGTGACGAAGATTGACCTATTGACGGCGTATTTTCAGATTCCACTGACGGAAAGGGCTCAGGAGATATCATCGTTTGTAACCCCTGACGGACTGTACAAATTTAAGGTCATGCCCTTTGGTATGGTTAATGCACCCTCTACTTTTCAACGGTTAATAAATACCATTACTCAGGACATTCCTAAATGTCATGCATTTCTCGACGATAGTGTTGTCTTTAGTGACAATTATAAATCTCATTTAGATCAACTGCATTTGTTATTTACGAAATTGACTCATGCTAATCTCACCATTAACTTGACTAAGAGTCAGTTCTGCCATGCAACCATCGAGTATCTAGGTCACATAGTCGGAAATGGCTTGGTAAAACCATTAAATTTAAAGGTTAAGGCTATTCGTGAGTTCCCTGTTCCTGAAACCTGTAAACAACTCCGCAGTTTTCTCGGGATGGCGGGGTACTACCGTCGGTTCTGTCAAAATTTCTCAACCATTGCATGTCCATTAACAAATCTATTAAAGAAGAATTGCACTTTCAAATGGTCTAATGAATGCCACCAGGCCTTTGATAAATTAAAAGATGTTCTTTCTGAGGCACCTGTATTAGTAACACCCAATTACAGTAAACCCTTTAAAATTACCGTTGACGCGTGTGATACAGGGATGGGAGCGGTCATTTCTCAAAAGGGTGATGATTCACTGGAACACCCGATTAGTTTTTACTCTCAAAAATTTGATAAGCATCAGAGAAACTATAGTGTGATAGAAAAAGAACTTTTAGGATTAATCCTAGCGTTGAAACATTTTGATTTTTATATCAATGGTTCTCCATATCCAATTGATATTTTAACTGATCATAACACTTTAGTTTTCCTTTCCAGGGTTAAACAGAACCAAAGCTGGAGCTTATTCCTCCAAGCATATAATTTAAATGTGGTATATTTACCAGGTAAACAAAATGTGGTCGCTGACACGTTGTCGCGCATGTAACTGGTGAACCAGAAGATAAAAGTCAGTTTCTCATGAAATGTTTTTTTTTAATGTCATTCATTGTATTGATTAACATATATAGTAATGGAAATATGACAATAAATAAACTATGTTTTGAAATATTACAATATGAAACATTATAGAACAAAACTTCAAACTCTACTAGAAACAATCATACTTTGTAAGGTAAAAGGTAACTATTGCATACACCAATTGCACACACCGGTAGTTAACTTGAATACATCCACACTTGTGTTCAATTAATTCTATTGATGTGTTTTGCAAATTGTTTGTTTTCTATGTCGTCATGTTATAATTTAGATGTCTTATTTTATGCTATGTAAAAGCTAAATCAGCTGAGATTGTCACAATTTTAAATATTCTTGGTGTCATAATTTAGACATCATAATAATTTAATAACTGTAAATCATTAGTTAGTGATACTGTGATCGGTTATAAATAAATTAAACTTTCTAAAGAATTATCTATCAATTGTTAATCGGTTCCACTTATTTGGGTAATTCATATCAATTCTGTGGGAATTGGTTATTGGTGGTAATAGTTTTATGGTCAACGTTGTACACACAATAATCATAATTGTAAATATTAATTGATAAATAAATGTTTAATTAATAATCATTGATAAGATAATGTGATAAGGGATATGTAATATATGGTTCATTTTAATCTTAAAAAAGATTGTCCAATAGTCAATTAAATCTTACGAATAGTTTGGAAATTCGGTTCATTTTATGGGTACTCTACAAAGAATTCCAAACTTAACACTGTCTGTAATTCCTTTGTGTCTTAAGGGGGGCGAGTGTTACAAAAGCAGTTTTATTTCCATAATTATATTGGTTCTATTATTATTAACTAAAGTTAAAAAGTAATAATCTTAAACCCGAAATAATTCCGTGTTAGGAATAAAACATGTATATGTCTAGACACTACGTCATAGCATTAAAATGCGTCATATGAGCACGAGGGTTTGAGACCGTGAGTTTAGTTCTAGCTTGGACGCTAATGTGTGAGGACTGTTTTTTGACCACTTTCTTAAAGATAGGATTACGGCTTAATACGATATAAAAGAATCTCAACTGATTAAGTTTCATCATATATTACTGGTACATGTATTCTGTGTTACTGTTATATTTATCATCTCAACTTGTTGGAATAAAATTGTGTTTAATCATTCAAACAGGATTGTGGATTTCCTCTATATTAAGGTACAGTTTATCTAAATCATTTCATACACAAAAGATTCACATTATACGAGTCAAATAAACATCAAATCTAATTCAATAACATCAATACAAATTCTTATACAACCTTGTGAGATCCAAGATGGATGTGAATCAAAAGAATATATATAATAATACATTACTAAAAATATCATCATACGTCAGTAGCTAATTTCGCACGTGACAATATTAATAATATAGGTTTTAAATTCATTTAGCAGTGATGTTTAACTCGATAAGTTGACAAAGAAATCGAATGTTCCACTATTGATCAACATTGCTATTGAGTTGTTGTGATAAGAGAAATATACCAACTAGTAATGTTGCTCTATTTATACATATATCACGGAATAAGAAAGTAGGCGGGGACGGTATTTATTACCGATAAAATGAGGCGTGATGCTAAATATTTGCTATAACAAAACACATAATAATGTGGATGACAAATTGTAAATGAACTATGTAGATTAAATTTTTGATCTTGAATAAGTTCAGTTGTTAATGACTTTGTCAAAATGCATATTCAAATTCAGGACTACGAAGGGTCACGGCATTTTACAACAAGGGTCTAAGGCGACTTAGAAATATTGGCTTCAAGGATTAATGCAATAAGAAATTATTTATTTTCTGTTTGTTAATTTTGCCTTTTGAGTACGAAGTTAAACAAATTCCTAAGTAGATTTAGAGTTAAACTTAACATAAAAATAATTTAAATCTCTTTATTCATTCCACATCTAATGTCAAACTGATCTATTTTGTTTGTGGCTATGTTCGTTTAAAATAGTTAGTTATAAGTTGCATACAATCCTTCTTTACTGAAGATGATTGCGTCCTCCCCTTCTCCTTGGTTTGAGTCTTTCAATTCGATTGGCATAATAATTTAAATGATGTTAAGTTACTAGTTTTCCTGGTTCGTTCAGATAGCCCAATACATGCCAGTTTCCAATCGGAAAGAAAGAGTAATGATATGCTTTTTTTTCTGCCATATTAGGTACGAAAATGTTATTGTAGTTCTGTTAATCTGAGCAGTCTAATATATTGTTGTTATGTAGAATGTGGAAATGAAATTGTATGAATTAACTTAAACCTTTTCTTACTCGCAGAACAAACATTAACACAGTACACACACATTGTTTGTCAGTAAATGAACGAATAGGACCGGAAATGTTGGTACATTTTCAATTGTAAAGGTTCACAACGCATCTTGAGATTTGTCATTAAAAACGTACACACAAGCTATGTGTGGAAATTTCATGTTACATTTAATCTGACTCTTAACGGCGTTATATCAGGCAGGGGGAGGGGAAGGGAGGCGGTGAGCATACTTGCGTTAATTGAGGGCGGTTAGTGTGTGTGTAAGGGAAGGAGGGGGGGTAGGAAGATATTTCCTCTAGTCATTGTATTGTTTTATTTACAGAAGTAAAGCCTTTATAATGAGGCTGTTCAAAAAGAGTGAGTGTAATTGAAATAGACCATACTATTAAAAGAAGCAAATGCGTACTAATGAAAACATCCTAGTAGCTAATAAGGTGTTTCGTAAATGTCATTAACAATGTAAAAACATAAAATACTGTAAACATTTAAGCTTGCTAAAACATTATTTTACTTAAGAATACTAATTCTAATAATAATTATTGTACAGCGCATATCCCTTTGAGAACAGTTCTATGCGCTGACAACAGTTACAGACAGAGTACGGACAACAAAGAACAGACGAAACAGACTTGATGCTAGAACATTACTAATGTTTTTAAGATGCAAAGATCTTAATGTACTTCAGTTTGAAGTCTAAATATCATTCTTATTCTAATTTCTCCCTCCATTTACACCCCATACATTTTTAGGTTTTTTTTCTATCGCCCATTTCCAATCTATGTTTTTAAAAAAATCAATATTTTTAACCAAAGCATGTGTTCAATCATTCATACTTCTTACTCTCTTTCTCTTAGTTGCTATGGTCTGTCTGCTTGTACAATTTTGCATCAATTTTTTGACCACTTCCCGTCGTCCAATCGAGTTGAAACTTGGACAGCAGACTTGTGGCGACTAACAATACATTCTGTCAAATTTTCAGTTTAAAAAAACTTAATTATACCATCATTTTTATTTTTTTTAAAATATAACAGTTTGTTTTGGTTTCACGTTGAAAATGCCAGTCCAACTTTTTAGAAAAAAAATGTGCGCTGAAATTATTTTTATGGCGTCATCAAACTTTGAGCTCTAGCTATGTGAATGAAGGGAATAAATCAATTAATGTTTATATTTGCTTCGTTTTATAAAATTTGCGGGCAATGTTTTTGTTAAAGCCGTACACATATTTAAGGAAAAAAGTAAACGGTATTTTAAAAAAAAATGCGGAATCGTTATAAGTATGTATGTATTTGCCGACATTACCGATGTTTAATGTGAATGTGATGCCAATAAATGTCAATATTCATTTCTTAAACGAAAGTAACAGAAAATAAAACGAAACAATTCATACGGAGTAATGAGATATTTTTGACATTTGTGACACGGATATTTTTTTCTGTACATGTTTCATTTCCAGTAATCAATCAATTATTTAATTACTCACGGTAAACTTAGTTTACAAAGAAAGGGAGTATAATAAAAACTTGGTTTTTAAGGGTTAGCATTTTTTAAATATCTGGTTTGTTTATTATGATTTTGTTTAAAGAAATTCTATGGAAAATAATACTATAAATCAATAAATAAGAACCATCAGAAATAATTAGTTTCGTATCATTTAATCTAAATTTTACAATTTTATCTTAGTGAAACTTAAGCATAAGATTAATAATAAAAACAGTACTTTTTAGTGATACTATGTTGTACTTCCCTGTTTACGGGTTCTCGGTAATAAATTTACTAAATTGTTTGCCAAGCTTTCAAGACACTATAAGTCGGTCAAAATATAAAATATAACCATAAAGTAATGAACCGACTCCGATTATTAATAAAAGAATAATATATGTCACCTTGAGCGATCTTTATCTTCTACATCTTTGTCTACATTGAAATGCTTCCTGCTTAGAATAAAACCAACTTAGTTTACGCCCCGGGTTAGGAGTTAAAGCTCGGAACTTTGTTTATACTTTATACATATACCTAGTAAACATTAAACAAGTTTTAGGTAGGAAATTTAGAGAAAAAAACACAGAAAAAACACATAAAGAAATAATAAAACATACCAGAATTTCAGATTTTAATTTTAATTAGTCGAGTACTCTCCATCCAAACAATATCGCCCTCGATTCTCAACTTCATCTGAGTAGGAAAAGTAATATTAAATGTTCATTTATTTCATCACGTTTTCTTTGTGTTTATGCTAATATCGAGGTATGTTTACCAAATTTGTGTAACACCCATGAAAGTATTATAATATGGTTATAACAAAAGAGCTGGTTAAGCACGCAGCGAAATTATAAGTCATCGAAACATTCAACCATATTCCATGAGTCCATGAAGGAAACTTTTAGTTATAGCCACTACCCTAGGCTCTTTTTTCAATTGTTAACACCATAAACATTTATTTGATTTTTTTTTACACGAATTATTCATGTTTTATTTTAAATATTTAGGATTTGTGTGTTCTTTACATTTTATTTTTAACCTATCCATAAAATTATAGATCAAATTTCAATTAAACAATTACCAAAAGTTTTTTACATTTTTTGTACTTCCATGTTTATGTAGCTCAGTGCACATTGTGCACTTATCTATATGTAAAAGTCCGCATTGTCTCCTCTTTTTTCTTCTCCATTTTAATTACTTGAGCACTCCATAGATATACAGCTCAGTGATTCAAAAGCTATATATACATGGAGTGCTCAAGCAATTAAAATAGAGAAGAAAAAATGGGAGAAAATGCGGACTTTTTAATATAGATAGGTGCACCCTGTCCTGAACTATATATACATAATATTACATAAAATTTGATAACTTTTTGTAATTGCGTCATTGTAATTTGATAAAAATTAACTATTTTATATAGACTTTATATATACTCTCTTATACTAGTGTTGTGTTAATTTAAATAAGTACCGGCTTCATTTTTTTGTCAAGTAGGCTACAAAGATGAAATGGTTGATCATTTGTCTGAATAATTCTTTGAATACCACATACGCTTATATATGTTAATTAACTGAGTAAGTAATTTTAATGTATAAAAGTATATCTGTATTATTTAGACGCTAATTTATATCAATTAACCCACAATTTTAATTTGTAAAAGAATATATTTATGTATATATAGTTCAGGACAGGGTGCACCTATCTATATTAAAAAGTCCGCATTTTCTCCTACAATTTACTTCGTTTGAGCACTCCATATATTAGAGCTCAGTGATTCAAAATGTTATCAAGGGAGATAATTGGCTTTTCCATGTCGTAGGGCATTGCATTAATATTTGTTAGTTTTTTTATTTTACTTCATAATTTCATTCATCTTAAAAATGTGTCGTATAAACTTATTTTATTGCTCATATTTGTAAAAATAAACATACAATTACCAACCCGTTAATAAATATACTAACATTATAAATATAAATCTGAAACACCTCTTTAGATACTATCTTGTTTTCATCAGTATGCATTTACTTCATTTAATTGTGATTCTGGTTTATTACATAACATAATTTATGAACAGTCTTATAATTAAGGCTTGAAAATTTGTGAAAAAAAAAATAAAAAAAATAAGGCTTGAAGATTGCAAAAACAATAATTAATGGAGTCTATAGGGCCTAGTTCCAATCTCTTTCGACTATTACATTTTGTTGTTAAGGCCCTAGTAGTAGTAATGATATTAGTCAAACCGTTGATTAACATAAGTATTTAAAATAGTCGTAATTGAAAGTTTAATGAATGTTGAAAAGCACAAGCGGTAATTTAAAAACAATGAGAGAAATATATAAGAATTCAAAACTATAAAATAAATTGTATACATGGATTGAGTGTTCGTGCTTGTTTATTTTAATGTCTAGTTTGTGTATGAAAAGTATTTCTGTTAAATGTGGTGTTAAATTTTTTTGGTCGTTCCGTGAATTGAGATAGTTGGACCAGATTGTTTGTTGTATTCTGATATTGCAATTAAATGTGTATCTTTGTTTGGGTGTCAGGGAATTTAGATGAATGTGATAGCAAAGTCAATGTCTATGTATCTTTTTCTTCGTGTTTCTAGTATCTTCTTTAGTGTTTAATTTGTTGGTGCGTGTAGTATCTTATTTAGTGTTTGTTTTGTTGGTGTGATTGTGAGAAATCTTAGGAAGATGTGTTCCTAATGTTATTCTGTGTTTGTATTACATATTTTGCATTTTTGTTTGCATGTACTTTGTGTTTTTCTATGTATTTTGGGGTGCCACTTTCAATTTTTTATGTCTATAGGCTATTTCTTTGGCTTGGGGTGTAATGTTGTTGTTTAGTGTGTTTATATGTGTATTACTAAAATCTAAGTGCCTAAGTGTTTCCTCCACTTAATTTTGGCAAATAGTGTTTGTGTGTGTGTTTGTGTGTGAGTGTGTGTAAGTGTGTTATGAGAGATGTGTTTCTATTGAATATTTTGTATTGTGTTATATTTGTTATTTTATTCGTTGCTCTGTTTGTCTTCGCAGTGTGTTTATATTTCTTTCTATTACTAATGATTGTTCATTAATGCTACTTTGGATCCATAACTCCATAATGACTAATCCGTGTTTCTGTATTGTTAGTGTCTACTGCCAAGCTGTTCTAAGATTTTGCATTTTTTAAACTTATATTAAAAAGTAAATGAGTACTAATTAAAACAAACTAGTAGCTGAAAATTACATTGCAATGTAAGTAATGTATAGTAGGCCTACCTTAGCCTGAACAAGGTTTGGAACCCAGGACCTTCGGTACGCAACCGTGCCCTCACTTTATAATGTAAAAACGTTAATTTGTTGTTTATATAGTATATATATTTGTATATGTATGAGTAACGATATAAGCTTATATTTTTTTTAAAATACAAATTATACATTAAAAATAGTTATTAACAAATAAATGGCCTTGCGACACAAAGAAAGGTTATTATATCCCTTGGTTAAATTTTGTAAATACTTGAGATGTAGGGTAGACTGGGCCAGAACTAATCGTAAAGTGTACTCAATCTTCTAAATTTCTGCATATTGTGTTAATCAAGTAAAAAGTTCTAGAAACAACGTGTGCTGTTTGAAATTACATATCTATAAAGGTTAGTTACTTTTCATTCTTAACAAATATCTAGAATCATTTAGACAATATTTTTTGTACGCATAATAAGACAGGTGTCTATCCTTAAGTCAATTTATTTATAGAAAATATAACGCGTCTTGTCGATTTTTTAATTTTTTAGAAGGCGCGCATATATCTCCGATCCTTTTGCCCCATACATTGGCCTGTTTCGTTGGTCCTGTTTTAGTTGAGTAGCCATTGGGAGTTTTTTTTAGCATTTTCGGCAACATAACTGATCCATTTGTAGTTTTTGTAGCAATGTCGGCAACTTAACTGAGACATTTGTTGTTTTTTTGTAGCAATGTTGGCAATATAACTGATACATTTGTCGTTTTTTGTAGCAATGTCGGCAACACAACTGAGCCATTTGACCTACTGACTTTACGCCCCAAAATGGTGGAAAAGCTAGTTTCGCCTTCTACACAATCGATCTCATTATCAAGCATTAGAGTTAATTGATTCATGTAAGCGAGTATAAGGATTAAATTGACTTTAATTAGAACAAACATAAAAAAGGAAGTAAGAGTCTATTGAAATGCATTATATATGTCAGTGTTTAGTAAAAAAAACGTTAGTATTGATAAGTGAAAGCATATAACAACAGCTGGCGCTTTTTGCATCAAGAATAATATTCCCATACCAAACAATTTTTTTTTAATAGCAGTGATTATTTCCCATGAATCCCCAACATGTCCAGTTGCACACATAAGCTATGGGCTATTAATTTTGTTTTTTTATATTTGAAATCTTTTTTTTTTATTTGTTACGATTAGCTGGTTTATTTTTTTTTCCGAGGCTAAATTCAATTGTGCAAACACAAACAATATAGAATATTAGCGCGGCCTTTGTTAATGGCATACGCAATTTCAAATGAGTCCCATATACAAACCTTATTACTGTTCGGTCCTTATATGTTCAATTATAAGTTATTAGGTCCAAGCCTATAAGTACAAAAGATGTTAAATAATTTTTCAAGTATCGAAATAATGTTAATATATACTCAAGGAAATGTTTACTATTGACAACGAGCTTGTAAATTAAAAGGTATTTTTATATTTCATTGACGGTGTTAAAACATTTATTTTGAGTTTTTCATGTTTATTTATCATCTTTTTCAGTATGAGTATTGATATAAAGTTATGCAATTAGTTTTTATATGAAAGTAAAGGTGAGGAAAACACACCATAAAGAAATAAAATGTCCTCCGACATAAAAAAAAAGCCTTTTTATCGCCCTTAATTAGATTTTGCAGATACTCTAGATTAGAGGTCGGCAACCTTTTGATAATGTTGCTCCTAAGCGGAATCTCTAAACTCTAAATCATTCACCGTACCAACGGCCCAAAAGTCAACCAGCTCTAGCACTTAATTTCTCTTAGATGAGACTTGAATATCGCCATTTCGGGAGCCATCCGCGGGCTATTTAAAAGCGATCAGCGTGCCAGATCAGGCACACGTTCCGTAGGTTGCAAACCGCTGCTTTAGATGTCTAATTATGGATATTGTTACGAATATCGGTCATAGAGGAATGACGTAGTAAGGCATTGACCTTTTAACAAGTGCGTATCGGAGTCCAAGGCGACCAAGGTTTGACCTTTGTGCCCTGAGGGCAGTTTAAATAAAATAATTAGTCCAACACCGTGGAAATTGGAGGATAATTCTGGATCGTAGTATTCCATAGGGAAAGAGGTTAAAATGCGTATTAAGACCCTGTAGAATCTTCGATGATAGTTTTCTTTGTAAAGTCCCTACCTCCTTAAAGTCAGTTCAGTTTGAATGTTTGTAGAGTGAAGTCGCTATATTGATTTGTATATTATATCAGTTGATGCCTTTATTGATCGTTTATATTGAGTCTACAATTTAAATAAAATTGTTTATTCAACAACTGGAGTTGTTTGATCTATCATTGTTGAGAAAGGTGTTGAAGATAATTACACCGATATAACTACATTGCTGCATAGACCTGTCAGTCAAGGAACCCCTAGCTTGGGCTACAGATTAGCAGAATCTAGAGACTTCTAATAAAGATACAACTATATTCATTGAATCCGATTTAACGAGTCGTAATAATAGTCATCAGAAAGAGGACCATAACAATATAGTAGCAGGAAATTTATAAAAGCTATATTTTGTGTAACAAGCTATGATATTAGCCATTAACTAAGACTATGGAAATGTGTCAATTTAGGACTATTTAAATTTAATTCGACTTGTTACTTAGTATTATTTAGATAGAATAATTTAAAGTCTTGTGTAGAAGTTTTCTTGACGAAAGGAAGGGGTCGGAGCTGCTGATATTCATTGGGAAGTCTAAGTAAAGGGGGGAGGGAGGAGACGTTTTAGCATAAGTGGGCGGTTATAACTAACTTGAATCCATTATTACCCATTTACTAATGCAAAATTTCAATTTAGATATAACATGTTTAAAAAGTTTTTAGCGCTTATGATAAAGCTTGGTAAATAGACAAATGAATCAATCGTCTTTTCCACTATATATAAATAACCCTATTTGCGTTGTGTGCCATTTTGATAAAAAAAAACTAACATACAAAATGGAAATTTAGACTTACCTCACAGAATAAGAAAGCGAGGGGGCGGTATTTATTACCAATAGAAGGCGGCGTGATGTAATATATCTCCTATAATCAACTAATTACATATTACTGTGGATGACTACATGCCTATGTAAATAAACTATGTAATTATATAGTTATATATGGAATAATGTAAATTTTTTTTTATGACTTTGTAAAAATACTAGTTTTCAACAAACACAAATAGGACTACACTAACTCGATATTTGATTACAAGACAGAAAAAAAGGAAATTGTAGTCGTTATAGATAAAAGGAGGTGTTGAGTGTTGATGAACCGAGTTGATACAAATTTGGTATAAAATACTATCAGCTTTATAGTATTCTGTTATGTTTCTGAATTTTTAAAATTGCGATGCATTTCCCTTGCAATGAATCAACTGTCGTCGCAAAGACAATCTTTGGATTGGGATTACTCAAAGCATAATGATTACATTGTCAGACAATTTATCCTTTTAGTGTAAAATAGTATTACCACTGTTGTCATATTTTATCACAATTATCACAAACCAGACATTATCACAGCTGTTTGTCAGACTGTTTGGCTGGCCTAACGAAGGTTCTGAGTATGAGTATGTATGAAGTTTAGTTGTTGTTTTTTGTTCCCCAGGTCTTGGGATTGTCTAAATGTAACATAAACCATGGTGTGTTATGTCCAAGGGTTGAATGAAAGCCCTGATAGCGGTCTAGTTAGTCTAGGTCTAGTTGGTCTAGTTGGTCTAGTTGGTCTAGTTGTTTTTAATGGTCTAGTTGGTCTATTTGGTCTAGTTGGTCAAGTTGGTCTAGTTAGTCTAGTTGGTCTAGTTGGTCTAGTTGGTCTAGTTAGTCTAGTTGATCTAGTTGGTCTAGTTGGTCTAGTTGGTCTAGTTAGTCTAGTTGGTCTAGTTGGTCTAGTTGGTCTAGTTGGTCTAGTTGGTCTAGTTGGTCTAGTTGGTCTAGTTGGTCTAGTTGGTCTGGTTGGTCTAGTTGGTCTAGTTGGTCTAGTTGGTCTAGTTGGTCTAGTTGGTCTAGTTGGTCTAGTTGGTCTAGTTGGTCTAGTTGGTCTAGTTGGTCTAGTTGGTCTAGTTGGTCTAGTTGGTCTAGTTTGTCTAGTTGGTCTAGTTAGTCTTATTAGTCTAGTTAGTCTAGTTAGTCTTGTTAGTCCAGTTAGTCTAGATAGTCTAGATAGTCTAGATAATGTAGTTAGTCTAGTTAGTCTAGTTAGTCTAGTTAGTCTAGTTAGTCTAGTTAGTCTAGTTAGTCTAGTTAGTCTAGTTAGTCTAGTTAGTCTAGTTAGTCTAGTTAGTCTAGTTAGTCTAGTTAGTCTAGTTAGTCTAGTTAGTCTAGTTAGTCTAGTTAGTCTAGTTAGTCTAGTTAGTCTAGTTAGTCTAGTTAGTCTAGTTAGTCTAGTTAGTCTAGTTAGTCTAGTTAGTCTAGTTAGTCTAGTTAGTCTAGTTAGTCTAGTTAGTCTAGTTAGTCTAGTTAGTCTAGTTAGTCTAGTTAGTCTAGTTAGTCTAGTTAGTCTAGTTAGTCTTGTTAGTCTAGTTAGTCTAGTTAGTCTAGTTAGTCTAGTTAGTCTAGTTAGTCTAGTTAGTCTAGTTAGTCTAGTTAGTCTAGTTAATATAGTTAATCTAGTTAGTCTAGTTAGTCTAATTAGTCTAGTTAGTCTAGTTAGTCTAGTTAATCTAGTTAGTCTAGTTAGTCTAATTAGTCTAGTTAGTCTAGTTAGTCTAGTTAGTCCAGTTAGTCTAGATAGTCTAGATAGTCTAGATAGTGCAGTTAGTCTAGTTAGTCTAGTTAGTCTAGTTAGTCTAGTTAGTCTAGTTAGTCCAGTTAGTCTAGTTAGACCAGTTAGTCCAGTTAGTCTAGATAGTCTAGATAGTCTAGATAGTGCAGTTAGTCTAGTTAGTCTAGTTAGTCCAGTAAGTCTAGTTAGTCTAGTTAGTAGCTTTTATCATCATGTTACAGTGAACAATTATCTGAAATATAATACTTGGTACTAGTACTAGTATAAAATAATGTCCATATTACTATAGCCGGTAAAAAAAGTATGTACTTCTACTATAGTCCTCATAAAATATTGTCATTGGTCCTAAGACCATTATAAAATAATGTCCTTGGCACTTTTGCCAGTAAAATATAAGGTTATTGGTGCTATTGCCAGTATAAAAATAGGTATAACAATGGGTAATTGATAATATTCCTGGTATAAAATAAGAATGTCATTGTTACTTTTGACAATATGAAATTATGCCCTTGTTACATTTTATATACTTGGTTTCTCCTGCCAAAAGGAAGAATGTCACTGGCTGGTTTATTGCGACATGTTTGGAGACGTCTGTCGGTTGTAACTCTGTATACGTAGTGGTATTATCTCACTCATTCATTAAATCATGCAAGGCCAGATTCTACGGCAAATAGTGTATTACACATATATTCACAACAATTATCTAATAATATAAATCAACATGCCCATGATCTATATTGGAAAAAACTATTGCTAATTACATATATAGTGGTAAATTGGTTTGTCAAGAAACGTGCTTTGTTCGTTGCAGAATTTTGTTAGTGACATAAAACTTTTGTAACATGAAATATTACAATCATTGAAATAGAGACATTTTTTTCTAGAACATTTTTCTAATGCGGGCTATCACGTTTTCAGCCACAATGATTACTGACCTGGTAGGAACACGTTTGGATGATGGATTACAATAAAATCATTGATGTTCGGCCATTTGTTACATTCAACTAGAAGTTGAACTTGTCACTGTCTCCATTGCAGCCTTAGAGCGGGCGGTCGAATGAACAGGCTGAACGTCAATGTGTGGGGGCGCACAACATAAATCCCAGCTTATAAACCCAGTACGATTGTTTCCGGAAATGTTTTTTATGCACGACAAAAAGTCTACTAAACACTCCGAATTCACGATAATTTATATCCGAGCCCTAATCTCGTCTCGCATTATCTCTTCAGGAAGTGTAATTCTTGTCTGATGATTCATGTGACCTTCATTTGTGTTGTACTCGATCGTTTGTCTCAACGTTAAACTTTCTCTCTCTTTTTTTTTCACTCCATCTCTCTTTATATCTGCTTTGTTTGTAATCAAATACACTGTTCGTTACCAGGGATAAATAATTTTCAAAGTTGATTTTTGTAACTTAAATTTAACGTGACTTGAAGCGTTCGTAACCTGGGTGACCACTGTAGTTAAAAATAGTATTTCTTACACATGTCAATAACTAGGACGAACTATCCAGTAATTACTAATTTTGACTAGTTACTTCACTCAACTAACTTCTGTCAGCCATTAACTTCACATTCTGACCGACTCCTAACTGTGACTAGTGCTAGGGAGACCTCTCTCTGGCTTCTATCCTGACCATTCTCACCTTCTTGTGAGCTGTTTTTTTTTCTATGCTACAAGGTAAGTATCTAAATGTTGTCACATTAGCTAATTTGTAGTGGCAATAATGGTTTATTTAATTTTACCATATGATTGTCCACTTGAAAAAAATGTGCCAAGTCAATCACAATTGATTTTTTAGAAATTATTTTTTCCCGTCACAATTTATCATCTTTTAATAGGCGTAACATGTTTTTTATCAATTATATAAGTATAACATTTTGAAAGTTTAAGTAAAGATCGTCTTAAAAGAGAAGAAATATTATTGAAAACAGTGGGGGGTAACTCATTTATTCATTATAAAAATTGACTACTTTTATCACAATTGGACTGTTATAGTTTGTCTGGATCGTATTATTACGAATATCATACGACTAGGTCATATTGTTAAAAAAAACTTCCATATCATTAAATGATATCGGCAACACAATGTAAAATTAATCAAGAGCTGATAAGCGAGGCAGTCTGTACTGTTACCTGTACATTCAGTGATAACATCAAAAATATTTTACAAGATTAGTTGATTGTGATGTCCTTTTCCCTTTATTTCATCCTACCTTGTATGTTTCAGAAGTTTTATCTATTTAAAAAAAAAAAAAATTATTTTTATTCATGATTGAATCTATTCTTAATGAGATTAATTTAGTATTGTTTACTTCAGTTACGATAATTGTGCGACAACGCTTTTAACAAACTAAATCCATGAAGATTCGTGAAATTCTGCGAGCCTAAAAAAAACGTGGTTCCCACAATTAAGATTTAACCCAGGGCTTGCGTCAGATTATTTTAAAGACTAGATAGCCTTTTGCATATTCCCCATACCCCCCCCCCCCCCAACATCCCAACAACGCCCAACTATTTTTTGTTATTAATATACGTTTTCACTTAATTATTAAGATTTAGATTTCTCTATTTATCCAAACAAATGTAAATTTGTCTTAATTACATATATTTTGTCCTTCAGCATATTTTAAACATTATAAAATAACTATTTGTACTCAAGCACAAAAATATACTTATACAAATAGACATGCACGCACACTATAACACAATTTATCATACAAGAAAAAGTTCATTAGTGGTCAGCTATTGTATTCTGGCTGACCGAAGGCTTCAGTATATATTTTTTGTTACGTATATGTATCTTAAATCTCTTGTTAGATAGTATGACCTATAGCTGACGCACAAAAATTATATGTCTGGTGTGCATGAAATTGTTATGTTTTTGTTGTATCTCTGTTGATATTGCAATATTGTGTGTTTATATAGATAGCCAGCCGTATACCTTTACGGGGACAATTTCGTGGAGCCAAGTTTCTGTTCCTTACTATGGACACTATTGGTGTAAAATAGTTTCATGTAGGCGGTTCTTGACATAAAAAAGCATAGGAACAGTAGTTTCAAGTATACAAACAAATCGCATACTGAGAAACGACACATCAGTAATAAGATCGCCTGCAGTGCAGCGGCCTGGAAGATGACATTCGTTTCGATTTAAATTGATAATCAATATAATCTTTACATGTATAATATAATTTGTGTTCTTATACATTAGCAAATGTAGAAACAAGTTGCATCTATTTGATGTCGAGTAATATTATATTCAATTGACTGCTTTCCTGGTTAGACAAGTCTTTCTTGTAGAAGAGACGTTTAAAAATATGTATTTATTACATTGAGCTTTGAGAAGCTGCTCTAAGCCCTTGCCACATAAACTTGAAGTGTTACAAGGCTTCATAGTGTTGTGGACTCCATCTGTTTGATTATATTTTTCATTTTAAACTTAAGTTAATCTTGTTGTAATATACATATTGAAATCGTGTTTAACTATACTGCTTAAATAATAAAAACAACATCATTTTTCTTTAACCGATTACATTCCCGTAATGAAAAAAAGTTTTAATTAAATTGTTCTTTTAGATTCTGAAAAGATATGTCGTTATTTTTTTTTTCTTCTGATAAGAGTTACTTCATTTTTAAAAACTGCTGGTATCTACAGATCATTTCTGTAATTAAAGTATGTAAACCATTGGTTCCACGGAGTCAGTTTAGTAGCTAACAGTATGGGACTGATGTCGCCGTATGCCTCCACCCTCTTCTCTGTGGGTGACGGTGCGAGGTGTGCAAAAACGTGTCAGACAAAATCAGTTTGGCTAGCCAGACTAAATTACAGAAATACTATGCAAGCCCTGCCCGAGTCTAGAGGTGATACAAATGTACATTCGGTAAAAGGTGAATACGAATGGAGCAAGTAAACCTAACATTTAAACGCCTTATATGTGGCATTCATTGGGCTAGCCTTGAACAGAGATTAGAGGTAAGATGACCTCCTTATACCTTGCAAGGAGTGGACTGCATGACTAGCTACCAAAACCCGGCTCCCAGAGAGCACTATCGGTGGAGAGTGAAAGATAAACAGTCGACTCTAGCACATTGTATCACATCAATGTCCGTGAGTCCGTATCAGGAAACAAGAATGGTATCTCTAACTTGACTGCAATCTCTATCTACAAATTTTCTCTATAACAGTGTTCCATTTCCGCCTTTTAAAAGTAACCGTAGTATTTCATCCAATCCACATGATGGCGCCCTGTATATAGGGTTGACAATTGTTTACTTTTGATCCCGATCTACCAATATTTTAACAAACTGTCAGGGAACAAAGAAGTACCAGACATGTATATCTAAATACCTGATTTCCCCATGGGTGGAATACCATGTAGGGGAGGGATGGGAAAGAACCTTGTATTTTCTGAAGGGGTCAAGTATTTTCAAATACGTATCTGGCAACCTTAAATGTATATCTATTTATTTACCCTAATGTTCTTTTCTAGTCATGTTGATCTATATAAACACTTCATACCCCACAGACAGAGAAAGAGAAACTGAACATTTCAAATGACTTTTGCAATAACCCCCGAACTATGTGTGATGCATTACAAAATATCCCCGTTAAAATTGAGGCATACGCAATCTCTGCCAGAGAATCGTATATTATAATATCACCAATCTGATAACGAAGATAATATATAGCATTAGTTCAACTCTCTTATCTCGACTAACACTGTGTTGTATCAGTGAGATAACAAACATTTTGATCTAAACCTTTCCAACGACAAGTTTAGGCAGGAAAAAATAGATAAACACGTTTAACTTGATCAAAATAGGTTGTTGCTACTAAGCAGCATTTCGGAACATCATTAACGACCAAATTTAAGAAATAAACAGTGCTCTTAGATTGACATTATTCCATTGACAAAGTTGTCTTTTTACAATCCTAATACCGCCATTGTAATATACTTGACCTCGAAAATGTTCGAGTTGCACAATTTCGAATACTATAAGTCATAATATAAGTAACAGCTGTCTCCTTTAACTAAATACAAATGTTCCTTCACAGATGCTGTTGTTGCATTCATTTTCTACGCTATGAATCCCATCCACAAAACAAATCATCCTGGTCATTTGCTTAGCATGGCTAGTATCTTGTATGCAATTTACAAGTATTTTAAAGTACTAAGCATCACTAGAGGGTGCGATACATATTTTATTGTATTGGATTAACGCCAAATCAGTTAAATCTTTGCCAACATTGTCTACATTAAAAATAAATTGTATGTATGGCGCAATGCATACAAACATAAGTGTAAGCACGGAGCAAATTTAATACGAAGAAACAAAAACATACATATGCTCGGATACAATTATCTAGACTAACCTGTTTATACAAAAAATAAATACAGTAACAAATATATAGCTAACTGATAGTCTCAAAACTATAGGAAACCAATAAACGCAGATCAAAATAAAGCAGTAGGCATATTTACCGCCGTAAAATAAACTAATCATTCAAAGACGATCATCCTTTTGCGGGTCAAACTTCTTCTTTCTTCTTCTTCTTTGTTCTCAAATGTTATGATTGGGAGGATTCAGACAACAAGTCCGATAGTTGTAATGAACTGCGCCCTGGCTGTCAGTTGCTCTAGTCCACCGAACAGTTTGTCGTTGAAGGTAGCCCCCAGGGGCCAAATGGCTGACCGGGTAGAAAGATACAGAGGGCAGGTCTGAAGGTCATGCTCCGCATTTTCGGGAGCTGTTTCGCAGGGGCACATTTCGCTTGCTCCGATTCGTAGTTTGCGGAACATATGTTGCTTTAGCCTGTTGTGACCAGTCCTTAGTCTGAAGATGATGTGTTGAAATTGGCGGGAGAGTTTGTAGTAAGCATCAATCTTTGGGTTGTTTTGTTGCAGCTCAGACCATCTTTTTGATTTATTCCTTTTGAGTATTGCCTTTATTTCTTCGGGGTGTAGAGATGGGTCTGTCTGGTTTTGTCTGCCTCCAGCTTTAGCTAAGGTGTCGGCAGTGTCATTTCCTTTATTTTGTATATGCCCAGGGATCCATTGGAGAACCATTTCTTTAGTTTTTTTGCTCAGTTTTAAAAGTTCTGTACTGAGTGACTGGTTGATCGGGGCATTTGGGTTTTATAGAGACTGGAGTACTGTTTTGGCGTCAGTGAAGATGACAATCCGGCTGTTGAGGGATTGAGTGTGGCTTGTTAGTATATTTGCAGCAAGCTCAATTGCTTTTCTTTCTGCTCTAGTGCTATATGAGAGGCTACCTGTGACAGTGGCTTTTTCTAGGAGTTCTCCATTTGGCCACACTATGAAAATGCCGGCTCCTCCATTTTTCAAATCTTTTCCAGTTGACCCGTCAGTATAGACTCTGGTCCATGCATTTTGGGGTATCGTTCTCTAATGATGTTGTTTACTGCTTCTTTTAGTATTTCGGGCGTGTAGTCAGATTTTTTTCCTATGTTGCTTAGTTCGTCTCTGATTTTTAGAGTAGGGCTTGGGTCCCAGGGGGGAAGTGGCTGTGGGATTGGGTAGGTTTAATTGCAATGTTTTCTATTTTATATTTACTCTTTAGATGTTTGGCTTCTTGAATAAAATTGGATCTTTGAAGTCTTTTTGTTGAGGAGGTTTTGAGTAGCTTGGGTTTAAGAGGGTTATGACCTGATGCTTCTAACTTGGTGTAGTGAGTATTTTGGTTTCTCGTCTAGTTTCCATAGAGCTTAGGTTAGTTGCATCCTCCATTGCTCTGATCGGGGTAGTTTTCATTGCTCCTGTTATGATTCGAAGTCTTAGGTTTTGAAATGTGTCTATTTTTCGGAGGTTTGATTGGGCTACCGTACCCCACACTGTGGCTCCATATTCTAGGGTAGGCCTTATTTAACTGGTATATGTTTTTTTCAAGATACAGTGATTTGCACCCCAGTCTGAGCCAGCAAGTTTTTTCATCAAAGCTAGTCTTTGGATTCCCTTTTTCTGTGAGTTTTTTATTTGACTTTTCCTGGTTAGTCTTGGGTCAAACGTAACTCCTAAATATGTGGGATTGTCATTTTTTCAAGGATTGTTTTGTCTAAGGTTAGTTTGAGGCTTTGTACTTTAGTTGATAGAGATAGAGGTCAAACGAAACTCAAATGCCTACAAATTTTAAGACATTTAATTGATCTAATAGGTTACATGAGCGTCTTAAATTCCGCTAATTATTGAAATTCGTTACTGTTTTTCTCATGCCTAAAAGAACTGCGATAGTATTTTACTAATCCAATGAACTATATGGCATAGGGATGACGTACCTCTATTGATACTGGTAAACAGCTTGAAACAAGACAATAAACAGACTTATTACTAACAGAATAATACGAAGTTTTGTCATCATTATCAAGCTTGTAGTTTTAATTAAGTATTGAAAATATTATTTGCAAAATGTCTTTGCAATAACTCAACTTGTTCTGGTCAATGTTGTATTAGAGTTAGTCGCATATTGATATGAAATTTGGCATAAGTAGCTGGATCGCTTTAATTAACATATAAAATGTGATTTAATATTATCGTTTTTATGCTCTTCAGGCTTTCTTGTTTTTCTCTGGTGCTTGCAGTGCATTTCAAATTGTGGTTACAATTCTTGTATATGTATATTAAGATATTGTCTTTTCTTTGGAATTTTTCACTTCCTTGACTCATTCCACTGAAACGATTAACTCCTAAGGACCTTCTTCGTTTTTTGTGTGGTGCACACATATACTGACAACAGCGAGTCTCTTTGTATTTTTCAGGACCGCAAAAAAGAAAATATCGCGCCCGGTGTGCACTATGTCTGTAACACCAATTTGGCGCCACCTTACAATATATTCGATGTCTGGACAATTAAGCGCCCTTTTTCTTGCGGTGATCAGAGAGTCATTTTTGTCCTTACTGCGGCAGTGGTAAAGTTACGTCTTTTCCCCTTTATTCCTAAAAGGTCCCAGTTTAGAATACGTTCATTTATTATATAGCGACTATGCCGCCCCAGAATTTTACCTCAGTTAGGTGGCCGCCTAGTTCTCATAGTTGTTTATCAGAGACTAATCAAGCTTACAACTATATACTTTTGGAGATAATGTTAAAATGAAAAAGAACGTTCAAAGTCCGACTACTGCATCGGGACTTCCCCGTTGATGTGATTCCTTCTTCCTAGAAAACAACTAAAAATAGACGTTTACGTGATGTCGATGTAACATACATAGCCCGTTATCTAGTCACAAGACATAATTCTTTCATTTGCTCTAACATCAGTCCAAATAAATCTAATTTAATCTTCTATACATTACGTTCATTAATTTGGTTGTTTCTAAAATATGTGTAAGTATTTACCAGATGTTTTATATTTTTATAATAAGTTTTTTATAACAAACATAATTGTAACATTTTAATTAACGTTCTATGACAAAATGTTAAGAAGTCATTTATTTGACCTTCATCCAAGTTTAAATGTGTGCAATGTGCATATATATATTTTACTATTCAAATAGATTTTTTAAATATTCTAGTACGATAATTTGTTTAGTATTAAAACATAACGTTAAATATTAAAAACACTGTCTATTTACATATTAACCTATTTATTAAACATGATTTACATGACCTTGACCTTTCAATGTGTAAAAATTGATAGACATGCTTAACACTTTGTGGCCGGAGTTTTTTTAGCTGTTTTGACGGAGTTTTTTTTCAACTTATTTTGTATATCCCAGAATTTTATTTTTTTCTGCATCAAATTTTATAAATATATTTAAGTGTCATATATCAAATTAAAGGTAATTGTATGCTTAATGAAAGTGTATAACTTTTATTTTGAAATACTTTAAATAACAATCTTTAAAAAAATAATCCACAATTATTTATCTAAAAAAACACGTAATTTTGCACAAAAAAATTTGCTAAAATTTCTTTTTTATTAAAAAAAAAAGAACAAAATGAAACAAAACTATTAAATTATCAAACACTGTCCATTTTTCTAACAATATCACTATAAGACATAATAATCTAGTACTTAGTATGCTAGTAGTTGCCATTTCTTTATCCCTCACCATTACATATTCAACAACAAGAAAAAAAGGAGAAAAAAAAAGTCACCACAAAAAAAAATTAATTAAAGTATATAAAACAGCACTTTTCACAACGAAAATCAAATGCGAAATGTTATTTTGGTTTCTGCTAAAAGGAAACGGAAGTTATTTTTATTTTTAAAAACATGAATTAGACGTAAAACAATAAAAACAATTATAACCGAAAACGACACCACTCGTGTCGTTCCGTCAAAATTGAGTAGACCGATCGACACGGCTCGTGTCGTTCCGGCCACAAAGGGTTAAACGTAATTAAACATTTACGAAAAAAAATATTTTTTTTTATCAAACCTCATGAAATATGTACCTTTATCATTTATCTATCAATTATAACAATAGAAATCATTAAAAAAATCACATTGACTTTGTTTTATCCGGTGTTTTATCCAGTGTCAAACATGCGAACATATAAAATATGTGTGGAGCTGATGGCATAGATCCATTTATTGTAGGGTATAGAATATGCATGCATTCCCTGATGTGATACTTGCTATAGTTTGCATTTCCAAATGAGGCATTTTCAGGAGACAATGTATTTCATGTAGCCATTCAATGTATTGCCACCCTTGGAGTTGCCTAGATTCACATGGCCAGTACCACATCCCCTATCTTTTAACCCCAGGGTTGGTCACTAGAAAAAACATTGTCTACTACCGAGTAATCACTCGCAACTTGTCACGATCATGTGCTGCTGTTTGTGAGCCAATGAAATACATCATGGTCAATTCTTGTATTTCTTACTCCCACCCTTTTCTTCTGTCGGCCACTTCTTTTTTCTACCTGTTTTGTGCCGAGCGGGATGGGCTGTGCAAAAATTTCCTGTGGTTTCTGTCCATTACACCACAGTCACTTGATATGTTAGGCGCTGTGTGGATTCTCGTATACGCCGATATTAAATAAGAAATACAATAAAATGTGTGACTAAACTAAAACCTAGCATGAATTTGATATAAAGAGCTTCAGTAACATATTAAATAGGTGATTACTATTGAGGATAATGAAAAAGTAATGAAGACAATAGATAGCATATCTGTTATTTATTCTTGGAATACATTTTATGTAATATATGAATGATAAACTCCTAAATTATTGTGTGCTTTAACAAAAAAAATATCATAAAAGTCTTAGTTTTTTTCAGAAAATAATAAACATTACAAAAAACAAAACGACATAATTGTTTAAAAAACTAAACTTTAATGACCTTGGGGACCGGGAGTAGGACAGAGGAATGGCGAGAAAAATATCTAACCGTAAAGGAAAAAAAAAATACTGAAAGGCTGAAAAATTGAAATAAGTGCAAAAAATACAAGTAAAAAATAGTAACGTACTCTCGGACCGAATTGATCATAGGCCTGGTAAAGCAGCGTTCACAAGCTTCTGTGGCCACGGCATAAAAGGTGATTCTGTTGGCAGTACAATGTAATATAATTATAATATCTAAATAGGTCCAGGTTATATAAGAACTAGATATAATATTCCGTTTTTATTTAATGTTTCTTAAAATGGATAAGGGTCAGACAAAAGCTAGTGTCCTGGTCCTCCAGGTTAGGGGTTAAACATAAGGCTAGCAACCTTATTTTGTAAAAAAAAAACACAAATCGCTACAGAAACACCAAACACAGAAAAAAACTGAAGATTTTGACATGGGAAGGAAAGAAACTTCTAGAAGTTTTATGACGTATAGTGGTAAAAGCTGAAAGGAAGCCGCGAAGCCGGCTACCTTTCTTTTAATTAGGAATACAAGTATTGGAACTTGGACTGTCAGGAAACTGGCAGAGCCCTGCAAGTAGCAGCTGAAATGAAAAAAAAAACAAAAATTGAAAAACTCGGCATTAGTGAAACAAGGTGAACCCAAGCAGGACAAACAAGGCTGTCGACGGGATAGTTATTACTGTTCTCTGGGCATGAAGAGAGTAAGGCCCTTCATACATAGGGAGTAGGACTTATGCTGTCTACCCAGGCACAATGCACCTTAATTGGATGGGAGGCACATGGACCCTGAATGATTACCGCCTCGTAACGCGCAAAGAAGAAGAGGATAAAGACCAGTTCTTTCATAGATTGCAAAAAGGCCTAGATACCTTCCCACATAAGGACATCACTATCCTCATGGGTGCCAAGATTGGGACAGATAACATAGGATATGAGCACATCATAGGCACCCAATCTGTGGGAGAAATGAACGAAAACGGGGAAAGATTCGCAGACTTTTGTGCCCTAATTAACTTGGTAGGAGGCAGCATCTTTCCCCATAAGCGTATTCACAAGTGTTCATGGTTATCGCCCGACAACCGCACAGAGAACCAGATAGATCACATCTGCAATAATAAACGATTCAGACGATCTATGCAAGTCGTCAGAGTAAAAAGGGATGCAGATATAGCATCGGACCAAGATATGCTGGTGACCAGACTGAAATTAAAGCTGAAGAGAAACACTATAATGTACATGCCAAACAGAAGAGTGAAGTACAATGTCAGCCTCCTAAAAGATCACATGTACAGAGAGAAGTTTAAGCTAACACTAAAAAATAGGTTTCAAGTGCTTCAAGAACTTCAGGAAGAAGAAGACAATGTACCCAACAGATGGCAAAAAATTAAAGAGTCATTCAGAACAATATGCCAAGAGGTAGTAGGGAAAAAGAAACAGCAGCATAAAGAGTGGATAACAGCAGAAACTTTGGTCAAGATTCAAGATCCAAGATAGGAGGAAGAAAAAGGCAGCAGTAAGCAACCGCAAAACAAGGGCAACCAAAGCAAAGGCTCAAGAGGCGTATGCAGAAGCTCACAGAATAGTAAAGAGAAGCATAAAGAAAGATAGAAAGAATTATATAGACGGATTGGCGAAAGAAGCAGAACAAGCAGCGTACAGTGGAAACTTGAGACAGCTTAATGATACTACCAAACGCCTTTCTGGCAAGTTTAACAAACCAGACAGACGTGTCAAGGATGAACACGGGAAGGCCATCAATAGATTAGACCAACAAATAAATTGATGGGTTCAACATTTCGAACAGCTTCTTAATAGGCCCATACCCCTTACTGATACCCCTATCATTGAGCCAGCAAACGATGATCTCCCGATTAATTGTGAAAAGCCGACCAGAAACGAGATTAGGAGAGCCATTGCTGGTATAAAAGATGGGAAAGCAGCTGGACCAGATGACATACCAGCAGAGGCCATAAAAGCAGATGTAGATTTGTCAGTAGAGATGCTATACCCACTCTTTGAACGGATTTAGGAAGATGAAAACATACCAGCAGATTGGAAAGAAGGTTACCTGATCAAACTCCCTAAGAAAGGTGACCTCAGTAATTGCAAAAACTACAGAGGCATCAAACTTCTTTCAGTGCCGGGAAAAGTTTTTAAAAGAGTCCTCCTTAATAGGATGAGAAACTCACAAAGGAATACCTGGCGACGCTACCTTGAGGCAGACACAGAAAAGATGGGGTACAGCTGGACTCAATTGGAGAGAATGGCCCAGGACAGAGAACTCTGGAGATCTGTGGTTAGCGGCCCATACCCCAGCCAGGGTGACGGGCAATTATGATGATGATAAATGTATAGACTGACAGAATGTAGAATAATATTTAAAATTTCATTCCAGAAACATTGTATCACAATGTCTACACAGAAGAATAAAACTGAATCTGAGGAGGAATCTTCAAAGAAACAAAAAACTGAACTGTTTGTCCCCCAATGTATGCCTATTGAGAATGTAAGTAAACATATATATATATGTATTATTTTAATCTTGTATTTATTTATCTCCGTCTGATAAATGAGGGCATTGATTCATCACGTGTAACTATTTTCTCCACTTACATTAGACAATTAAATAGCTAAAAGGCAAATTCCACAAGGCAATCGCTCGTACTTTTCGATTTGTTCGTGAATGAATAACGAAATAGTGATACGATAACGGGGACAACACTGACAAGGGCAGAGGCGTGTGGGAACAACTGAAACGACACAATCGAGCCGACCGGCGGTGTAAGCTCTGCAGAAGGGAATCATCTACAATAGCCCGCATTTGAAATGGACATTGTCCGATATGGGCCTACTTCAGTAGTTTAAGCCCTAAGATGACTCGCGGTGTCGAAACTACATAGTGGATATGTGAATATATCACAACTGCATAATACAGCGGAATTTGTTATAAATTTTCTAAGAGAGTAATCTCGGCTCGCATTCTCTGGTTGAGAAATGGAGTTAAGTTTGATTCCAGAGCTGGTCGGTGTGGGGGGTCAGTCAATGTACACAATGTTTGATAACAACTGTACTGTAGACCGTGCGAGAACTGAGGGGGGGGGGAGCGGCAGTGAATGAATGTAACTCAATGACCTAACTGTAACCAGAGGCGAAGTCATAGGAGGGGGGGACTGTTTACCCTGTTTAGCCCCCCCCCCACTGCCTTTTTAGGTAGGTTACCATTTGTCCGGGTTTCCCCGGACATGTCCTCTGTTTAGGGCCCTGTCGGGGCGTCCGGGCGGCTTTCCAGACATATGGCTTTCGTCCGGGTTTTTCCCGTCCGTTCCCGATCGATCGACACATTCTTATTTACTTTTTTCTGTTATATACTATAATGCATGTTTAATTCATTATTCACGGAACAAAAATTATTATTCAGGCCCGTGAACTTAATGCGCGCTCTAGCAATATTTAGCTAACCGGATTTGATGAACATTTTATGTGTCCTCTTTTCGTTCTGAGCACTTATGGTAAGCCTATTTTTAGGAAGTAATATATATATAAATATATATATATATATATATTATATATATTTATTTATTTATATTGCGGCTGACATCAATCAATCTCTCCTTGCTTATACATATTTTTAAAATCACATGCAAAGTGGCATTTAAAAAGCTTTTAAAAAAGCAATATTGTAACCTCCTTGGTTCAACTAATATATTAGTCTGCACATTGGCATCATTTTTATTGATAATTCTCGCGTTCATGCAAGAATTGGTGGATGGCTTTAATTTTTCGATAAGTTAATGTCAAGTAACAATTCAGGAACGTTTCCACTGCAAGTTAAGGATACAGCTTCACAAACCTTTTGAAACATATTTTGAAGCACAATTTTCACCCCAAACAATTCAAGGTTTAGATGGTGCATAAAATATATTCTGTTGACATTTTAATGGCCTTCAAACCCCTTAGTTTGGTACATGCACTGCTAAACCCACAAGTTAAACTTTTTCGGCGTTGTAGTTATAAAGAATAATAATTTAATAACATATTTTCTGAATGTTAAAAACATCTAGCAAGAGAAGAGATAGGCATATGTTGCGTAATATTGTCTAAGATGCTTGAAGCTGGTGAACTTCAGACTGTTTATGGAATGAATCAAGAACATCTCTTCAAGCAATGTCTAGTAATCGTTGGAAAAGCAAGCTCAAATCAATTGAAAATTGACCATTCTCTGCCTTAAATATTTTGAATGCTTACTCCCACATGGATGAATCAACGATAGCTATCATATTGATTTTCATTGAAAATAAAATCGCAAAACAGTTCAGATGTTATTAACCACTTTATGCAAATTGCAGCCCGTATAGTAGAAATATTCAGACAAATCGCTATAAATTTATATAGATCTAAATAAACGATGCACTGTGGACGAGTTCGACTGGCGTGTCGAAAGACTTGAACTTCACTCTTTGAGAGAACGTGAGCTGAGATTACTCTTTTAGGGAACGAATTACACTGCATCACGCAGCTGTAATGATTACCATATTATATGTTCGGCACAAACGGTTGGCTGTTTCTGTTCACTCTAAGATACTGTGAATTTAGCCGCAATTGCTCAGTTGTTTCTTCTGCTTTCCCGCCGTTTGAACACATCGAATCAAAGTGGGGCCTAAACCTGCTATAAAATGCCTCTACTGGACAATGCCCACTTCGAAACTGGGCTATTGTGAACTGTTCCCTTTTACAAACTTCCACGACTGGTCAGCTCGAATTGGCTCCCGTACCAGCGTTCTGTCTCGTACATACTTATCCAACTGTGGGCAGTCTCAAATAAGCACGGCTCATTAAGAGTGGGACTCCTTCTTGGTTAAGGAATCAGTTATCTTTTTTCCAGGGACTGCTGCATGACTAAACTGGAGGGTCACCTTCACTCTGTGCCTAGAGGTCAGATCTAAAAAAGCCGATAAGGTACGAGAGAGTCGCTCGAACGAGGTCCCCAGGCCATCGATTTCTTAAATCACTGAAAGCGCATCATTGAAGATTATCATGTCAGCTGCCACTTCAGAATCAGCCTCAAACCTTTTTCCTGATTGCCTCGATGGAATGTCTGATGGCCACAATCTCTGCCTTTTACCTGCAGTTTACACCACAAGGTCATAACAACTTTTCTCTTCGGGTACTCACCCCTAGGTACAAAAGAATAATTTTATAAACAAAACTTCAATACAGAATGTAAGAATACAGAATACGGTAGCAGAAAAATAAACAACTGTATATTAAAAGCAAATCCCAATCTCTTTAAGGTCATAGATGTAAAAACCCTATCAAATTAAAAAAAAGGAAACATCAGAAAATAATTGTCGCAAAATAGTTATCAAATAGATACATAAAGTCAATTCCTCATATCTCATGGTATTTTAGTATCTTATGTAGAACATATTATATTGCGAATCAAATGATCTTAAAATAATATAGTCGATATTTTAAATAAAGCAACTATTTGAATATACAGCCTGAAATTAGATTATATCTTTCAAGAAGAAAAAAACAGAGAACACTTCCTTCAAGGTCATCTATAAACGTTTTATCACAAATGTTCACAAAATAAAGAAAATGATCCTTATTAAATATATAGCCAACACTGTCTGTGGGAGCAGAAAAAAACACTAAGACAATTATACGTAGAATATGAAATATATGTCCCAAAATATTACAGCAATTTAAACTAATAAAATACACACAAAATTACATTAGATATAATACAGAAGAAAATCATCTCTTCCGTGGAGGAATAATAATGACGCCTACATAAGTCTATCACATAGATCTATACATTGAGCTATTAAATTTAACACGCAATCTGACAAATATGGCAACATTACAAACAGTTGAATACCGGTAAGTCAAAGAACAACCCAAAATATTATCTGATCACAGCATAATAAGACGTCAACTGAAACAAAAAACATTAATATAAATTGCAATTAGTTAACAAAGTAAAACATCATTATTCTTATTACACAAAAAGACAGACACAGAGAAACAGAGAGAAAAGATAAAGGCGATCAAAAATCAAAATACAACATAAATTTACTCAGAAACAACCTCTCGTTTCTACATAGTTGTCTCAGAAACAACAAATAGAATGTAGGCTAGGCGCACACCCGACCTTTATTGAGGAAAAAGACTTGACATGTATGCAACATCTAAGCTTAGTATAACTGCGTAATATGTTGACAACTACACTCATTTTCAAACATAAGTCGAAGCCGTGAATTTAAGCACTGGAATAATAAAAATATAACAACAAGCAGCTTATCACAACAATATCAAATATTCAAAACCTTCTAACCAGCACTCCAAACAATAATTCGCATATTATCACCAACGACATGAATATGTATAAGACCTCTTCCTACTTAAATGTCCAAAGATAACCAATCTGAGACGAGCATTAAGCCTATTGCCCCGTATAGGCTACGTATCATTACCGACATACAACAATATAGAACAGCTAAATAAAACATATACGGTAGTTTTAGTTTTATATTATGTTATATTGGTATTGGCTGAAACATTGCAAACAATTCTGCAACATTGTTTTAATAGAAGAAGAACTAAAGGAATAGCATAGTAACATCGTAGAATCCAAATGGTTCATATGGATTTTGTAGCCAGCATGAAGGCCTTATTACTCAAATTAGGTCAGGTACACGTCAAAACTGGGTAGACTCAAAGACTTCCATCAGTACTTGGTGCTTAAAGATACATTGAGCCTGAAACCTTAGCTATAGCAATAAAGCGTACATTTGGTTGCTCAGGCCCTTCAATTCTTTAATTCTCATTTACATTATTTCACACATTTAAACACTATTTAATATTTTATTTCAACTAATTCACTCCAGTAGGATAGGCCTATCCATTAAAAAAATATGCTAGAGAGTAATAAAAAAAAAGATGTAATAAAAAATAGTTTTATAAAAACACATAAAAAAATTAATGTATATTTTTTAAACAAATAGTATATAATAGTAGGCCTATAGATCTAGATCGAAATAAAAAAGTTTGTCCTTCGATTTTATTTAAAAAATTTATAGAATATTCGCCCAATGTTTTTTTTCATTTAAGTTCTCTTTTTTTAAAAGTCTGTACAAATAATAATGTAATTAGAAAACTTAGTGCGAATATCCTTGATGTAACGATACTACTTAGATTATTTGTAAAATGAATAAATATATAAAATTTAAACAATAAAGCAAGATAAAACCATAAATAATTACACAGTTTTAATATGAAAAAAAAATTTTCTAAAATGTTATAAATAGTTTTAATAATTGTATTCATATACAGTCTTTTCTATTACATTGGACTTTTGTGTCATTGTAATCGATTAAAAGAAATTTCTAAATCAAAACAAAAATATAACAGATGCTGCCAACTTTGCTAACTTCAGACTAAATTTTAGATCCAATGATGTAAAGGTGCTTAGAATTTTCGTTTCATAAATTAAAGACTTACCTTGTTGAAAATATTTCTAAGTGTGAAATTAAATATTTTTTTTACATTTTGAATCAATCATACAAATATCATAAAGTGTATAAATAAAAATGAATAGGTCTAGTATTTTTTTGCAAGGTGGAATGTAACATGTAGAATTTAACCGAAAGTTATTTTTTTCCATAAATAAAAGCATTTGTATTTCCTTGAGAACTAAACAATTCATATGGTCTACATTTTCTAGCTTTTCTTTTAGCGCTTAGAAATTATTCGAATAGCAAAAGGATGTACAGGGAACTTATAACTTGAGATTATATAAAAACATTTAAATGTGACGAAACTCTAGCCTTGCAAGAGCATCATAAACATAATATGTTAACAAAGTAATAAAGAAGACAATAAATACCTAATCTTCTATTTATTCTTGGAATACATTTTATGTAAAATACGAATGATAAATCACAAAATATGGCGTACATTAACAAAATAATATAATAAAAATATTAGTTTTAATGAAAAAAAAACATTACAGAAAACGACATTATAGTTTAAGAAACTAAACTGTATATAATGATCTGTCTCTATCTTTCTAATTATTGTATTATGACAATTTTTATGTATTTGTAAAATAAATATAATATTAGCTTTTTGTTTACCGAAAATAACACGAACATATCGTATTGGAGTTGGCAAGAAAAAAGTGTCAATTTAATTTTTTATACAACCTTGACGTATTATCGTCTGCTTCATTTAGATCTAGAGTAAACGTACCCCATATTGTACACTAAGGGACATTATCAAAAAACCTCCCCATACAAATCCTCCGAAATAAAACCAGTTTTATTTCAATGGTTATTATTATTGAGTGGCATCCCCTAGAGCATATTATACTGTCTCTAGCTCTTACTTTTACTGTTTTACCGTTTTTCTAATATAAAAAATAATGTACAGAATGCACCCCTTATTGTACACTTTTTATAGTGGTACCTCTTATTGTACACTATGGCACCTCATATTGTACAGTACAAAATTCCACCTTAAATCAAACATTTTGATAGCTGCTTCTAGATGTTCAATAAGACTAGATGCACCTATAATATATGAAAGTGTTTGATTTGCACACTGAATATGAAACCAACTATTACATTCACATCCATCCCAATCACCACAGTCATCATCTTTCTCTCCATCACACCAGTAACACCTATTGAATTGTATTGTTCATGTACGTCTATGTCCATGTCACTGTCGAGTCTTTGTCCACACACTTTGATGATGTTAAGCTTACATTGTCTTCACTTTCTGAAGACAAGCAAACATTCTTTTTTTTTTTGCTTTCCTATTCCCCTTTTTATTTTGTAAAGTCTGCCTTTTCCTTTCCTTCTCCCCACCCCTCTTATTATGCCTTATATTAATTTCTTGTAGGTGCCCCCCCCCCCCCCATTTTCATAGAGAACCGATACATAATTACTAAGAAAAGTCATATGCTCACAAAGAAATACCACATGTTCAATAACAGGTTCTTACATTTTATATTGTACACTGTTCAATAGGTCTTTTCTATACTGTTAACTGAACTGTTCAATATGAGGGACACCCACACGAAAAGGGCACCCCATATTGAACACTATTGTACACCACATGTTTATTAATAGAAAGGGAAAAGGCCTGCTTATAATTGATCCTGACTTCCCATTGGTCACTAAAAACATGGTTTTGCTAAAAATAGCATCTTACATCAATTACCTTAGCCTTAGCAATAGACAGCTTCACCCTTAAAGAAAAATAAAATGGCGGACGACTTTACAATTTTCCCTCGATTCAACGATGTTTTAGGTACTTAGAGCTTCAAATATGGCCTTTTTGTTTAAAACAAATGTCCAAAACGAAAGTAAATATGTCAAAAGACATGCGCTACTGACGATTTCTGCCCGATGGCCACTATATTTTTCTGTAGAAAGCCAAACATTGCCGAGTGTACAATATGGGGTGATGTTCAATAAGGGGTACGTTCACTCTAGTTAACGACTTGTGTTAGATCCAATCAGTCTTAGTTTATAATTTATTCTTAAATTCGATTAGCTTATTATTTAAAGCATCATTTTATTGAAGTATACTTTCTACAGTGTTAGACACTAAACTAGTTTTTTTTTTTAACTTTATTATTAAAGATAAAATAGTACGTTCTAATGAAGACATTTTTAATTATATTATTATTATTATTTTTTTAATTTGTAGATAATGATTAGACTAGTCTATATAGTGATTAGGACTTAGTACAACGATTTTTAAACAAATGTATTATAAACTTCGGTTAATTTATTAGCCTCCAAAATAATAGGATAATAATTTAAATAATTACATTTTCATTTATTTTTCAGTGTTATGTTTTAAGTTTTTAGTGTATAACTGCTATGGTCATGGGAGTCATGGTTATCTATTATTTTTTATTATTTTTAAGTTTACTTTGCCGAACCATGCTATTATTTGCTTAGTTAGGCCTATCCTATAAGTATAAGTTATAATAAGTTATATTTTAATCATTTTAATATGACATGAACATATCTACATATACTAGGCGACTTAGACATATATACTATATATGTCTAAGTCGCCTAGTATATGTAGATATAAGCCTAGTCTATGACACTATGGACTACCGTATGTATATAATAATTATAAAAATACGGTAGTCCATAGTGTCATAGACTAGGCTTATTGATAAGTGAATCTTAAGATATGCCTAGTAGGACTTAATTATTAATAATAAACTGTTATTATATAATTATTATTGAATTTATGGCCTTATACTTATAAGTAATAAATTATATAATCTGGGCCCATTTAAAGGCCATAGCCATAGCTTTTTAATATGTTATTATTTAAATTATTATAGTTCACTAGTGTATATATTTAATTTGAACTTTAATTTCAACATTGTTATTTAGATTCTAAATGTATTAAAATTTAATGGTATATGATATATGGTTACTAATTTGACGTTTACCATTTTCTTAAAAAAAAACAACTTCTGGTTAATATGTAGGCCTAAAAGCAAAGGCTAAACTAAGAGTAAGACAATCATCACAAATCTAAATGTCAATCGACCTCAATTAAATTAATTTGGCTCATTCAATTCCTTTGAGAATTTGTATTATAAAGTTGTGTTGTTGTTGTTTTTAAAAACTTAATTATTTCATTTGTGTTTTATTGTTACTTTTAAATGTTTGATGACAGTTGTCTCAGTTGTACATATTGATCTTGTTTATTTTGCTAAATAAAATAAAACATGTACAATGGATTATAAAGAATAAGTAGATTTCATTGTATTTACCGTAGAGCTAAGTAAAAACAAGTACATTTAATTTCACTAAATAGAAACTAGTTGGCCTACATTACATTTCATTGTATTAACTGTAAAATTAAATATATACTAGTACATTGCATTTCATTGTATTAACTGTAAAATTAAATATATACTAGTACATTGCATTTCATTGTATTAACTGTAAAATTAAATATAAACTAGTACATTGCATTTCATTGTGTTAATTGTAAAATTAAATAGAAACTAGTAGAATGCATTTCATTGTATTAAACATAGAACTAAATAGAACTAGTACAATGCATTTCATTGTATTAAACATAGAACTAAATAGAACTAGTACATTGCATTTCATTGTGTTAACTGTAAAATTAAATAGAAACTAGAACATTGCATTTCAATGTATTTACCATAGAATAAATTGTTTTGACTGTAAGACTAAATTGAAAGTTGTTGATTAAACTGGACAAAATATTAAGTTATAAAATATTAGGTATTGACTGTTTGACTTTATAGAAAGTGAAAGTGGTAACATGAATTTTTTTTACTTTTGGATAAAATGAAACTTGTTGGATAAATTGTATGGCTTTAGGGGAAAAAAAACTTTGCCGAATATATTTTTTAGACTCTAGGACTATAGAAATGTAGATTACATTAGATTGACTAAACATAACTTTGTAGAATAAAGAATCTCACTTTTTAAATTTCCTAGGAAAGTTTAAGCTTGAAATCTTCATGTACAGCATGCAGGGACGTTAATTGTGAAGGTATTTATTAATATAAATATTATACAGCATATCATGTTACAAATAGTAATTAATAATAATTTTAATATTGAATGTTGATATAAAAATCTGTTAATAAAACATTGAAATTATTTCTTAAACATAAAATAAACATTTCAGATTGTGTTACTGACCACAACGATGACCAGTCAAATGAAAACTGCTTTCTGTTAATAGGTAATTTATTGGTAAAGCCATTCTTAATATAGGCCTACATAGATTTAATATATATTGTTTTTTGAGACATAAATGATAAAATATTTTTATCTAAGTTAATAATGTTGATAAAGAAAAGTATTATAAACAATTACATTAAATTAATAGATTTTTGTATTTACATGTACCTACAGGTGACCATGAAAACCAGTTGTCTGAGGGCGGGGAGGCAGATCTCCACAAACACAGGAAGAACTGTAAGAAGAATCCAGGTCATCCAGAGTTTATACCTATTGAATCATTCAGCTTAAAACATCTACCTGAAGGTCACCAGGACAGTGATTTGTATGAACTCATCAAAGCTACAGCTGACCTGACAGTTAAACTAAGTGTCCAAATGACCAGTCCAGAGAGACTAGAGTTTTGGCCAAACACAAAGATTCCATATTTTTTGTCTGACATGAGAGGAAAGAAAACATTGAGGACAGGAAGTGGGAAGGTGTGGAGAGTGAGGAAGTTCACAGATGAAGATAAACATTGGAAGTATGACCGTACAACATGTCCATGTGATAAATGTAAAGCTTCAGATAAACCCAGCAAAGTTTGGTGGGAGATTGAAGTGTGGACAGCTGCACATGTGGTTGTTGATGACATTGAGGCAAGCCACACGACCTTGAGATTGTTTTATGATAGAGAAGATAGTGAAGTAGTTATTCTTAAAGATAAGGTATGTGTTGATTATGTAAACATTGAGAAGGACAGGTGTCAGTTGTTATGTGTGACTTGTGATGAAAATTTGGTAAATAAATTAAAGAAAATGAAGGAACATTTTAATGATGTCAGGGAGAAAGTCAGTGACAAATACAGTGAATCTTGTGATACTGACAAGTTTAACTTTATAGTGTCACATCCTCATGGATGTAATAAACAGGTCAGTGTAGGTCAATGGAAGGACAGAGTAAAGGTGAGAGATGATGAATATGACTATAATTTGACCTACACAACATGTACATGTCCAGGAAGTAGTGGAGCCAATGTCCACTGTGTGGGGTATGGTGGTTGGTATGACCGTGTCCATAGTGGAAGTTTAAAGTCTGGACTTAATTACAGTTCAGCTCTTTATTGAATTCTTGTATTGAGTTGAATCACCTGTGTGTCAAAATGTAAACAAACAAAATGCAGGATGTTTGATATCTTTATTTTATATCATTCTTACTTTATAAAAACACTTTATAAATCTGAAGTGTCTTTATTGTTTAGATATAAAGCTATTTATAATATATTTTATTTTCTTAAATTAATATTTTTACTTTGTTACATTTATTTGTTCAATTGTAAACATGTTAAAACAATTTATTTTTCTGATAGGTCTATTGAATAAACTTTATAAATTTAAATCTTGATATCTTCTTCTTGTTTACATTTATGATGTCTTGTTTATGTTGTTATTAATCTGTTTATTTAGTTAAGATTTATAAAATTTGAATAAAATAAAAATATAAACAAATGTATCGACATTAGGACATCTTGCGATCTAATACAGACATTGCACTTGAATATATAAATATAAATAATCACAGGAAAATTAATTGTATTTTCAAATATTTTAAAATCAAAGAATACGATTTAATTAACATTAAACAATAAAAAAATGTACAAACAACAAACATTAACTTAAAGATATCGACTATAGATTTACAATTACGTTTACAAAAGAAGATGAAAAAAAAAAATAATATAAAGTATAATGTAAATAAAGACAGAAAATAATGATAGGATTCTGGCACGTTAATCAAAGGGAAATAACAATGAAAATACTTAAGAAACCTAAGCATTCCTCCTTAGTTATCGTTATTACTTTTTTTTGTTCTCTATATTAACATATATTATAATTCTTTTGAATAAAATCTAAATATTAATAAAATTTAACTCAAATTTATTTATTTTAAAATAAAAACCTGTTCTTTTGAGGTCACAATTGTATGTAATTTACTCTAATTCTAATTTTAATAACAATACAATAAAGGAATCACATATTTGAAGTAAAATATGTGTTGTGTTTATTCTATAATTTTTTCCTTATCAAATAAGTTAATACAAAAAAAATAAGTATTTTCTAGCACTGCTATTATATTCTAGCTTTGCCTGTTATCTTAAACTCGGAAAACATTTAAATATATATGAAAACAAACTGAACCACATCAGAGAACATCATGAACCACATGATCTCATCTACGTCACATGGTGAACATTGGAACCTATGAACATTTTATTTGACAACTGAGCTAATTTATTTGTTGTTTAGTGTGATTTTCCATAAATTTTTTTTTCAATAACACAAAAATTAATTAATTTTGGACCAACAAAGTATGAATTACAAGAGCAATTAAAATGCCTACTAAAACTAATAATCGTCCCTATTGCACATATATATAAACTATTTCTTCTTACAGACTAATAAAAGTGTATAAATCATCACCTATTTATAAATAATATAAAAAGCGTATATTAAACATAATTAAAACACTTTGGTTTATATTAACAATTGTTCTTGTTAACTCTTCCTTTTTGTTTCCACCAGTCTGTCAATATTTTGTTACCTTCTTGTTGTAGTTAACATTCTTAATGACACATCCTTGTTTGTTTTCTTTAAAAAAAATAATATTTATCTAAAAAACTTGCCAACAGAAGCTATGTGATGAAACATTAAATTCACTTTAAACTAATGTGAGATAAACTTAGAAGAAATGAAATAATTTCATTATTCTAAGATTCTTAATGAAACTTGATAAAGTTATTTTAACTGGTATTTAAAAATTTGATAAACTCAAACTTTATATTCATGATATACCTGTATGTGATAAACACTAATCAACTAAACTAACTTTATCTACTTTGTATACCTGAGTGTTATTATTATTCGGAAAATTATTATAGTGCGTTCAATAATTATTTTACCCAATTCAATCATAGTAGGATAAATCATATACATTGATTCAAAAATGGATGTTATATGTTTTATTTTATATATTCAATTGGTAGGCTTGAATGGAGGCAAATTTGAGATCTCACTTTTTAATGCAAACAAAAATTCGTCTATATATACATGGTTCAAAGAAAACAACACCTAAAGCATTCTTGATTTATAAGAAAAGATAAGATAATATAAGAATGGGCATTTTTTTTAAAGCGCTTCTATCCATGCTATTAAATTAGCAAGCTCAGTACGCTCTTGGTGTGATTTGCAGTGGCAGATGTATTAGCCAAAGAGAAAGGTCTTTAAGTTCTTTTTGAAAGATTCTTTTGTCCCTGATTTATCAGTGTCTGAGATAAACTGTTCCATAGTGAAGGCGCCATTCACTCAAATGAGCGTACTCTCAGGTACATCTTTCTGTGTCTATCCAAACTGGGAAATTTGAAGAGTGACTGAGATGAAGAGCGCAGTTCCCTAGATGGCTCATGCCTTAATATAAGTTCTCGAAGATAGGAAGGTGCGATGCCCTTGATGCATCCGTATGTAATGGACATAATTTTGTGCTCTATTCACTTTATCACCGGGAGCCAGTGGAGATCCCTTGGTATTGGGGAGATATGATCTTGTCTCCTCACCCCCAAAACAATGCGCGCCGCGGTGTTCTGCACTCTCTGTTATCTCTGCAGCTGGTTCTGGGGAAACCCCACAGGCAACTATTGCAGTAATCCAACATTGACTGGATAAAAGAGACTGCTACGGTATTGGCCGTCCTTCTATTAAGTAAAGGTTGCAGTTGACCAAGGGCGCGTAGATGAGACGGACAAGCCTTAACCACATAACAGATTTGTTAAACCATTAATATTTCATTATCAATACAAAGGTCAAGGTCCATAACCGTTATCCCGGAAGCCCCAACTTTGATCGTAGTGATGGCGATTGTTCGAAGACTTACATCTGACCCACAGATAATTTCCTCTGACTTGTCATCATTTAATTTAAGTCTCTTTGAATCCATCTATGCCTTAACTGTTTGACAGCACTCCTCCACATCACCAACAGCAGCAGCGCAGTCAGACAAATCAGGACAAAAACTCCTGTAAAGCACCGTGTAATCTGAAAACATTTACGAGACACACAATGGCTCTCGATAAATTTGCCAAGCTGACTTGTGTTCACGGAGAATAGGACGGGCCCTAAAACTGAACACTGCGGTACCCCACAGATAAGGGGAGTTTCTTGTGAAGAGGCCAGATTGACTATAACTCAATATAATTGAATTTATCTATAAATAGCTCGTGGGTCACCCGACAGCAAGAAACATGCAAATTAAGATGAATTTAATTTTTAACTTAACTTTATAACAAACAATGAGTGTAATAAATTGTTGGGTAAAATTAAAAGTATGAATTATAGAACATTCCTACATGATTTTTTTCAAAGTCTTAAACATAAAGAAGAGTTACTTCTAGATTTCCAGGTTTCTGAATTTTATGAACTGAATGTTCCAGCTAACCGACATAAGCTAAAAATACACACAATTTTATTTGATGATTTAAAGTGTAATATTGAAATATACCTGAAAAGGCAGCTATCTATTTTATGTTTTCTCAAATTGTCTCCCTTACATAGGCTTATAATATAAAGAGGAAAACGAAGTATTTATAATCATCAGAGCATAGTCAAATGGGTCAATGAAATTATCATTGTCATTGAGTCTATAGTCTATGTGATTGACTGAGCCTGTTTGAGTGTATGACTCTCTTAATGGGTGTGCTAAACGAAAATCAATAGACTTACGCTCGCATCTTATTGGGCGATATTTGAAACCAATCAATTAAAGTTAAACTTATATCTCAAAACTCACAACCATTTGCTATTTCTTTTCACATAAAGAAATTATTACTAAGTAGTTTGCAATGATTCACCTATTTTTGCAAACACATTTGTTAAAGCATGTTCTTAATTGCCCGAATTGTACTTCGCCGAACAGCCCAAGCAAGGGTTCGCTTCGTAAATTGCTCGCCTTTCGTCGTTTTCGCGCTTAACCGGGCGATCTATTGCTCGACAAGCGACATCTCGGGGGGTATCGGCGAGCCAAATTCGGGCGAACGATTGCTTCGTCGACATGTTGACGAAACCGCGTATTGATTGGCTGAATTGATCACGTTCATTATGCGAAAAGGCACCAAAATTTCCTAGTCTTTTTAATGAAAAAAATTGGCGTCTACACAAGACAGTCAGCTTCCAGAGATGTCAGAGGACAGTCTAGCAATATTAATAGATGCATGGGAAAATGTTCCATGCCTGTGGAACCCACTCCATCGGACTATAAAAATAAATGTGAAAAAACCAAGGCCTTGAAAAATATGGCCCAAAATCTGGGCTTGGAATGGACTTCAGGTATGTCATTTTTCATTACTGTAGTAGAAGTTTATTATACTATTGTGACTCACTCATTGTGCCGCTTCTTCTCACGGCTTCTGTAGTGTTGATAACTGTTGTTCTTCGTCATGGAATCTCTTTTGTCAGATTTCAATTTAGCCTGATTTCTGTGTTATTTTAAATACTCTGATTTACGGGATGTATAGTTTTTATTTATTTATTTCATTAATTAAACCTGTGTAGATAACAACAGTAATATCAGCTATAGTTTTATTTGCTATTAGCCTCTTATTGTGGCAGTAATTTCTTTTTTTTAAATAAGAGTCACTGAGCACCTATAGGCCTACCTATCAAGTGGCTTCAAATAATTATTTGGCAGCACTGGTGTGCAGGTTAATGTGGGCTGTCATATTTGTTTTAACCAATATAGTATCGTATGGCAATATTGGCTCAGAATGATGTCTGACAGCATGCATTTAAATCTTTTAGTTTTATAATTATTTTAATTGTTCCCCAGAAATGATTGCCAGAAAAATAGATTCGCTGAAAGCAGGGGTCCACAGGGGCATCTGGGGGCAAGAGGAAAAAACTATGGCCACCCTATGAGCGAATTAACGGATTTTACGGCACAGTGCTATATTCGTCTAAAACTGTTGTAGGGAGTGACTGCACAGTGCTATATTCGCCTAAAACTGTTGTAGGGAGTGACTGCCACACTGTGCTTGTAAGTATACATCTATGCTTTGCATTATTTCTGAATAACCATTGTACACATACACAAAATGCTTGAAGCTATTGACTTCTATACATTTATAAAATTATGACTCTAGATTATTTTTGTATCTTCACTCATTTTATACGTGTTTAAACAGCAGTTTTCTCCAGACGCTAATGATTAGCTTTAATATTTGAGATTGTAATAACTTAAATAGAACTGAGAACAATTAATGAAATACGTTTTAGAGTATAATTTGCTAAATAACTAGTCAAATAGAGCTCTTATAATATATACACCATTGTTTTCCACTACTAGAAATGTGTATTATATAGAACATTTTTGAGCGATTAAACCTAATTTGCATATAAATCAAACAAACCCCCACATAGGTTATAAATAGTTTGCACTTACTTCAGTGAGGATAATCTGTTTGTATGTTGAAGTCTGATATTCAGTGCAATTATGGGACAATTGAGGAACAAAAAGTCAAAATAATTATTTACTCGTCACCGCAAGTTAATGGGAACTATATTCACGCTGGTTCTTTGTATAAAACATCAAAAGGAAATTAATGCGTAAAGCGCTAATCACTAAGTAAAGTAACCTTTAAACTGAGGATAAGCCATAAAAGCTATTTGTCATGAAATATATTCCGTCTTTCATTTTTTTGTTAACTTTCAGGCAAGCTTCAATTGCGTTGTTCAAATAAGTCAAAGCGATATCTCTATTATAGTAAGGATTTATTTGAACAGTTGTTAGGCAATTAGCCACCTATCTGTGGTTTTTCAACTTCTAAAGATGTTCCCATTTTAGTGCTCAACTCCTAATAATAGAGGCAAATAGTTAAGGGTGGAAACTTTTACTTTGTAATGGGCTGCCATTTGTTCACGTTTTATTTCCGACTTTACTTGTGGCTTCAAAATCTTGAGATTGTGATGCAATTTTGTGCAAACTAAACAACGGCAATTGATTTGAAGCTAAACCTTTTTTAGTAAGTAGTTTCGCTTTGTAATATCATCATATTATTCTGGTCTTTGTAATTGGTTATAATAAAAAAAAGACCTATACAAACACGGATTAATGGTTTTAAATATAAGACTCTCAGTATGTTCCAGTTTCAACAGTTGTGAACACCTGTGTTCTGTTGAGCTGTTTGGTGGTATCACACATTTTTTTTACTCTATAGTTTAAACCGTAGGTCTATCTATCTGTATCTCATTAATCTATGTTAACTTCTTTTGAAGTTTTTCACAATAGCATCATAATTATTTACTGTGTACAAAATGTATTTTTATTATGAATATCAATCAACTTTTATGTGCACATTATCTGGCTTATTGTGTAGGCCTACATCAACTGGCTTATTGTGTACATCAACTAGCTTATTGTGTACACCAACTATTTTATTGTGTACAGCATTTTTTTCTTATTGTGCACATAAACTGGGTTATTGTGTGCATCAAGTAGCATATTGTGTTCATCAACTATCTTATTGTGTACACCAACTATCCTATTGTGTACATCAACTATCTTAGGGTGCACATCAACTAATTTATTGTATACATGTTCTGGTTTAATGTGTACCTCACTTAATTTATTGTGTACATCAAATATCTTTTTGTGCACATCACTTAATTTATTGTGTACATCGACTATTTTATTGTGTACATAACCTAATTTATTGTGTACATCAACTAGCTTGTTGTGTACAAGATCTAGTGTAATAGGCCTATGTACCTCACCTAATTTATTGTGTACATCAACTCATAAATAAATACATTTTTAAACACATACTACTGAATTATTCGTTGCTTTCAGATTTGGACCATCAATATTAATTGTGTGGGTTTACTTATTTTACCCTCTTAGTGCAACCAATGGACTTGTTCTAGCTTTATGCTTTCCCAATGTTGAATGTAAACTTAGTCGTATGCCTAAGAAAATAAGCCCATAAATAAATCGAAACTGAGGATTAGACATTCTACCTAAAACTACAGCAGCTTATATAATTAAAGTTATAGTCTATAGACCTACGAAATAATTTAAAAGTATGTATTAAGAGGGATACAACGTCCTCAAGTAATTCAGTGCTTCCCTAAAAATAATTTAATATATCTAGTGTGCCTATAAAAGAAATTAATACCAATGGTCTGCTTTCAAGTTTGAGTCGTAAAGTATGGGGTGTAAAAAAAAACCACTACAGTTACAGAGAAAAATCTTTAAATTGTCTTAAACAACTCTATAGATCACATTTAATTCTACGTCAAATCATAAAAAAATTTTTGTGTAAGTCAACACTTGGAGTAAGAATGTGCTGAAAAAAACTCAACCCAATAAAATATTCATATTTGTGAATAATCTCTTAAAAATATAGAGATGAATTGTCTTCCATATAAATGTATTTAAGCGACACAAGTTTCTAGTCAATGCACCTAATATGAGTTTAGTAGGGTTCATTAAATACCCTATTATGATGTGTGTACCATTTCATACTGCATTGGTATGTAATTTACGGAATATCTGCAGCCAGAGTGTTGCAATTAGCTCATATGTTCCTAGTAAGATCTTTGTATCATGCAACAGAATAATGGAAATTATGCATCTGATTTCGCATATTTATTTAGCTGATTTTTTCTATAGTTTTTTTTGGCAAAATTTTCAACGACCCTCGTTATTTTGGCCCACATGGAACACCCGAATCTAATTTTTTTAAAAGGTCTCAGATTCGACTGATTGAAAGGCCCCACTTGTATTGTTTTTACTTGATATGAAAAGCTCTTCTTTCTGAGTGTGTTTCCGAGCGTTCTTTTAAAAACTAACACCTTGAAATAATTAATAGTAAATCGGATCTACATAATTGTATAGAAATTATCTGAAAAAGGCATATATTAATATAATATGACATAAATTTAAACAATACTACTTCTCAATAATAGTAACTAGCCTGTTAATGAAAAATTTATATGTAGGGTGAGGAAGCCAATATGTCAGTTAGGAAACTGATTTGATATCTACATCATATACATTTAAGTTAAATTATATTACATATAACTACAATTCCTAAATTCTGATTCATAGAAGAATATGCATATATCTGTGTTAGTGTTTTGAAAATAAAGTTTTTGAATTGTGAAGTAAGTAAGAACAAAATTGTTTCTTAATGATTTCCAAGTCTAATCTGTAAGATCAGCTGAATGAAGTGAATGGCAATTGCTGGATCAGCTCTGAACAATAATACAAATAAAAACTGTTAAGATGCACATAGCCTATAACACGCTACAACAATGATAATAATATGGGCACTAACAACAACTAAAATAGTGTAGTCGTAACTGCGATCAATACGCTAAAGTGATATGTGTCATTTGTATAGCCTTTTGAATACTTTTTACTTTCATCAAACAATCAATAAGTATAATGTCCTTGTTTATAGAATTTAAAGAGCATAAATCACCGAAAAATTAATTGGTGATTAATATAGCCTTTTAACCACTGTATTATATTTTCCTAAAAAAACAACATTGTTAAGGCGTGTCGTGTAACAGTGTCGGCAGTAATGCACTACTCTTCACTCTTCACGCTCATATACCTTCAATTGACAAGTCTTAATAAATATGCATGCATAAAAGGTCGCAAAGAAAGACATTTCCGGTCTTACTCGATCATTTAATTAAAAAAAAAACACCTGTTACTGATTATACCAAAAGCTGTTGGAGATTAAATTTTATTTCATTTCCAGAAAATGTTGCCAAAATAAAACGATGGATTGTGAAAATCAGAAGTGAAATTTCACCTTTTTTTAATATCATACTTATTGCTTAATGGAAAATACTTTTCTTTATTTGTTTTTATGAATTTACGCATTGTGTTTTTTAATAACCAAGAAACGCAGCTCTTTACTAATTTATTTAGTAAACAAAAAAAAAAACATTTAAAATAACGCGACTTACACTTGAGTATTAATTATCGCCTACTCACTTTTGATGTTAAAAACGGATTCCTCATAACTAATCTTGTATCATTTGTATAATTAGAACTGGCCGTCGAGGATGAAATCAATTGTCAATCACCAGCAAAATCATGCTTTTTTCTATTTACTAATTTAAAAATAGAACCAAAAGTTGTAATCTCTTCCATTGGAAAAGTTCACGCCTAATTAAGACGTGTCAATGTCTCCCGCTAGCACGCATTTCTATGCAATATGTCGGGACATCCATGCACCAGGGCGGGGTTGAGGCGGACTTCTGATCGCATTGATAAAACGACGTGAATTTTTTTTTTTTTAATTCCCCAATGACTATTCTAGATCTATTTAAATAAGCTATACAATGGAAAGAATTAGCCTTAAACGTTTATTTCACAATGAACTCTAAACAAAAAATAACTCGTCTCTTGGTATAGTTGTCTGATGAAACATATATGCAAAATATTTCTCCAATAACAAAATACAAATTAAATCTTGGGACACCATATTTAAATGATAACTTTCTAGTAAACAAAAAAAAAGGAAAATCGGTTTTAAGCTTAAAAACCGATTTTAGGTTTTAAAATCAAAATCTATTTTTGGTTTTCGTTTAACATCCCTAGTAGAAATAATATTTTAAAGATAGACAGCTGTCTAATTATGCATAAACAAAATTTGCGTATTTGAGATTTTTACATATTAAGACAATTTAACCATTGCTTTAATAATAAAATACAGTTGTTACACAAGATTTGAACTTCAAAATCCTGATATAACACATTCAAACATGCATGTTTAGTTCATTTCAGAGCACAATTGTCTTTCTTTTCCGGTTTTTCTCATTTTTTTATTTTTTTTTCTCATTTTTCTTCAGTTATTTTGCTACTACTCTGTAACTAATCATCGCATAAGGTTAAAACTTGGCAGTTTTCTTTATCGTTATGTTTTCTTTAATCCCATGCATGGTTTTAAAGATTCGTGAATAAACTGAACTGCAACACGAATTACCCACCTCTCCCATATTCTTTTATTCATACTTTTGGCCTATTCCTGCAAGAATTACCTGCTTGGACACTACATCGGATATTACGGATCCCAGATATTTGAAGGAGGATACTTTCTCGAGCTTCTGACCTCCCACTAGTATTTTGCATTCAAAGTCTTTGTTTGCCATAGCTGTGGTCTTTTTTAGCGTTGGTTTCCATGCCTTACGCCGTTGATATTTTCTATAGTTTGGCCATAGATTTACACTGGATCGCCAACTGAGGGGCCAAGTCTATTGATTTTAACCAACCGGGATATGCATTGGTTGATTCTTGTGATTAGGGGAAATTGCGACTTCCGGTTTATACAATCTTTTATAAACAAAACGTACAGCTTTGTGATATTTACACTTACAGTTTCCTGATATTTGTGAAATTCTACACATCGGACGAGTAAGTTATTTATTTTATTATATTGTACAATCAATGTAGATATTATTTGTTAGAATAGTTTATACTTTAATTAAAGTTATATTGATATTGTCTTATAATCGTAAACAATTCACATGCAGCAAACAATAACAATGTGTCAATTAGGGCCTATAGTCCTATGCCTATAGTCTATAGGCGAATAGACGGTATAGGCCTAATGTAGGCACGTACTGACGTAGCGTCAATGATGCTTTGACATTGTATTATTATTATTGTAGGTTACTGCCTGGCTTAGAATTAGAAGACTGAAAACTTTTAAAAGCTAAGCGGCCTATCCAACGTGTCACTTAGCCTTAGCAGGCATTCATCTTAGTATTCTTAGTCTTAGGATTAGCCCGGTTAGACTTATTATTTTATTGAATGTCCGCAAACATTGTAACTTGTTGACGCCTGTTGAACTGTTCCTGTTGTTTATTAGGTCTTTTGTATTAATATTAATTAGCCTTATTAATGTAGGCCTACTACAGACATTGCCAAACTTAAACAACTTAAAAGTGTATTAAGTTATTGTGATTCTTTACAATCATCTTTAAAAGTCTTAAATACAACAATTAAAAAAGTATGCGATATCCGAAATTTTTTAAGGAACTTTCACTATAAATGGTTTTGTATTTTCAGATAAATTCAATCTATAATGGCAGCCTTAATGGAAAGAAGCACTACTTCTGGTAATGTGAAGATTCATTCTTTGCCAACTTGTATAGAGTAGGCCTATACATTTAAAAATTGAATTAGGCCTAATTATTTTTTTAATGTATTCCAATTTGGTAACAAAATTTAGATAGTTTTGTGTGGTTTTAGACGCTTTGGTTTCATCTGGCCCATATTTGCTTATATTAAATAAAAGTTATATTTCCACATATATTTTTTCATGTACCGATACCAGTATGCAAACCAGGACTGTGGAGTAGAGGAGTCGGGGGGCATTTTGGGTACCTGTAGTCGGAGTCGGCACACAATGCACAGACTCCTACTGAATTTAGATTGGAATTTAAAAAAAAAAGCAAGTTTAAATGTCCTAATTCACAAAAAGTTATAATTAATTACTTCTCTACTGTAAGAATAAGACCAATGCATGTAAACGAACACATTAAGTGACCGTGAAGAAGCATACCTTTCATCTGCCTCACTATATGGCAATATATTCGCATATTAATACAGAGGAGTCGGGGGATTAGGAAGTACCAAAAAAATGAGGAGTCATAGTCCGAACATTTATCTACGGACTCTACAGCCCTGATGCAAATATTAGTTTTTTAAAAATTTGTATTTAACTACATGTGACAATTGTAAAAATATTTTTCAGATCACACATGCTATATTGGAAAAGGTGCTGCTTGTATTAAAAAGTGATCCGTGTCTTCCAGAAAGTTTGAAAGAGGTGTTTAGTAAACTTGAAAGTAAGCTTTAACTTTTGTATAGTATTATATTGTAGGATTTAAAAATAATAAATATTATATCAGTTGTTATATGGTCACTGGTCACAAATATCTAGTTATAGTTTATAGTTACAGTTTCATACAAAGTAAACTACAGCACTAATTTTAAAACAGGGTAATGAAATGCAACCATGGGAAGAAGACATATACCCCTATAGCCTATTGTTAATTATCTGTTGTAAGTATAGATCTAGCATTTAGAAATTTATTTACTCATTTTTTTTTTTATTGCAAACACATTTTAATATTATTATTATTATATTATTTGTCAATAGGGTACAAGAAAGAACTGATGCCAAAAGAGTGGAACAACATCAATATACCATCACACAAAGCAATGAGGAACACTGTAAAGCCTACAAAGGAACAAACAACAGAATTTGAAACTAGAAGAAACATTGTGTTTGCTTGCAAATCGCATACATTTATTTAGTTTCATCATAATTATGGATATTTAAAACCAGTATATATCTCGCTTGGGAATCTCTGTCTGTTTTACGAGTCAGTGTACTACTCTTTTCTATCTTTCAAGACGCTGAAAGATCCACCTTGCAAATTGTCGATGAAAGATCCACCTTGCAAATTGTCGATGAAAGATCCACCTAGAAAATTGTCGATGAAAGATGCACCTTGCAAATTGTTGATAAAAGATCCACCTTGCAAATTGTCGATGAAAGATCCACCTTGCAAATTGTCAATGAAAGATCCACCTAGCAAATTGTCGGTATGCCACATACCCGCATTTTCTAAAAAAATGATACAAAATGTATTACTAAATTATCTGTATTTATATTTGTCAATAAATATTTTGCTCAGTATTCATTTCAATTTGTGTCCGTCATTGTGCTTGTGTTTTCGTCTATTTTTTAACATTTGGACCTAATAAAAATTTTTTTATGTTATTTAAAAAACACTTTTTTTTCAAATATTAAATGAGGTTAAAGGAAAGCTACATTTCCTAATTTAATTTTCATAATTAACTAATAAATCTTTACTTTTGGAGACCTTCGCACTCGACCCTTCTTACCTTCTTATTCTTAGACTTGTTTTTATAAAAGTCAATAATATTATGAATATTAATAAAAATTCACAGACTTGTTAATACCAAATGTAGTATTTGTGCCTATAGCAATTTCGCATAAAGTTGTATTGAATAGGCTTATAGACCTTATAGTTATAGAGTACTTGAAATCTGTAATAATTTTTTTTTTATAAGTTATAAGGATTTAAATGAAAAATGTATTTCTTGAATTTTATAATGGCACATTTATCAGTAGTATGCTAACCTTTGCCTTTTTATGTAGGCGTGTATCTATACAAATTTAAATTGTAACTATTGAACCGAATAGTAATTTAGTAACATATGACCCCAGGTCAAAAGGTGACATGCATTTACTGCCGTATTTTGATTTTGATACATCAAATTTTTTTAAAAATAGGACACAATCTTTGCCACTATTGATGAACTTGCTAGACAAATGGCCAAAGACATACTTTTAGATAATGCAATGACTACAATGAGTTTGGGGTTAATGTAGAAAAAAATAATATTTTAATATTATAATTAAGAGTAAAAAATGGTACATCATAATGGACATATGACATAGCATAATAATAATGGTGGTACCGGTATTAGTAATTAGCAGTGGTAATTTATAATATTATAATAGAACAATAATTACCATAGGTTATCTGCCAGCACTTGCTCCTCTATGACATGGTCTGTGCATAGATATACACGGTCTGTGTCAAGTGTCATTTGAATTTATTTCATATAGCTTTAAGGTAGCCTATAAGATATTAAAATATAATACATTGTAGTAATTCAATGAATTATTGAAAAGTAGTTTTAAAAATACAAAACTTTTTTTTTAACAACAAAATCTACCCTGTTATATATAGCCTAAAACACAAAATGAACCCTATTAAATTTAACTTCTAAAATTAATTGACTATAGCTATAGACACTATAGCCTAAATATACTTAATATAGGCTAGGTATTTCAATATATTAATTTAATACGCTCTAGTGCCTCTAGGCCTGTAATCTATAGACTATTCTATCTATAGCTATGGCATATTATAGGGTATAGAATAGTCTATACTAGAATACTAGTAGCCTATACACTACTATACAGTGCAGTCCAATGCTCTGGCAGAAAGCCTTATCTTAAGTCTATGATGTGAGTCTATGTGGCTTAAGTTTAAGTAGGCCTACAGTTTATAATAAAACTGTAGGCTAGATAAAGATAGATGCAAAAAAAAAAGTTTAACTTACCATATTAGCCATATATATTAGAAAACAGGAATCTGAGAAATGTCTCAGTCAAATCAGAGCTCCTTAGCCTCAACATAGCTTGAGTTAAAACAAAGTTTAAAGCTTATCAATATCATCATGTCATGTCGCTTCCATTAAGTTACGAACGTAGGCCTAAATTTACCGGAAGTTTTGGTTACCCATAGTTTTATTTTTAGATAAATTCGGCACAAGTGGAACTCTTTTGCGTCAGTTCGCGATCCAGGGATATCTATGGTTTGGCTGTTAACTCCCTCAGTTCATCATCACTGCCACCTAAGCCATCTATGCAGTGCCCTCACATGGGGGAGGGCAGAGGGGGGCATATGCCCGGGGGCATATGCCCGGGGGCGGCACTTCTAGGGGGGCTGCACATTTAGCCTAAGTTCATACCAGAAATTTTAGGAGAGTTGAAGGGGAGAGGATGAAAAATACAGTCGACCCACAGCTGCGGGACGAACAGGCTGGTTTTCGGCAAAACAGATCATGCACAGACCAGATTGCAACGCTCTGTATTATAGTGGAGCAGTCCCTTGAGTGGAACTCGTCGCTATATGTAAACTTCATAGACTTTGAGAAAGCATTTGACAGTGTGGACCGAGAGTCGCTTTGGAAAACTCCTTCGACACTACGGAATTCCCACTAAGATAGTTAACCTGGTAAGAAAATCATATGACGGTATGGCATGCAGAGTTATACATGGAAGGCTACTCACAAACAGCTTCCAGGTGCGAACGGGTGTCAGACAAGGATGCTTGCTGTCACCATTCCTGTTCCTACTTGCTATAAACTGGATTATGAAAAAATCCACCAGGGAAAAAAGGAATGGAATCCAATGGACTTTGTTGAAACAGCTGGACGACCTTGATTTTGCAGATGACCTTGCACTCCTTTCACATAGCCACCAACAGATGCAAGAAAAAAACAATTTAGCGTCAGCCACAGCAATGGAAATCGGCCTTAGCATCAACAAAGACAAATCCAAGAGCCTGAAAATTAACCCCACCAGCACGAATGTCGTCACCCTTAATGGATGCCAGCTTGAAGAAGTACAGTCATTTACATATTTAGGCAGTATTGTAGACCAACAGGGCGGAACAGATGCAGATATCAAGGCAATGATTGGAAAAGCAATGGCAGCCTTTATACAGCTAAATAACATATGGAAGTCCAGAGAGTTGTCCAGAAACACTAAGATCCGACTGTTCAATTTCAATATGAAGTCAGTCTTACTATATAGAGCTGAGACGTGGCGGATGACAAAGACCACCATCAGGAAACTCCAAGCATTTACCAACAGCTGCCTTAGAAGAATCCTGCATATACGATTGCCTGACACCATCAGCAATGACAGCCTTTTAGAAAGGACCGGCCAAGCCCCAATTGAAGAGGAGATCAGGAAAAGAAGATGGGGTTGGATAGGTCACACATTACGAAAATCAACAAACAACATTACAAGGCAGGCATTACAAGGCAGGCATAGATGAAATCCCCAAGGAAAAAGGAAGAAATACATGGAGGCGGGACCTGGAAGGCGAAATCACCAAGATGAGCTTCAGCTGGAACCAGTTAGAGAGGATGGCCCAGGATAGGAGAATCTGGAGAACTGTTGTTGGTGGCCCATACTCCGACAGGGGTTGACGGGCGTAAGTAAGTAAGTGAAGGGGAAATAAAATTTGAAACACAATTTGTAATCAAAAGGAATAATGTATAAATTAAAATATAGACTAGTACTAGTAGAAGTTGACTTGTTAATTAAATACACTCAAACTGTTTTATATAAATGTTTCACTTTTTAATAGGCTCACAAAGGTTTCATAAAAGATTGGCTCATCTAGAATATTCTTATATAAAAAATTGCATTTTAAAATGTTGTTAATTATAATAGTTAACTTAGCGCCCCAGAGGGGCGGTGAGAAGCTCTGGCGGGGGGGGGGGGGGGCGCTGATGTTCCCGGCAACAGTAGGGATCACTGAAGGGCCAGTGGCGGTACTTGAAATAGATTCAACACCACTGATTTTTTAATTACCAAAATTAAGATTTTCTTCTATTATAAGAAGTGTAATCTTGAGCTTTGATAAAGGCTTTATCGACTTATGTCAACTGTGTAATTGTGACGTAAAAGTCACATAAAGCCGATTATGTACTTAATCTTGATCTATTGCCATATTTAGACTGTATTTGAGAAATGCAGATGGGGGCGGTGATTAGATTTTTAGAAGATGAAGTAGGGGCTAGGGTGAGTATAAATTAAATATCTGGCTCAGCTCGTTAGAAAACGAAGTTCGGTGCTTTTGTTCATTATCACAGTTTCATTCAGATTGTTTTGGTTTTAATTTGAATAAATTATATTTATATAGCCTTTGATTTATAAAAACAGTTTTGATATCGGCTTATTAAAGAAATGTAAGTTGAGCAAAAGCACTATGCAGAGACGAATTAATGAAATAGCACGTGATGAAGTGAGAGTATATTGTGTGAGTACCTAAAAACTTTCTACATTTTTACAACTTGATGGGAGTCCACGCTACCTGACAATAATTAAACGTTATGGTTTTTTTTATTATAGAGGGGAACATTTTGCTAGTTTCCTAAAGAAAAATAATTGAGGACACTAAAGGTTAATTATATTACTTTAACTAGAAATACTTTTTAGGGAAAAAATAAATTCTTCCATTGACGATGGTATGGATTCTATCATAGCTTGATGTCGTAATAAAAGACATCTCTGCCAGATGTATTAGCTGTGTTTGATTCATCGACAACATTAATTGGCTAAAAATCTCAGTTATCGCCTGCATCACTCACTACAATACGTAATTACTACATATAACAAAACAGAAGCAACACATTCAATGATAGATTGTTCAGATAGTTTTGCAGATTTTTTAAAGAATAAATTAATAGGATTACAAATAATTTGTTACTACCACTTAGGTACGCAAGTCATCTAAAGTTGAAATATATTGAATGGATATTTTTTTCGATGCTAAAATTTTTGGAAACCAAAGACAATTTTTTTAGAGAAAATCTCATACAATTGAAAACTGATATCCCTTTTTAATTGAATAAATAAGTTTTAAAAAATGATTTCAGGGAATTGACCTCAATTAATTTTTTTTTTTTTTGCATTTATGTCAATACTTCTATTGTACAAGCACAACTTTGGACGCAGAGATCTTGAATTTATAAAGTACAACTGACGAAGACATGCTTACTTCAATACATTGAAACTATTAATGATTACTTCAACAGACGATTTAAAGATAATATTATAAACAAACAAATTTGAAAAAGGGGGCAATGAGCCGAATAAGGTTGAGAACCTATGCACTAAACAAAGCAGTTACAGTATGCAAGGGGGCGGCGCGGAATTTTGTGCCCTGGGGCGCCACAAAGGCTTGTAAGGGCCCTGCATCTATGTCTTCGGTAAAGCAAAGATTGGTATCTCGTCTCCCACCGATGTTGACTGTCCTGGCGTGGTTATCCAATTCATCCGTCATAATCTGTAAGTATTCAGATGGTGCGAAGTTATAAGAAAGAGTTTGTTCAATAGGTGCGATTAAAGCAGTAACCAGGAAGTGAGTGTTGAGTGAGGTGTAACGTAATATTATTTTTGAATTAATGTTGACGTTGGCGGTTACAGTCGTTTGCTATTTCTACATATCAAGTATGATTGAATATTAAACCAAGTTTATTGTCAAAGATATTATTGTTGAGTACTTCGAGATCAAGTGATTGACTTTTATGTAATAAAACAACGATCTCTACAGTTACATGATCCTTTCTAAGTAAATATTGAAGAGTGTTGGAGAGAGTAAGGAAACTTGACGCACGCACATGGTTGTTTTAAACCTGTCTCCAATTACATCGTTGTGGAGGACTGCACTGGTAATCTGTTCATACTTGGATGTATGCAATAATATTGGAGGTGATGTTGTATAATCTCATGGTTGCCCACAGCGCTGCATGCTTGGTACCCTCTTCTCTCTTTCTTTCTCTCTCTTTTACCATCCCACTCTCACTCTCTCTCCATCTCTCTCCCTCTCTCTCTACCTCTCCCCTATCTCTCTCTCTCTCTCTATTTCCCTTTCACTTCCTCTGTCATTCTCTCTCTTCTACCTCACTCTCTCAATCTCTCTGATAATAATGTATGATAATGTAGTATGTTAATAATAGGACACGTCACTAGCCCACCGGCGCAAGAAATAATCCAATAACATCTTTATAAAACGACATGTTATTAACTGTAGTGTTTTATGCTATTAAGCTAATGCATTGAGATTGTTGTTCATATATGTTCTTATTGTAACTTGATTACACTTAAGAACCAGCATAACATTTTTTATTCTCAGGCAGACGACATCCTAGCCAGGCGACAAATGTCACTAATGAATTCTGGTTCTTTATCAACAAGGAGTAAGGCAATAAATTCATATCTAAACAAGACACATTCCCCAACCCACTTAACGTCATGTGAATTGCTGGAATTAGATGCAGAGAGATAGAATTAACAATGGCGTAGCCACGGTAAAGGTTCACAACGTGGGTTGTATGGTGTAGAGGTCGACCGAAACCAACTTTTTGGGTTCCCCAGAAAACGAAATCTACCGAAAGTTTCATTAATCCTTCAGACGAAACCGAAATATAAACCGAAAAAGACAAACAGAAGGCTTAAAATGACTGCACATTTACTGTGTAATAGTAACTAGCTCATGTTTATTCTATCTAAGTAAACCATATAATATGTAATATAGAGTTGTGTAGCTTAAATTATAATACGCGTAAAAATATAGGCTATCTATATAAATTTATGTGTAACATTTTTCTTCAAGAAAGCTCTAACGTTTCGTGTTGTTGTTTTTTTTTTTTGTTATGCTCGACTCGTTTTGCCTAGAACAAAATCCCCAGCTATTCTGCCGCACACATAAAAATATGAATTGGATGTTAAACATGAATACATAATACATTTATCGTAATTGAATTAATTTGGCCCTAAAACAAATGACATACAACACAATAACAACCTGTTGCAATGCTCAGGGCTAAAAACCATTTCATTATCCCTTATGCGAGAAAAAATGCATTAAAGTACTCTTTCTTCTTGAGTGACATTCGGGCCTCGAATGGGTTGCATGAATAAATCAGTAAAACCATTGAATTAACATCATTTAAAACATTACTAAAGATTAGACTAGACTCGGACCACGGATGAACGTAGGGCGCCATAATCTTCTTTATAGAAGGAACGTCTGTAATATATAAGATAAAGTAAGATAATATTTACAACCCGAGATGCAATGGTAACACGACACAATCTTTAACCAATGTGGTAGCAAAAAACATATATAAAAACAACAGGTCTAAATATAAAAAAATATTATAATTACCCTGTCATTTCTTAATAGTTGTCAAGTATTTAAATCCCCACTTAATAACAATTAATTATCACAAGCAATACAACAAATGCAACATGTTGTTCATGTATTAATGAATATTGTGTTGAATTTCCATAATTCTTGTTATTGGAACAGGGGCCCCCACAAAAAAGGGGCCCCCACACATCACAAAACGAAATTTTTAGGGACACCCCCATTCTTTCGTTGAAAGTGTAAAATAAAAATCATTTATTCCCCTACAATTTTAAGTGCTCCAGTCCAACCAAACTAAGCGCAACATGCAATTTATGGTTTTAAAGAATGTAACATGAATAAACGGCACTTTACTTAGGCCTGTGGAAGGTAGAGCGAGGTCACGAAAGGCGCCACATTGATTTGGGAACAGAATACCCACAATCTTTAATACGGTCCTTTGTATGGGACCCATCAACTAAATAAAACATTATAAAATTAAAACAAATTCAAGAGAACTACAAGGTTTATTACTTGTGAAAATTCACAACTGACAAAAGTAACACTAATAGTTACATCACTAAACCTAGAAACACTACAGAAATGAAGGTTAAAGAGTAAAGTAGTAATAATACACAAGGCATTAAAATATAATTTATAAATACAACCCAATAGCAACATGTTGCAATGCTCAGATAAACATAAGGACAAAAAAAAAACACTTTCCTTATCCCTCATGCGAGAACAAATGCATATAAGTACTCTTTCTTCCCGAGTGGCATTGGGGCATGGAATTGGTTGTCTGAACAAATCTGGAAAACCAGTAACTTAACATCATTTAAAAAATAAATAAAGATGCAAGACTAGACTCGGACCACGGATGAACGTAGGGCGCCATAATCTTCTTTATAGAAGGAGCGTCTGCAATATATAAGATAAAGTAAGATAATATTTACAACAAGAGATGCAATGGTAACACGACACAATCTTTAAACAATGTGGTAGCAAAAAACATATATAAAAACAACAGGTCTAAATATAAAAAAATATTATAATTACCCTGTCATTTCTTAATAGTTGTCAAGTATTTAAATCCCCACTTAATAACAATTAATTATCACAAGCAATACAACAAATGCAACATGTTGTTCATGTATTAATGAATATTGTGTTGAATTTCCATAATTCTTGTTATTGGAACAGGGGCCCCCACAAAAAAGGGGCCCCCACACATCACAAAACGAAATTTTTAGGGACACCCCCATTCTTTCGTTGAAAGTGTAAAATAAAAATCATTTATTCCCCTACAATTTTAAGTGCTCCAGTCCAACCAAACTAAGCGCAACATACAATTTATGGTTTTAAAGAATGTAACATGAATAAACGGCACTTTACTTAGGCCTGTGGAAGGCAGAGCGAGGTCACGAAAGGCGCCACATTGATTTGGGAACAGAATACCCACAATCTTGAATACGGTCCTTTGTATGGGACCCATCAACTAAATAAAACATTATAAAATTAAAACAAATTCAAAAGAACTACAAGGTTTATTACTTGTAAAAATTCACAACTGACAAAAGTAACACTAATAGTTACATCACTAAACCTAGAAACACTACAGAAATGAAGGTTAAAGAGTAAAGTAGTAATAATACACAAGGCATTAAAATATAATTTATAAATACAACCCAATAACAACATGTTGCAATGCTCAGATAAACATAAGGACAAAAAAAAAACACTTTCCTTATCCCTCATGCGAGAACAAATGCATATAAGTACTCTTTCTTCCCGAGTGGCATTGGGGCATGGAATTGGTTGTCTGAACAAATCTGGAAAACCAGTAACTTAACATCATTTAATAAATAAATAAAGATGCAAGACTAGACTCGGCCCACGGATGAACGTAAAACGCAATAATCTTCTTTATAGAAGGACCGTCTGCAATATATAAGATAAAGTAAGATAATATTTACAACCCGAGATGCAATGGTAAACACGAAACAATCTTTAAACAATGTGGTAGCAAAACAAATATATAAAAACAACAGGTCTAAATAAAAAAAAAATATTATAATTCCCCTGTCTTATCTGACTAGGCGTCCACTACTTTCATCACCACTTAATGACAATTAATTGCCACAAGGAATTCGACAAATGCAACATGTTGTTCGTGTATTTATGAATATTGTGTTGGATTTCCATTATTGTTTATTACACTTAGGCTCTATATTAAGGCTTAGCTTGTCCTAAGCCAAATACGATTTAGCTAACAGTGACATCTGTATGAACAAGTACAATGCATTTTTCTTCTTGTATTCTGATGATGTGTCTTGCAGCATTCACTCTAGTTGGCTCTAATGGTGAGTATTCAATAGATGTTAATATTTTACAATGTTAGGAAAGTTTACTTTGAGATTGCATACAATTGTTTTTATTAAACAGTGAAATCAAAGGCAACATGTATACATTAATTGTTGACGTCTAACATGTTACAACACTTACTGGTAATAATAAAACAAAGGAAAAAAACCCACTGTGGACGACAAACTTTAGCAATTAAAATAGCCACTGCTAAATAACGAGGATGATGATGAGGGTATTATAAAAGGTTATTACATAAGAATGAGCCGAAGTCGTGAAACATCATACGATTATTATAGGATGTACTGTGAAAAAAAGGGTTCTAAAGAAAATTCAACTAAAGATTTTTCGCTCGGAGCTATTGTTTAAACCTAGTTTCTACGGAAGAGCGCAGAAGCTTTAAAACAATGTTTTAATTATTTTTTTTATTAATTATATTTCTTTTTAAGGCGATCAAAATTTTTGGGACAAAGGAGATAACCGTGAATTATTCAGCGACTCACTTGTCTACAAAGATAAGACCTATGCAATCTCCAGTTTCGCGCACACGGATGTAGAAAAGGCCATTGCATTCTGCAATTCAGCTGGCGGCTACCTGGCTGAAATAGATGACTTAAATGAATACATAACTCTGCGGAATTTCGTTGTAACCTCATCGGCTCCAAACCTTGTGCTTATTGGGGGCTCCGACGCTGTAAACGAAGGTACATGGATCTTTTAACGCACAGGACAACCTGTTAAGATATTGGACTGGGCTCAGAGCCAGCCAGATAATTATGAGTATGATTATTTTGATTTTAAAGATGAGGACTGTTTAAGTCTTTGGAAACAAACTTACGATGCAAAAATGAATGATCAAACTTGTTTCTATCGAAGTCATGATAACAGATTTATGTGTGAGATACCAAACAATGTTTAAGATAGTGTATTTCAAAAACACGTTATCATAGTGCAAAATAAATTCAATAAAATATTGTATTCCATGGAATTGTTTTATTTATATTTCAAATGTCACTATAAATGTGGATCAATTATGTAGGAACAACTTTTATACATGTTAATCACTTTGCTGTTATTTGTACGAGTGGAAATGTGTGTTTATATATTATCAGTTTTTGATTAATTTAAATTATTACAATTACCAAGGCAACATGTTTCGCCATTTATATAAATATAAGAGGCGTTCTCGTGCACCAGTTACCTATTCAACAAAACATGAACATAAAGTTCACAATAACACATTAAGACCGGCTGGTCCTGTATTTAGTTCATCAGACTGTCAACAAATCGGCCCTAGTTCTAACCTAGCCACCGACCAATCCCTGCCGCCTTGCAGGAGTTGGGGGCCTTGCGGAAATGAAAAGCTTAAACTCCTACCTAAAAAAAAAAAGTATTCAAAGTTGTAAGTCAATATTTTATCAAAATTACATTAAAGAATGGTAATCAATATATCTTATAATTACGGTGAGTTTGTTTATATGTATATATATAGACAGAGCGCGTCTCGTAGACTGCAATATTGCAATTGTTTGTTACAAAATACCTGTATGAATATAGGCTTAAAGGTCTATGCCAGTAGCTTAAAATAATAATATAAGCCCAATTATAATAACTAATCAAGAAACTCAGACAAATAAACACATATTATAGTAATAAAACATAATTAATTATAAAAGAGACAAAATGCAATTAAATAGACCCAACGTTATTAGTAGGCCTATTATTACCATTAAGCTATTAAAAGCTATCTAAGGCCCAAAGCAAAACTAAACTAAACACTATATTTAAACATATATGAAACAATATGAAGACCTACTGGCCACAGTCAAGAAAATAAAATTAGAATGGTATGGCGACGTAACTAGAACCAACGGGCTTGACGAAACCATTCTGCAGGGTACCACCAGAGGAGGGAGAAAGAGAGGAAGACAGAAGAAACGATGGTAGGATAAAATCAGGGAATGGACAGGTATGAAACTGTGCGACGCATTGAGAGAAGGGAGCAATGGAGGCGGCTGGTGTACATGTCATCTGAGGCGCCCCAACGGTCCAACAGACTACGGGAAATGTAGGATGTAGGTAGGTAGGATATTTTAACAATAATATCGCTACTATAGGCTTATAGCACAAACTACGATACAAGTCGAAGTGAATATAAAACTAATCTATGAAACTTTACTACATCTACAAATTAAAGCTTAGTCTAAATAAAAATTCTAAATAGTAACATACTTATTTTTACAAGCAAGAAATATCAATTAGCACTACTATATATCAGTATAAAATACACTAATTTCAAGATATTAACAACACACTTATTTATTTCACTCTAAAAAATCACCCTTAATCCCCGACATTAATTGGAATAGCTACTCGATATAAACACACAAAAACAAACAAAAATGAACTGTTTATAAATATCATACAAAATCTTAACTTAGATGAAATTAATAAAAACCAACAAGAAACCATAATATACTAGATTTATTCTTAACGAACTGGCCAGGACTAGTAATAGATTATGAAAAAATCCCTGGAATTTCAGATGATGATATTGTCAGAGTAAATAACAAAATAAAAACCCATATAATAATCCTTAGAATTACATTTTACATTCAACATGAAAAACAATAACAAATGAATAAAAAACAAAGAAGAAACTTTTTTTTAAGTTTGTTAAATTATGTCCAATGTAATCGCATAATGATATTTTATTGGAAAATAAGAACCAAAGGAAATAAGCAAAGTATGCTTATACGAATAAGCAGATCAGCCTGTGCAACAATTTTACTTTGAACGCCAAGTTTATTTTTAGCTACCGGGTTTTCACCAAATTACACATAAGCTTATAGTTCTGTTTCAGATGTAAAAGCTTTTCTTCCAATTTAAATGTCGTTAGAGTCAAACTAATATACAACTAGACTATGTTTACTATAATACACTCAAGTATAAAATTAGTTTAATAAATTAGCCTCCATTCTGTATATTTTACTCATAGCCTACACTTACACTTATTATTTCATAGGTCTATATATTACATATTAAATTAAATAATTATTTAAGTAAGGCTAGAGAAGAAGAAAAGACTAGAGAATGTAATGATTAATAACAGTTAAAAAATTGGCTTCATTTCACTTTTGTTTTTTATTTTTTCACCAATACATTAGATGATTGTATTTCTTGTACACACTTAGAATATTTATAAAGCTAATTATAGGCTTAGGCTAGTTGGCGTCATATTCTAAAAATAGCTGCTCAATGGACTATGATGACTTGGCGTACAATTTCTATTTGCATTACGGAAGTTTTATAACAGCTCTAATATTGATATTGGAATATCAAAACACATAGATAACCACATACAGTTACTATAGACTTTGTTAAGTTTTAAAATGATATGCAATCATTATTTATTTACAAACTGTTTTTCTATTAAATATATTTAGATAAGTAGACGAAAAAGGAATTATGTTTTTTTAAAAACAAAAGTAACCATAAAATACATGCAACAAAGACATTGCAATTAATTCAACATGTAATACAACCTGCATCTTCTGTTTACATCTGAAACAAAAGAAAGTAATTTATTTCTTCCACCTACGAAGCGCTATTCACTTGAACTTGTGCATTTTACACAATATGGGAATAAGATGTAGCTTTATTTTAGTCTTTACTTTAACAGTTTATAAACATTGCTGCACAAACTTCCAGAACATATATTTTGTGTACTGGTACAATAATTCTAAAGATTTTGTCCTACTGTAATACATTTTGTTTACGTGTTAATTCTGACCTAATTATAAACGTCGTTTTCCGAACTATAGACTAATGCACATAATGTATTTAATTAAAGGATCAATGTTGAAGAGTTTGTTTAGCTATAGAGGTCGACCGAAATTTGGTTTCGGCAGCAATAATAGGTGAATGACCCTTTTCGGAGTAGTTTCGGTTTTGACCGAAGCCAAAAAAGTTACCTTTCGGTTTGCTTTCCGTTTCGGCCAAAACTGATATTGACTTTCGGTCATCAGCCGAATATCTATTTTTACCTTCAAAATTCAGACTGCAAAGCTAGTGCGGCATCCATAACTCTACTTATTGGTAATTTTATTTAGTTAAACTGTTGCGAATTAATCTGTTGGAAGTAGAAAATTGAAGTTAATAATAAAGGAATTATTTAATCAACACAAAGATGTCAAAAAGTGTGCGATTACTGTGCAGTCTTTCTAATTCGTTTGTTTTGCAATTTCGGTTTATCTTTTTGTTTCGGTCAAAGGTGAAGTTAAACTTTCGCTTTAGGCTTCGGTTTCGCCCGAAATCGTTACTAAAGTGCTGGTGCAAAAACCTAAAGTGACACTCTTTTATCTGTATATAACTGTTGTTTGCTATGTTATGTTTGCTATGTTATTTTATGTGTATTTAAATTGTGGACTTTTTCCTCGGTTTTACGGGGTCTCCACAGTATTACGAAGAAGAAGAAGTCAATATATAACTTTCGGTATGGTTTCGTTTTCGGCCGAAAGCAAAAATTTGGTTATCTACTTAGCTATACATTTGAGGCCTACTGTTAAAGGATAGCAGTGGGTTATCTTGTGACAGGGAATGTCATAGTGGTAACAGTAGCCTACTATTTAACATTTTAGGAACAAACATTTCATATCAATAGAAAATATTCGAAACTCCCCAAATCACGCCTTTAAGCAGTTATGTTAGCCGAAATTATCTTAAGATATTGCTTGACTGTAATGATGTTTTTTTTCTTATTAATATTTTTCATGCTACTTATGTTTTTTGTGCGTTATTTAATTCTTGTTTTAGTGATATTAAGAATCTACTTAAATTTAGTAATTTTTACGACAGTTATGCTAATTCTGAACTGTAGCGCCCAATCTCAATAAAAACTACAACTAAACCACAACAAAACTAAAAACTACAACTAAACTAAAACTACATCTAAACTAAACCTTCAACTAAACTAAAACTACAACTAACCTAACAATACAACCAAACTAAAGCTACAACTAAACTAAAACTCCAACTAAACTAAACCTTCAACTAAACTAAAAAAACTAAAACTAAACTAAAACTCCAACTAAACTAAAACTACAACTAACCTAATACTACAACCAAACTAAAGCTACAACTAAACTAATTACTACAACTAAACTAAAACTCCAATTAAACTAAAACTAAAACCTACCTAATACAACAACCAAACTAAAGCTACATCTAAACTAAAACTAAAAGTAAACTAAAAATACAAGTAACCCAATACTTCAACCAAACTAAAGCTACAACTAAACTAAAACTCCAACTAAACTAAAACTACAACTAACCTAATACTACAACTAAACTAAAGCTACAAGTAAACTAATACTACAACTAAACTAAACTACACCTAAACTAAACCTACAACTAAACTAAACAAAACATATAACTTCACTAAAGCTACAACTAATCTAAAACTACAACTAAACTAAAACTACAACTAAACTAATACTACAACCAAACTAAAGCTACAACTAAACTAAAACTACAACTAAAATAATACTACAACTAAACTAAAACTACAACTATTTTAAAACTACAACTAAACTAAACCTACAACTAAACTAAACCTTCAACTAAACTAAACCTTCAACTAAACTAAACCTTCAACTAAACTAGAACTACAACTAAACTAAATCTACAACTAAACTAAACCTTCAACTAAACTAGAACTACAACTAAACTATATCTACAACTCAACTAAACCTATAACGAAACTAAAATTACAACCGATTTCGTAAAATTAGCTCGTACACCGTATATCGTTTACCTTACTAATAAGGTTAAGCGGCAAGCTTACCCCAATTATCACATTTTTCATACTGACAAAATAATAAAGAACCTTAAGTTCAAAGTTTGCGACTACATGGGGATTTCCCTTCTGCTTACTAAGAAATTACTTTTACGTGGCAGTTGATGCTATAAATAGTACAGTTCAAGCAACACGTAATTTTTCTTTAACTAGCTCTAGGCTTACTGGCTTAGGTCTAAGTTACATTTACTCTTCTCTAGATTGTTTATATTGATTTGGTGGTTTATAAAATCATTGTAAGTATTTACAATATATTTTGTATCTGTAATTTCTGTTAATAAAGTCATTTTATTTATTTAATTTCCGTTTTAGAACAAAATTTGCTCTGCTGAGAGAATGACATTTATTTTACCTACTGTGTGCAGTGATATTGCCATGATAATAATATAGGCCTAATTGATTCCACTAAACAAATTTAAAAAGTATTAGAAACAATAACGTTACAAGAGAAGGGCGGATTCGGTAGCAGCAGCTGCAAGGGTTAAGGTTTGAACTAGTACAAAACTGACATATTTGTTGAATAACTACGTACGATAACTTACCAATTAATTAATACAAACTAAATAGGTGTCAATCTCGACACTCGCCGATAGAGCCTTTCAATGTTACTTTTACCAGCTATTTGAGCTTTTATTATTAGTAATTTGATGTTGTTGTCTTTTTTTTAAAGTAGAAAGATACATTGTCTTAGAGTTAAGACATGTCTACATAATTATCACATATTATTTTATTATATATTATCAAAGTAGAAAGATACATTGTCTTAGAGTTAAGACATGTCTACATAATTATCACATATTATTTTATTATATATTATCATATATTATTTTAATATATAAATAAATATATAATATTCAACTTTGATTTTTTTAATTTTTAGTCATACGGTTTGCTTATAATCAAACGTAAATGTGTAATACTTACAAGACCGCTGTATTTACAAATAAAATAATGTGTAATCTGCTTTTAAAATTAATGGAATTTTAAATGTATAGACTGGCAGAATGTAGAATACTATTTAAAATTTCATTCCAGAAACATTGCATCACAATGTCTACACAGAAGAGAAAAACTGAATCTGAGGAGGGATCTTCAAACAAACAAAAAACTGAACATTTTGTCGCCCAATGTATGCCTATAGAGAATGTATGTAAACATATATACATATATTATTTTTATCTTGTATTTATTTATCTCCGTCTGATAAATGAGGGTATTGATGAAGCACGTGTTACCATTTTCTCCACTTACATTAGACAATTAAATAGTTAAAAGGCAAATCCCACAAGGCAATCGCTCGTACTTTTCGATTTGTTCGTGAATGAATAACGAAATAGCGATACGATAGCTGGGACAACACTGACAAGGGCAGAGACGTGTGGGAACAACTGAAACGACACAATCGAGCCGACCGGCGGTGGAAGCTCTGCAGAAGCGAATCATCTACAATAGCCCAAATTTGAACTGGACATTGTCCGATATGGGCCTACTTCAGTAGTTTAAGCCCTAAGATGACTCGCGGTGTCGAAACTACATAGTGGATATGTGAATGTATCACAACTGCATGATACAGCGGAATTTATTATCCATTTTCTAAGAGAGTAATCTCGGCTCGCATTCTCTGGTTGAGAATTTAGTTAAGTTAGATTCCAGAGCTGGTCGGTGCCGATGGAGGTGTGTGTGTGTGTGGGGGGGGTCTGTCAATGTACACAATGTTTGATAACAACTGTACTCTAGAGCGTGCGAGAACTGTGTTAGGGGGGGCATGTCTGAAAGTAACACAATGACCTAATTGTAACCAGAGGAGAAGTCGTAGGAGGGGGGACTTACCCTGTTTAGCCCCACCCCTTTGCCTTTTTAGGTAAGGTAACCATGTGTTCGGGTTTCCCCGGACATGTGATTTTTTTTTAGGACCCTGTCGGGGCGTCCGGGTGGCTTTCCAGACGCATGGCTTTTGTCCGGGTTTTTTCCGTCCGTTCCTGATCTTATTTTCTTTTCTCTGTTATATAATATAATGCCTTAGTAACCTTAACATTTAGCTAAATATTTCTGGAATGTATGTTTAATTTATTATTCATTGAACAGAGATTACAAAATAGTATTATAATATTATTATTATTATTCAGGTCCGTGAACTTAATGCGCGCTCTAGCAATATTTAGCTAACCGCATTTGATGAAAATTGTTGCGCCTCAAATTTTTCAATCAATCGACTATTGAATCTCTCCTTGCTTATACATAATTTTAAAATCACATGTTCAGTGGCATTTCGACCGATGTTAGAAAAGCAATATTGTAACCTCATTGGTTCAACAAATGTATTAGTCTGCAAATTGGCATAATTTGTATTGATAATTCTCGCTGTGCAGGCAAGAATTGGTGGTTGGCTTTAATGTTTCGATAAGTTAATGTCAAAGCAACAATTCAATACGTTAAGGATACAGCTTCACAAACCTTTTAAAACTTATTTTGAAGCACAATTTTCACGCCAAACAATTCAATGTCAATGTTTTGATGGTGCATTAAACATATTCTGTAGACATTTTATCAAACCCCTTAGTTTGGTATATGCACTGCTAAACCCACAAACTAAACCTTTTCGTCGTTGCAGTTATAAAGAATAATAATTTAATACCAGATTTTCTGAAGGTTAAAACCATCCAGCAAAAGATGAGATAGGCATAAAACGGTTGGTTGTTTCTGTCCACTCTAAGTAAGATACTGTGAATTTAGCCGCAATTGTTCGGATGTTTCTTCTGCTTTCCCACAATTTGAACACATCGAATCAAGGCGGGGCCTAAACTTGCTATAGAATGCCTCTATTGGACAATGCCCACTTCCAAACTGGGCTATCGTGAACTGTTCCCTTTTACAAACTTCCACGACGAGTCAGATCAAATTGCCTCCCGTACCAGCATTCTGTCTCGTACATACTTATCCATCTGCGGGCAGTCTTAAATAAGCACGGTTCATTAAGAGTGGGACTCCTTCTTGGTTAAGGAATCCGTTATCTTTTTTCCAGGGACTGCTGCATGACTAAACTGGAAGGTCACCTTCACTCCGTGCCTAGAGGTCAGATCTAAAAAAAGCCGATAAGGTACGAGAGAGTCGCTCGAGCGAGGTCCTCAGGCCATCGATTGCTTAAATCACTGAAAGCGCATCATTGAAGATTATCATGTCAGCTGCCACTTCTAAATCAGCCTCAAACTTTTTTCCTTATTGCCTCGTTGGAATGTCTGATGGCCACCATTTCTTTCTCTTACCTGCAGTTTACACCACAAGGTCCTGACAACTCTTCTCTTCGGGTACTCACCACTAGGTACAAAACAAGAATTTTATAAACAAAACTGCAATACAGAATGTAAGAATACAGAATACAGTAGCAGAAAAATAAACAACTGTATATTAAAAACAAATCCCAATCTCTTTAAGGTCATAGATGTAAAAACCCTATCAAACTAAAATAAAAAGAAAACATCAGAAAATAATTCTCTCAAAATAGTTATTGTGACCGTTATTTTGTAATTACTATGTATACAACTCTCAGGGAGATCACATTATATATTAATAATCAATGAACAAACTGCCGGCTTGTAGTAAAAATGAGAACTCAATATTTAATGCAATTTATGTACAAGATGAATTCAAATACACAACAGTTCTATAGCCTAGTCTAAAACACGTCTTTCCACTACCAAATTCTTAGGTCGTCTCCCTTTATCTCCCAATGTACGCTACGTTCAATCTAACTCCTACGTCATTGTTTTTATCGTAAAACGTCACTCGTTTATTCTATACATTAACACCGGGTTAGAGATTATACAAATTATGTCCCCCTAAAACAACTATATATATTTTAAATCATCACATTCCCCCATCGACCCTTTAAATTTGTCATACAAATTTCTATATAAAAAAAAAATCTTATCTCCGTCAAATACGTTGATAAAATATATATCTCTTCAATAACTAGAACTATATGAAAAATTACAATTATCCCAATTTATATCAAAACATGTTATGCAACACAAATAACATATAACAAAACCAACGTATTCATCAATATATGTTAACCAATAACTTTCACTAATAGGTCCATAATACATATAATACATATAGGTCCATAAGGTTCCACAGTATATCCTGTCCTGTATTGATGAAATACACAAACCAATAGTATAAATATCATCAAATCCGAAAACATAACAGTTCATACTGGTCCATGTAATATCATTGCAACCTTCCTCTTCTGAACGTCCAACAACACATTCATTGATTATTTCCTAAGTCCTTTGTAGATTATCCATCCTGTAGAGTTTCAACACCTTGACAGAATAGTTCCAATAATGTCACACAATAATTACCATGCAATGTTCACAGACACATCTCTAGCATTTACCATTGAATACTTCCACAAGCTGTCTGTCTATAAGCAATATAGTGCTGACATTAGTTATAAACCCAAAATAATGTACCATGTTGATTTGTTGATTCCTCCATATGTTGATGACATGACCTTCATTCCGCGTTGACAATGTAAATGTATTTCAATAATGTGACGACATGACCTCGATTCTATGTTGATAATGTCAATGTACCTTGATATAGCGATGACATGACCTCGATTCCATGTTGATAATGTCAATATACCTTGATATAGCGATGACAAGACCTCGATTCCATGTTGATAATGGCAATATACCTTGATATAGCGATGACAAGACCTCGATTCTATGTCAGCACCATAAATGTACTCCTCATATGATGTCTTCATGTTTGCGTTTGATATGGTGTCCATAAAAACCGTTCACGATAATGTGAGGACGTGATAGAACATCTCTCACTTACAAATGGTACGTTGTGTTTGAATCACCGTGCTTCAGTTGTAGAACCATTTCTCATCCAGAACCTTTGGAAAAAAATCAATATTTCATTAACACCGTATCTATACTTTATATTTACATAAAAAATATAATTTTAACCGCGTTCCAACTGGTGATTACGTATCAAACAGCACACCTTAAACACCACATCTAGACAACAAATCAGCCAATATATTATCAACCCCAGGTATATTTTCCACAGTAAAACTGTATGCCTGCAGTATAAGTGACCATCTTGCTATCCTACTGTTGTTTAACTTGTTCTGATTTATAAAGGACAAAGGCTTATGGTCAGTCATAAGAATAAACCTTGTACCCATCAAGTACCTTGCCAATTTAGTAATACACCAAACCACACCAAGAGCTTCCCGTTCTACTGTTGCATACCTAACCTCAGCCTCACTTAATTCCCTGCTAATATACTGAATCGGGTGTAAGACATTGTCATGATATTGTCCCAAAATTCCTCCCAAACCAACCAAACTTGCATCAGTCAAAACCACAAATCTTTTTTTAATGTCTGGTAGTCTTAATATAGGTTGTCCAGAAAAAGCAACCTTTATCCTATTTAATGCCATTTCACACTCCTGAGACCAAATTATTTTAATTGGGCTTTTCTTTTTAATAAGTTCAGTCAACGGAGCTACCATCTCTGAAAAATTAGGAATAAATTTCCTATAAAAATTACATACACCTAGAAGACTCCTCACTTCTTTTTTATTTCTTGGAATGTCAATTTTAAGGATTTTAGTAATATTCTCCTCCAATGGCTTAATGGTGTTGTTGGATATCTTGTGTCCCAAAAAAGTAATTTCTTTCATGCCTATTTCTAATTTGTTAGGTTTAATTGTCAAATTATGTTTTTCTATAATTTCAAAGATATCATTAAGACTTTTTAAATGATTTTCCCATGTATCATTGAAAACACATATGTCATCCAAATTAAATATAATATCCTTCCTATGTCCTAAAATCATACCCATCATCCTATTAAAAGTTGCAGGAGCATTCACCAATCCAAAACTCATCACCTTCCATTGATATAACCCCAATGGAGTAACAAAACTTGTAAATGGTTTAGCTCTATCAGTTAAACCTACTTGATAGTACCCTTTAGCCATATCCAATTTAGAAAAAATAGTTGCATTAGATAGCTGAGCCATAATATCTTCAGCATTGTTCATAGGATATGGGTCAAAGAGAGTAACATTATTGAGCTTCCTATAGTCCACACACAACCTTATAGTTTTATCTTTTTTCTTAACTAATACTATTGGAGATGCATATGCTGAATTGGATGGCTCTATCAACCCCATACTCACAAGCTCATCTATCTCTTTTTGCAAGTTATCCCTCAAATGAATAGGGATTGTGTATGGTTTTAGCCTCACCGGCTTATCATCTGTTACAATAATGTCATGTTGTATGACATTGGTCTTACCAGGCAAATCAGAAAATATACCCTTATGCCTGTGTATTATTTTTGCCATCTCATATGCCTGTTCAAGTGTCAATTTCTCTAAATTCACATCTTTATATGTTTGCTGACCCTGTGTATTCACTGTTGCTATTTCTTCAATATCCTCTTTAATTTCTTCTGATATTATACTACAGCATATATTGCTTTCTACTGATTGATCATTATACTTTTTTAAATTATTAATATGAAAAACTTTAAGTTGATCCTTAATTCTTATCACTTAATCCACATCTGTGACCTTTCTAACCACATCATATGGCCCTAGCCATTCAGTAAATAGTTTGTTATTTTGATTTTTTAATTTTAGCAAAGCTTTATCTCCTGGTTCCAAGGTTCTTAGTTTCCTATCCTGATTTACTCTATTTATTTTCTTTTCCTTATTATTGTCTGAATTCTTTCTAGCCTCTTCCAACGCAATTTCTAATTGTTGTTTCTTATTTGTAACTAACTCATAATTAGTCATTTCCCTGTTTTCACTAGTACCTACTAATGGTTCTTTGAGAATACTAAGTGGATTTCTTGGATTATTTCCATATATCAATTCAAATGGTGAAAAACATGTACTATCATGAGTAGTTTCTCTATATGCAAATAAAATTGATGGAATTGCCAAATCCCAATTCTTTGGATCCTCATTACTAACTTTTGACAACATTTCCTTCAGAGTTTTGTTAAATCTCTCACACATTCCATTACATTGTGGATGATAAGGTGTTGTAAACTTCTGCTTTATTCCAAATGTTTCCATAAATTCCTTAGTCAATTTTGATGTAAATTGAGTTCCTCTATCTGATATTATCTCTTCAGGAAATCCAATTCTAGTAAATATTAAATATAATACTTGCACTATATCTGTAGATTCAATTTTCTTTAATGGTACTGCCTCTGCATATCTTGAACATATATCAATCAATGTAAGAATATATCTATGTCCTTTATTAGACATAATAGGCATCAAACCAATGATATCTATGGCTACCTTCTGAAATGGTCTAGTTGCAGTCACTCCTTTTTGTATTGGTGCTTTGGTAAAATTACTTCCAGATCCTTTCATCTGACACACTTTGCATTGTTTAACAACTCTTTTCACATCTTTTGACATTTTAAGCCAAAAGTAATGTTGTATTATTCTGTTTTTGGTTTTGCCAACTCCCATATGATTAGCCAATGGTATAGAATGAGCATTAGTCATTATTTCTGTTCTATATTTATATGGTACAACTATTTGTTCCACTTGTCTGCCATTTATGAGTATCTCTCTGACTAATAGTTGTGTATCATTTTTCACTTTGCATACACTATTTTTATTAGTATTTCATTTCTCTGTAGATTTGAGTAGTCTATTCAATGTAGTATCCTCTCTTTGTTCCTTTTTGAATTTTTCCAAATTAAAGTTTTCATTCAGTAATGATTCACTATCAACTGATGTGTCTCTTTCATTATTCACCATTGTCTGACTTTCTTCAGTATTGCTTGCTTTACATTCATTAATCACATTACATTGTGCTTGATTATTATTAAATTCCCATGCTTCTATTTCCTCTCTAGTACATTCTTTAACTGATTCAACATTTCCAATAATTAAATCAATTGGTGCATCATTTATAACATGAGCCAGTACTCTACCTGTAATATATGGTGTCCTAATATCAATGTAGGCCAACCTCAATTTAATCACTCTTCCATCAAATGATGTACAATCTACTACCTCACCAGTGTATTGATTTGACTGAACATATTTGCTGTTTATTGCAATGACAGAGGCTCCCGTGTCGCGAACTGCAAAAACTGGTATTAATCCCACATATCCTGGAAAAAACTTTATTCCTTTGCTTCTTGATAACACAGCTCCACAATGATTCCTGTTCTGATTAAATCTGGAGTTGTGATCTCTTTGTTGTGTATATCCCTGAGATCTATTATTATTATAATTGTTTCCAGCAGAACTTGACCTTCTGAAGCAATTTCTTGCTATATGTCCTTTCTTTTTACATATAAAACATGTCAATGTGTTATCTCTCTTATCTTTACAATCCTTAGTAACATGGTTATTTCTTCCACAATTACCACACTTCATCTTGCTCCTTGATAATTGTCTTCCTCTTTGAAAATTATCATTGCCTTTAGCAAAGCATATTATATCCTGGTAATCATCTCCTTTAGAAGTAGGTGCCATGGGATGAGCTAATTTATAGTTCCTAATCAGGTCAACTATTTCCTCTATAGTCTTGGGAGATCTCTCCTGAATGAATGCTTTGAGAGTCTTATCGAGTGAATATATTGCCTTATCTCTAATAATAAAATTCTTCAGTTCCTAAAATGATTTTTCTATTTTAGCACATTTTAACCATTTGTCCATAGCACTTGTCAATGAGTCAAAATAACTTTTTGGATCTTCTTCCTTTGATAAAGTCATTTCAAAAAAATTCTTTCTATAAGCCTCCTCTGTACTTCCAAAATGTCTTAACAATTGTTCCTTGACAGATGCATAATCTGATTGTTCCATACACATTTTTGATGGAATATCTCCTGTAAAGGATTTTCCCAGTAGTCCAGACCAATAACATGAAGAAAAATTTTGTCTCTCCATTTCCATTTCAAATTTTTTTAGAAATGTATCAATAGAACCATCCTTTTCATTAAATAATTGGAAAGTAAATCTGCACATGTTATTTCTAATAGCCATTTCCTGGTCAACAACAGGTCTAGTGACTCCAATGTTTACATTTGCACTATTATTTTTAGCTTCTAATTCTAACTTTTTTATCTGAAAAATTCTATCTTTCTCCTTTTCCTCCCTCTCTAATCTCTTTAGTTCCATCTCATCAGCTCTAGCTTTTTCTTTAGCCCTTTCTACTCTTTCTAACTGCTCTCTATATTTTCTCTCCGCCCACTCATCCAATTCCTTACCAGCATATCCCAACTCCTTACCACAACTTATATAATTTGCTAATATGTCCACTGAGGACCCCTCCATTTTCAATTAATAAATATATACCTACAACAAACTAATATAATTTAAAATGGAAGCAATATTGCAATATGCATAAAATAAATAGCAATATAATAATCAATACATATAAAAATAAGAACACCACAGATAGTAGATGAGACTCGAGATTCCCAAAAAATTTACTATGACAAATATATAAACAATATAATAACACTGTGCATACAAGACTATACAATCTAACATATATTATGTAATATACATTTATGAAAAGTCTTTTTCAACTAACCTGACTTACAGGGACTTTTCAATAAGTGTATACACAAAATTCCTAAAAGAAACTAATACATGCCAGTGATTTCACAAGAAAAATCTAGGCATATACTATACTACAACATAACGTATACACCAGTTTACTTATCTTAATAAACGCGTTCCTTTTCCTTCCGTCTCCGAATCCAAGGTTCCAAACTCGAAATGATCCTCCACCACACAGGTTATTTCAGCCCAAAGTCTTCGTGTGTTCGTTAATTCATAATAATTACAATCCTTTCACTTTGTTGAAGTTTCTTTTTACTTCCAATTTCACTTGACTTCTGCTACTGTACTGAACTGACTTCTAGTTCTGTGACTATTCTGAAGTATTCTTCTTTTCTCGAACCACTTACTAGTTCTACGGAGATTCTCTTTTAATCTCTTCACTTGACAAACTTAGCTTGTCCTATTAAACACAGCTTTACTATTGTTTCAATAATTGTTACCACTTTCGATACTTTTAAAATGTATCCGAGACGCCTTTCAACTTCCAGTGGCCTTTTTAACCGACTTGCTTGGTAACATACATAAACTTCCGTTTCTATCTTCATGTACACCGTTATGTACTGGTAGCGCTTAGTTCCAAGACGTGCTAGGTGTTACGAATATCGGTCATAAATGAATGACGTAGTAAGGCATTGACCTCTTAACAAGTGCGTATCAGAGTCCAAAGCGACCAAGGTTTGACCTTTATGCCCTGAGGGCAGTTTAAATAAAATAATTCGTTCAAATCCCGTGGAAATTGGGGGATAATTCTGGATCGTAGTAATTATAGAGAAAGAGGTTAAAATGCGTATTAAGACCCTGTAGAATCTTCGATGATCGTTTTCTTTGTAAAGTCCCGACCTCCTTAAAGTTAGTTCAGTTTAAACGTTTGTAGAGTGAAGTCGCTATATTCATACTTGTACATATAATGCCATGTTATTGATACTTATGTTGCCATCAGTTGATAAAGTTTATTGATCGTTTATATTGAGTCTACAATTTAAATAAAATTGTTTATTCAACAACTGGAGTTGTTTGATCTATCATTGTTGAGAAATGTGTTGAAGATAATTATCACGAATATAACTACATTGCTGCATAGACCTGTCAGTCAAAGAACCCCTAGCTTGGGCTACAGATTAGCAGAATCTAGAGACTTCTAATAAAGATACAACTATATTCATTGAATCCGATTTAACGAGTCGTAATAATAATCAACCTAAAGAGGTCCATAACAGTTTGGGGTCTTCGTCCGATATAGTTGTATAGTGAAGCATATATTCAAGTTGTGTTGTGTTGTGTGTTGGAGCCGTGACCTACTGAGCAAGCCTAAGAACGCTGAAATTATTCTTCCGATTGGAAAAACGTAAGTTGGAAATTACCACTTTATAAATCTCTTAACTAAAGAATGGAATTTATTGAAAATCCAGAAGAAGAAGTTCTGACAACTTTATCAATAAAGAAGTTAAAAGAGATCGCTGAGATCTTAAAGATAGAAGTTACTGAGACTACACCATCGAGGACTGTGTTGACACAGCAGATAAAAGATGTGTTGATTGCGAGTGGCAAGTTGAAAGTAGAATCAAGAGCGGAGGGATATCAAGTTGAAGGTCAGATGTCTGAACAGTTCCGATTTCAACTAGAAATGAAACGGCTTGAAATAGAAGAAAGACGTCTAGAAATAGAAAGTCAGGAAAGAGATAAGAAAAGTCAAAGAGAAATAGAAAGTCAGGAAAGAGATAAGAAAAGTCAAAGAGAAATAGAAAGTCAGGAAAGAATAGAACTGGCGAAGATAGGCGCTACTAAAAAGGAATCTCATAGTGATGTAGAGATGGCCAGATGGAAAAAGCTAGTCCCTACCTACATTGATAAAGAAAGTGAAATAGCTAATTTCTTCCAGACCTTTGAAATTTCTTGCAGAGATTTTAAGTTCCCAGAAGATAAATGGGGAATATTAGTCAGAACAGCTTTTACTCAGGGAAGGGCAAGAGATTGTGTTCTATTATTAAAAGAGGAGAATTTAAATGATTATGAAATCATTAAAGACACTGTACTTAAAGCCTATAACCAAATACCGGAAAGTTATCGGAAAAGGTTCCGTCAGTACACAATGTCCCCTTACCAAACACACTTAGACTTCCTTAGAGCAGAAGAAAAGTTAATGGATCAGTGGATAAAATCCAGAAATATCTCCACATTAAAAGAAATGAAAGATATCATTCTGTTAGAGGATTTTATTAACAAAGTGAGGCCGGATATAAGAATGTATTTATCCGAGCGTGATATCACTGACCCACATAAGGCTGCTGATTTAGCTGAACAGTATGCACTGTGTCATAGGACAGCTGGTGAAAAGAATGTTAATAGGCCACAACGGCAAGCAGAAAACACACAAAAACATCGTGAAAAAGAGCATTTTGTGAAACAAAATGATGTGAATAAGAAACCTGTCAACAAAAACGTCCGATGTACTTTTTGTAAAAGAACCGGACATAGCATAGAAGACTGTTGGAGTATAAGGAAAGATAAAAGACCTAACAAAGTGGTCATGTGTGCCAGACATGCACAAATACAGAATGCACAAGAAAGCGAAAATACAAACGAACTGAATTCGAAGAAAGATTCTTCTAAACCAGAAACACTGAGGGTGGATTTGCCTGAGAGCAAAAGTCAGAAGGTAGAGAAATCTACAACTGAAGATAATGAGGATAAATATCCTGATTATAAATACAGAATGGCTACTATTGGATTAATTGTCCAAGTCCACAGAGACGAAAAAGTAGACCAAAGTATTTTTGACTCGAACAAGAGTCTGAAGTCATCGAAAGATGAAACAACACCCGAAAGTCATGGTCAAGGGAAGAATAAAATTGACACAGAGACCCTGTGCAGTTTTCAACCGTTCATTAGTGAAGGTTGTGTGGCCTTAAAAAAGGAAGGACCACTGAAGTCCGTAAGAATATTACGAGACACAGGAGCATCATTAACACTGCTGCTTAAAGATGTATTACCATTAAATGATAATACATTGACAGGACAGACTGTCCTATTGAGAGGTTTTGAATGGAAAGAAGAAATACCTCTACATAGGATATACCTCACATCTGACTTGGTGACAGGATATGTGACAGTTGGAGTAATATCAAAACTTCCTGTTGAGGGCATATCCGTTATCCTAGCAAATGATTTGGCGAAAGGGAGGGTGAGACCTGAACTGATTGTGAAGGAAAATCCAGACCCTAGTCCTATTGTGGAGACAGGAAAAGAAAAAGAACTTTATCCTGTAGGTGATGTCATAAAGGGTATGACACCACAGAAAAAGAAAGAAGAAACTATCTCACAAGAAAAGAAAAATAAAGAAGAAATTCTCCCACGAGAGAAGAAAGTGGAAGAAGGAGTGGAACTTGATACTACTATTTTCTCCATGATTGAAGATTGTCCGAAAGGAAATGAACAATCAAAGAAGTCATCACAAAATGAATTGATTGCTGAGCAGAAAGTAGACCCAGAGTTGCTACAGTTGCATGAGAAAGCTGTCGACGAGAAAGAAAATCCTACTACTGATGTCTATGAACAGATAGACCACAGCATGAACAAACAACAATGCAAACCTGCAGTTGCCGGTACAGATGAAGATTTGAGGAGCATCACTGAAGAAACGAGTGCTGAGAGCTGGACCGAAACTATCAAAAGCTATGGGTTACCACAATCCATACCGACAGATCAAAGGACCAACTTCGCCCCGGAACTCTTCAATCCTGTCCTAAAGAACTTATGCCTGGAGCAGGAGAGGTCAACTGAATCCCATCCGGAAAGTCGAGGAGCCTATGGACCAATCTTTGGACCCACTGTCCGAGGACCACTCAAACTACTTCAAGAAGCATGGCAGACCGAATTGGATCTCCTTGGGCTGATCAAGTACCTAGATAAGTACATAAATTTTTTGTCTGACTTAACTGTTTTTGTTAGGAAAAAATTGTACACTGCTCACATGCAGATGCCATTGTTGTGTGATGAAAGAAAGGCAAAAATATTATATCATTTGAAAATGATAAAGCCTTACCTTCTGAAAACAATTGGAATAAGCTTGATGTTGTTAACATTGTTACTCTTATTTGTAAAATTTATGCCTGGAGTTCAGGATGAATTGAATGACAAATTCACTGATAGTTAGTTACCAAACTTACTATTTTAAAACTAAATCCCTTACTTGTGAAGAAAAAGGAATGAGTAAAAGTATTGTTAGAGTAAATATCATTATAGTGTGATATTTCTAAACAAACTTGTTAGTTTGAGCATTAAAATAATTGCTATAAGAGAAAAAGATCAGTTTTATCCGCAGAATTGGTTTCTAAATCAGAGGACATTATAAATGTGGACTGATTATAAGATATGTTTGAGAATCTCTGGAAATGATAATTGAAACATTTGGCAGAGAGGATAATCTGATTGATAAAGATGTAAATGATTTTAAGAAAAGAGAATTTTCTATCACTAAAGTATTGAGAAATGTTTTATGATTGTACTCTGGAAATTTATTTTATCATGTACTGTTGTTGAAATATTGCACTGAGTCAGTATGCAAATTTCTTCTATGTGAATTTATTCATTTGTTCTATTATTACTGAATGTATGATAATGAAGGGTAAAAATAGTTGCAGCAAGGCAGAACTATGACTAAAAAGAATTCCAAGAATTGTATTATATATGATTTTTCACTTTTAGGATACTGTTACATGAAAAGCAGACCAAAAGTAGAAACTAATAAAACTTTGTATCCTTGTTTGTATAAATTTAGGATATGGGCCACTGATTTGACACTGCAAACCAGAATGATTGAGAATTTCATGGTTGAAAATTTATAATGTTGACATACCAATGTTCAACAAATGTATTATTAATTAAGGATTTCATGTCAAGATTGTAAAACTAATCTATTTTTTTTTTGTATTAGTTAAAATAGATTGAATGAATTGTACTGAAAAGCAAAAGATTGGGTAGACCTGAACACTGTGAAGTAACAGGAGAACCTAGAACCTAATGAATAAAACCTTTATGGAAAATGGAAAAGAGCAATGTACACCACTGAAAAGATTGGAAATGGAATGTTTTACCACAACAGTCAAACCAGCAGTTGTTTTGTACATAAATTGTTACATTGATTTCGCTCTGAAAAAAATTAATAGTAGCCTATGCTTAACTCTTTTCTACTTCAATAATATTGTATTTGAAATGTCTTTGATGTAATCTAAAGAAAATAAGTACTTACTGTGTAGTACTAAGATTGTATGAAGATAATATAACTTGTTTTAATTGATAGTTAATTAAGTAAATTAACCAAATTTGTTTAAGTAAATCCATGATTGTCTGAATGTTTCAATTTAACCTGCTACGATGTGAACTCTTTTAAAAAAGAAAATAATGACGTCGAAAGGTCATGGTAAAATGAAAGATTGAGATATTTTTAATGATTTTTGCTATAAACTATTTTAATTCGTGAACAGACTATGTTTAATGTTCTCAAAATAAAATAAATGAATTTGATTTTGAGATGATAGATGTTAAAGAATGCTCATTTAATACGATAACTATTTAATCGCGTAGCAATTTTATTTGACCTCGGCTGTGATGAGGTAGAAATTTGCATAGCGATGTCAATATTGTTAGAATCAATTGGGAATGAGAGAGAAAAAAAAAGAGAGAGAGAGAGAGAGAGAAAGGCGGAATTGACCTCAATTTCTGTGTCGCGTCACAGACAGTTGTCTAATGTTGTCCAGCCTACAAACATGAAAAAAAAAATACTGTCGAGAAAATGATCGTGTTGTTGTGTAATTAGGTCAAGCCTAGTAGTATTTTTTTCATCAAGAGCGTTGGTTTTTTTTTCTCCTTATGAAAAAATAAGTCGTGTCTGCATATTATTTTTTCTTTTGTTGTTTGATTACAAATGTAAAAGATATTAGTTTATAAATTAAATGGACGAGAGAGTTTTTATTACAGTGGAATGTTCAATGTAATAGAAATTATTAACTTGTATTATATTATATCTATTAAGAATGATTATGTATTTTTCTTGTATACAAGACTTAGATAAACAATTTAATTGTCCATTGTTTTGAATTAAAAATGGAATGATTGAATGACTATATTTAAGCCATTTGATAAGATGAATTTATATTGCATATATTATTATGTTATTGTTATCAGTTCGATTGAATTATTGGGATCGCCAATTGAACTGTATTGTTTTTCCCGGAATATTTTCTTTTATAATTATTCCTTAAAATTAACATTTTTCGTATGGTTAAAATGTAAAGGAAATAATTATAAAGCTTTAGAAGGGGGGGATGTTACGAATATCGGTCATAAATGAATGACGTAGTAAGGCATTGACCTCTTAACAAGTGCGTATCAGAGTCCAAAGCGACCAAGGTTTGACCTTTATGCCCTGAGGGCAGTTTAAATAAAATAATTCGTTCAAATCCCGTGGAAATTGGGGGATAATTCTGGATCGTAGTAATTATAGAGAAAGAGGTTAAAATGCGTATTAAGACCCTGTAGAATCTTCGATGATCGTTTTCTTTGTAAAGTCCCGACCTCCTTAAAGTTAGTTCAGTTTAAACGTTTGTAGAGTGAAGTCGCTATATTCATACTTGTACATATAATGCCATGTTATTGATACTTATGTTGCCATCAGTTGATAAAGTTTATTGATCGTTTATATTGAGTCTACAATTTAAATAAAATTGTTTATTCAACAACTGGAGTTGTTTGATCTATCATTGTTGAGAAATGTGTTGAAGATAATTATCACGAATATAACTACATTGCTGCATAGACCTGTCAGTCAAAGAACCCCTAGCTTGGGCTACAGATTAGCAGAATCTAGAGACTTCTAATAAAGATACAACTATATTCATTGAATCCGATTTAACGAGTCGTAATAATAATCAACCTAAAGAGGTCCATAACATAGGCTATACTGTTAAACCGTCAAATTTTCTTTCTCGTCGATATTTCTTCACATTGAATTTTAGTCTTCTTTTAGTCGTAAGAAACGTTCATTTGCGGTATTCTTTAAGCTGTGCTTCACAATATATTGTAGGCTCCTTGATTCTCCTTCAACATTCTCCGTTGATTTTCAATATTCCACATTGGGCTTCCGAATTCACCTTGAGCTTCCGAATTCACGTTGGGGCGCCAAAAAATGTGACCGTTATTTTGTAATTACTATGTATACCACTCTCAGGGAGATCACATTATATATTAATAATCAATGAACAAACTGCCGGCTTGTAGTAAAAATGAGAACTCAATATTTAATGCAATTTATGTACAAGATGAATTCAAATACACAACAGTTCTATAGCCTAGTCTAAAACACGTCTTTCCACTACCAAATTCTTAGGTCGTCTCCCTTTATCTCCCAATATACGCTACGTTCAATCTAACTCCTACGTCATTGTTTTTATCGTAAAACGTCACTCGTTTATTCTATACATTAACACCGGGTTAGAGATTATACAAATTATGTCCCCCTAAAACAAATATATATATTTTAAATCATCACAGTTATCAAATAGATACATAAAGTCAATTCCTTTTATATTATGGTATTTGAGTATCTTATGTAGAACATATTATATTATATTGCGAATCAAATGATCTTTAAATAATATAGTCGATATTTTAAATAAAGCAACTATTTGAATATATAGCCTGAAATTAGATTATATCTTTCAAGAAGAAAAAAAAAGAGAACACTTCCTTCAAGTGTATCGCTACTGTTAAAAAAACTGGCCTTAGCTAGCTAAGTCAGAAATTCAAGTCTGCATGTCCTGTCCTCAGTAGTCCTTGTACAGAAGAAAATCATCTCTTCCGTGAAGGAATAATAATGACGCCTACATAAGTCTATCACATAGATCTATACATTGAGCTATTAAATTTAACACGCAATCTGACAAATATGGCAACATTACAAACAGTTGAATACCGGTAATTAAAAGAACAACCCAAAATATTATCTGATCACAGCACAATACGACGTCAAATGAAACAAAAAACATTTATATCAATTGCAATTAGTTAACAAAGTAAAACATCATAATTCTTATAACACAAAAAGACAGACACAGAGAAACAGACAGAAAAGATAAAGGCGATCAAAAATCAAAATACAACATACATTTACTCAGAAACAACCTCTCGTTTCTACATAGTTGTCTCAGAAACAACAAATAGAATGTAGGCTAAGCGCGTACCTGACCTTTATTGAGGAAAAAGACTTGACATGTATGCAACATCTAAGCTTAGTATAACTGCATAATCTGTTGACAACTACACTCATTTTCAAACATAAGTCGAAGCCGTGAATTTGAGCACTGGAATAATAAAAATATAACAACAAGCAGCTTATTACAACAATATCAAATATTCAAAAACTTCTAACCAGCACTCCAAACAATAATTCGCATATTATCACCAACGACATGAATATGTATAAGACCTCTCCCAACTCAAATGTCCAAAGATAACCAATCTGAGACGAGCATTAAGCCTATTGCCCCGTATACGTATCATTACCGACATACAACAATATAGAACAGCTAAATAAAACATATAGTTTTAGTTTTATATTATGTTATATTGTTTTGGGCTGAAACATTGCAAACAATTCTGAAACCTTATTTTAATAGAGAATAAACTAAAGGAATAGCATATTAACATCGTAGAATCCAAATGGTTCATAGGGATTTTGTAGCCAGCATGAAGTCCTTATTACTCGAATTATGGCAGGTAGGCCTACACATCAAAACTGGGTAGACTCATCGGTACTTGGTGCTTAAAGATACATTGAGCCTGAAACCTTAGCTATAGCAAAAAAAGCGTACATTTGGTTGCTAAGGCACATTAATTCTTTAATTTAACTCTCATTTACATTATTTCACACATTTAAACACTATTTAATATTTTATTTCAACTAATTCACTCCGGTAGGATAGGCCTATCGATTAAAAAAAATATGCTAGGGAGTAATAAAAAAAAAGATGTAATAAAAAATAGTTTTATAAAAACACATAAAAAAAATTAATGTATCTTTTTTAAACAAATAGTATATACATGCAATAGTATAGATCTAGATCGAAATAAAAAAAGTTTGTCCTTCGATTTTATTTAAATAATTTATAGAATATTCGCCCAATGTTTTTTTTTCCTCTAAGTTATCTTTTTTTAAAAGTCTGTACAAATAATAATGTAAATAGAAAACTTAGTACGAATATCCTTGATGTAACGATACTACTTAGATTTTTTGTAAAATTAATAAATAAATAAAATTTAAACAATAAAGCAAGATAAAACCATAAATAAGTAGGCTACACATTTTTAATATGAAAAAAATATTTCTAAAATGTTATAACTAGTTTTATTAATTGTATTCATATCCAGTCTTTTCTATTACATTGGACATTTGTGTCATTGTAATCGATTAAAAGAAATTTCTAAATCAAAACAAAAATATAACAGATGCTGCCAACTTTGCTAACTTCAGACTAAATTTTAGATCGAATGATGTAAAGGTGCTTAGAATTTTCGTTTCATAAATTAAAGTCTTACCTTCATGAAAATATTTCTTCTAAGTGTGAAATTTAATATTTTTTTTACATTTTGAATCAATCATACAAATATCATAAAGTGTATATTAAAATAAATAGGCCTAGTAATTTTTGCAAGGTGGAATGTAACTTTACTGAAAGTTATTTTTTTTCCATAAAAAAAAGCATTTGTATTTCCTTAAAAACTAAACAATTCATATGGTCAACATTTTCTAGCTTTTCTATTAGCGCTTAGAAATTATTCGAATAGCAAAAGGTTGTACAGGGAACTTATAACTTGAGATTATATAAAAACATTTAAATGTGTGACGAAAACCTAGCCTTGCAAGAGCATCGTAAACATAATATGTTAACAAAGTAAAGAAGATAATAAATAGCTAATCTTCTATTTATTATTGGAATATATTTTATGTAAAATACGAATGATAAATCACAAAATATGGCGTACATTAACAAAATAATATAATAAAAATCTTAGTTTTTATGAAAAAAAACATTCAAGAAAACGACATTATAGTTTAAGAAACTAAACTGTATATAATGATCTGTCTCTATCTTTCTAATTATTGTATCATAACAATTTTTATGTATTTGTAAAAGAAATATAATATTAGCTTATTGTTTACCGAAAATAACACGAACGTATCGTATTGGATTTGGCAAGAAAAAAGTGTCAATTTTATTTTTAATACAACCTTGACGTATTATCGTCTGCTTCATTTAGATCTAGTTAACGACTTGTGTTAGATCCAATCGGTATTAGTTAATAATTTATTCTTAAATTCGATTAGCTTATTATTTAAAGCATCATTTTATTGAAGTATACTTTCTACAGTGTTAGACAATAAACTAGTTGTTTTTTTTTAATTTTATTATTAAGTATAAAATAGTAGTAGGCCTACGTTCTAATGGAGACATTTTTGATTAGGCCTAGACTAGATCTAGTCTAGATTCCTAGATTTTTTAGATCTATATTATTTTAATTTGTAGATAATGATTAGACTAGACTAGTGATTAGGACTTAGGACAACGATTTTAAACAAATGTATTATAAACTTCGGTTAATATATTAGCCTCCAAAATAATAGGGCTGTGACTATTCGTACACCCGGTGTACGAATAGACTACAGTGGTCTATCCGTACACGACATGCGCATTGACGATTTCAGGACTATTGACGCTATAATCAGTGTTACCACTCCTTGGTTTTTTCCCCAAGATCTTGGCTTTTTCAATCGAAACTTCGGATATTGTCTTTTTATTTCGAGGACCTGGGCTTTTTATCTTGGCTTTTCTTTTCACGAAAATATTAGAATTTTTTTATGTATTTTAGTGGTCAAAATGTATTTGTGGAAAGCAATTAAGTCTAAATGCGTGTCAGCGTGTCATCAGCGACATGTATTTTAGTGTATATAATACAATAATATTAATGTATTTTTGGGAAGCAACACAGTCACTCCTCAAAACTCCTAGTTTGGATGGACATAGAAAGAAGTAGGCCTACCTGGGAGTATACTCATTTGAGTCAGTGGAGCCTTCTCTATGGAACTGGAACAGGATATCTCAGACACTGAGAGAATCTGGTACAAGAGAATCTTTTAAAAAGAACTTACAGACCTTTCTCTTTGGCTAGTACATCTGCCACTGCAAATCATACCAAGAGCACACTGAGCATGCTAATTTAATAGCATGGATAGAAGCGCTATAAGAAATGCCCATTATTATCTTATGTCGGCTGTATTGCTACAGCAGATTTAGACAGACTCAGCGTGTCATCAGCGACCATGCTGAGGTGTCTGGATGAGGTGGCAATGAGGATTGGGGGTGAATGAATCTAACCTCAAATTTGACAAGACAAAATAAATTGATCCGACATCTTAATTAGTAAATACCCGCCGCCGCTTAGTGCAATTGATAAAAGAAATATCTCACTTTATATGACTATAATAAGCCTATCTATAGGTTATAAACTGGAAGTAGTTCAGACCAAAAACAATGCGAGGTTGGAGGAGAGACAAATAGTGTAAATTAGTATTAGTAGGGAGAGGTGAGGGCAAAGGGTAAGCAAATGTATAAATGTAGTACAAAGGGGTGGGAGGTGTGCTAAATTTTGCAAAAGGTAAAATAGTGCACGGTTTGGGGAGGGGTAATCACATGCAAGGCTTTTTCTGCACTTGTGCATGATTTCACCCTAAGCGATTCAAAACCCTTTTTTAAGTTTTAAAATTTGAAACGGTAATAGGTCTAAACAGATCATTGATCATATTACAATTTAAATTTAATTGTTTCTTTTGTGTTTTGAGGGGAAAAGTTGTGATGCCCTAGATTCATGCAAGTGATCTGCTATTGAAGAATACAAATCAGCACACTTTTCAAGTTCAAGTGTTCATTTTGTAGAGCTTGACTGACCCTGTGAAAATGTAACACTTCTTCCCAAAACACAAGCATGAGAGAAAACTTTATCCCCTAAACTGACTTTCTCACACTCACCATAATCTCACATATATATATATAACAAAATCATTTTTTTCAGGGGTTCAAAATGATTAATAATCAAAATTTATTGAAATGAAAATGGTGTTTTGTCACATTTCAAAAAATTAACAAAGGGAGGTAAAAATACCATAACTGCCTACTTTTCAAAAATTCATTTCATTAAAAAAAAATCAAGTAATGAACATACACTATTAAAAAATACATCAAAATGTAGGGTAGCTTTAGCTCTGTATATCTATCTAAATTGCATGGGTTTACAAAAAAATTACACAAAATTAACCATTGTACCAACAAGTATCATAGTTAGATCAAAATGAAGGATATTTACAGCTCTAAAAAGTTCAACAGACCTTGAGGTCATTACATAATTATTTACAGTACAAGCATTCCAATAACAGGTCAATGGTTTACACAACAAAATAACTTTGCACTTTTCAAACATCAAGTTAATCAAACTATTTCTTTTTTTTAAGCTAAGCAAGTAAAATATACTCCATAAAAAAAATGTTTAGTCAAAAATGGGTGACCAAAAGCAAAGCAAGTAGTAAGAAAAAAAAACAATACTGCAAAAATATTACAAGGGTAATATCAAAGACATTATTCACAAGCAATGCAAGTAAACAACAACATTACTGCAAAAATACCACAAGGGTATAATATCAAAGACATTATTCACAAGCAAATGAAGCAAAAAAAAATATTTATGCAAAAATACCACAAGGGTATAATTATAAATATCAAAGACATTATTCAAAAGCAAATGAAGCAAAAAAAAATATTTATGCAAAAATACCACAAGGGTATAATATCAAAGACATTATTCACAAGCAACTGAAGCAAAAAAAAATATTTATGCAAAAATACTACAAGGGTAGGAAGACAACTTATGGGAAAACATTAAATAATATAATATCAAGTGGTGAAGGAAGTTGACAATGTTACCCTAGAACACTGACGAAAAAAAAACAAAAAACAACATCATAAAAAGCAAAATTAAAATACCACACTATCTACACAAACATGAAACCACACTAAAAGACTAAAAGAAAACTATCTACCCTACCTACCAGCATGCAGAACAAAACCATTTTTTAACACACATACTTGACCTATAGCCTACACAATTAAAATGAGACCATTCTAGACAACTATCACACTGAATAAGTTTAAACTCTCCATTGTCAACTTCCTTACACACTTGACAAACAAATAAATGCATAGCCTTCTTTTCAAAAAGGCGCCGGGAAAGTTCAGACCAACTCTGACCAGTAAAAAAATCTTTAATTACAACATTATCATCCTCTAAGAGGCAAGCACCCAATTCTTCAGCTGTTTTTAAATTATTAATAAAAAACGGGGCCACTGAACCCTCTGTAACGGCAGATTTTATTAGGAAGGCTTTCTTTTTTTCAATGGCCCACTCTGCGTAAGAAAGAGGAACTTTTGCTTTTCTTTTACGCAGAGTAAACGTTTGTTTGTTTCTTGGCCTACCCTTAACCTTTACAGCAGTCATCCTGACAGACGAAAATGTCAAATTATTATTAGAGTGTGAATCCGAAACAGCGGGTTGTGGGTATTGACAAGAACTAGAGGGTTGTGTGGCAGGGTGTAATAGATCAGTAGCAGCTGGGAGTGAAAGATCAATAGTAGATGGGACTGGGAGTGAAAGATCAGTAGTAGATGGGACTGGGAGTGAAAGATCAGTAGTAGATGGGACTGGGAGTGAAAGATCAGTAGTAGATGGGACAGGGAGTGAAAGATCAGTAGTAGATGGGACTGGGAGTGAAAGATCAGTAGTAGATGGGACTGGGAGTGAAAGATCAGTAGTAGATGGGACTGGGAGTGAAAGATCAGTAGTAGATGGGACTGGGAGTGAAAGATCAGTAGTAGATGGGACTGGGAGTGAAAGATCAGTAGTAGATGGGACTGGGAGTGAAAGATCAGTAGTAGATGGGACAGGGAGTGAAAGATCAGTAGTAGATGGGACAGGGAGTGAAAGATCAGTAGTAGATGGGACTGGGAGTGAAAGATCAGTAGTAGATGGGACTGGGAGTGAAAGATCAGTAGTAGATGGGACTGGGAGTGAAAGATCAGTAGTAGATGGGACAGGGAGTGAAAGATCAGTAGTAGATGGGACAGGGAGTGAAAGATCAGTAGTAGATGGGACTGGGAGTGAAAGATCAGTAGTAGATGGGACAGGGAGTGAAAGATCAGTAGTAGATGGGACTGGGAGTGAAAGATCAGTAGTAGATGGGACAGGGAGTGAAAGATCAGTAGTAGATGGGACTGGGAATGAAAGATCAGTAGTAGATGGGACTGGGAGTGAAAGATCAGTAGTAGATGGGACTGGGAGTGAAAGATCAGTAGTAGATGGGACAGGGAGTGAAAGATCAGTAGTAGATGGGACAGGGAGTGAAAGATCAGTAGTAGATGGGACAGGGAGTGAAAGATCAGTAGTAGATGGGACTGGGAGTGAAAGATCAGTAGTAGATGGGACAGGGAGTGAAAGATCAGTAGTAGATGGGACAGGGAGTGAAAGATCAGTAGTAGATGGGACTGGGAGTGAAAGATCAGTAGTAGATGGGACTGGGAGTGAAAGATCAGTAGTAGATGGGACTGGGAGTGAAAGATCAGTAGTAGATGGGACAGGGAGTGAAAGATCAGTAGTAGATGGGACAGGGAGTGAAAGATCAGTAGTAGATGGGACAGGGAGTGAAAGATCAGTAGTAGATGGGACAGGGAGTGAAAGATCAGTAGTAGATGGGACTGGGAGTGAAAGATCAGTAGTAGATGGGACTGGGAGTGAAAGATCAGTAGTAGATGGGACAGGGAGTGAAAGATCAGTAGTAGATGGGACTGGGAGTGAAAGATCAGTAGTAGATGGGACTGGGAGTGAAAGATCAGTAGTAGATGGGACTGGGAGTGAAAGATCAGTAGTAGATGGGACAGGGAGTGAAAGATCAGTAGTAGATGGGACTGGGAGTGAAAGATCAGTAGTAGATGGGACAGGGAGTGAAAGATCAGTAGTAGATGGGACTGGGAGTGAAAGATCAGTAGTAGATGGGACTGGGAGTGAAAGATCAGTAGTAGATGGGACTGGGAGTGAAAGATCAGTAGTAGATGGGACAGGGAGTGAAAGATCAGTAGTAGATGGGACAGGGAGTGAAAGATCAGTAGTAGATGGGACAGGGAGTGAAAGATCAGTAGTAGATGGGACAGGGAGTGAAAGATCAGTAGTAGATGGGACTGGGAGTGAAAGATCAGTAGTAGATGGGACTGGGAGTGAAAGATCAGTAGTAGATGGGACAGGGAGTGAAAGATCAGTAGTAGATGGGACTGGGAGTGAAAGATCAGTAGTAGATGGGACTGGGAGTGAAAGATCAGTAGTAGATGGGACAGGGAGTTAAAGATCAGTAGTAGATGGGACAGGGAGTGAAAGATCAGTAGTAGATGGGACTGGGAGTGAAAGATCAGTAGTAGATGGGACAGGGAGTGAAAGATCAGTAGTAGATGGGACTGGGAGTGAAAGATCAGTAGTAGATGGGACTGGGAGTGAAAGATCAGTAGTAGATGGGACTGGGAGTGAAAGATCAGTAGTAGATGGGACTGGGAGTGAAAGATCAGTAGTAGATGGGACTGGGAGTGAAAGATCAGTAGTAGCATGGTGCAAGAAAGTAGAAGGGTGTGAGATATCACTTAAAGTGGAGGGTTGTGAATTACAACCGCTCCCAGAAGACAGATATTGCCCCTGCCACAACAAAAATAGCGCCTCTAGCTGGTCCATCATGGCATGAAAATCCCTGTCACCACACATTGCCATAAAAGAAATGATTTTTTTTGACAAAAGTGAGGCCTGGGCATATTTAGTTTCAGGCACAAGTGGAGGCAAGTTGGTGCAAGTTAAATTTGTACAATTTATATTATTTACAATTATTGAATCATTTGTCTGAGTCAGTTTAAACCTATGGCCTACTTTGAGTGGCTCATACATAGGCATGTTACAAAACTTTCTCACAAATAATATATGCCTACAAGGGAGGTCCATGTTCCTAAAGAAAGAACAAGAACACTCATTGGCATTTGTAAAATACTCCTGGTCATCATAAACAAAAAAATTATCACCAGAAGGCCTAATAGCAAAATGCTGCTTCTCTGATATAAGAACTTGCTTAATTACCAAAGAAGCTGCAAAGTAGGTCATGTCAGACTTGATTAGATTGACAATTGGATTATCAAAGTCTGTATTGTACTGTCTACTGTTAGCCTGAATCAAGCTGTTGATCACACTTGTGCTGTGAATCTGCTCATCATAACTCATTAGACAATGTAATGCCTCACTCAATGGCATTTGGTGATGCATGGACTTTTTAATCTTAGAGTGATAGGACTCACAGTGATTGGTGGTAGTCACATGCAATTGGACATTTTCTAATTGTGTATGAGCAGCCCACAGCTCAGGCTTGTTCCACCAGTTAGTCTCAAAATACTTTACAACATCAGAGGGGGCTATTGCTTTAATGCTTTCCTTAAATTCTTCATACTCAGTATCACTCTCTGTACTTTTCATGCTGCCAAACAATGCGCCAATGGCTTCCATTGCAGGTCTCTTTAAGCCTCTTTTGCATAGTGCTTTTTGAATAGCAGTAGCAACATGAAAAGAACAGAGAGTGATACGAGCTGAAGGAAAGACAGTTGAAAGGGCCCCAATTTCAGAAAAATCTTTATCAACGAAAAAAGTAGAAGTTTTTTCAAAACTGTAAGAGCTTTTAAGAAACTCTAAACAATGTATGAGGACATTTTTTATCTCACAGCTTAAAAAAGCATGCAAGACACTTTGTCCTCGGCCATGTCCATCCACCACCATCACAGTGAGAAGGGGTAGATGGTACACATTTGTTTTGTATGTAATATCCAGAATTAAAACCTCTGGATATTTTCTAATATATGACAACATGGGGGCAGTTTGAAAAATCAAGGACACAAAACTATTATCTGCATCCCTGTTGACATCCACTCTGCCTCCCTTGTCAATAATACATTTAATAACACTATCTACATTTTCTTGGTCACTTCTGTGCAATCCATGCTTCTTGGTCTTTGACTTCATGTTGTACACATCCTTTGACAACACTTGTAATCCCTGCTCCTTTTGCAGCAAGTCTTTAATCTCCCCACTGGACACCGACGAGCACGATAAAAGGGCCTTTACCTGGGCAGTCATGTCTGGTCTACGCCTCTCCGGGAGCACAGATACAGACTGAAAATATAAATATTAGTACAATGGAAAAAAATTATAAATCGTGAGATTGTTGAAAAAAATCTGTCAAATGAGTGTTTAAAAGTTGTTTTTTTAAATATTCAATACGACATAATATGAAACCATTTTATCAAAGCTAACACAATAATGATATTGAAAAGGTATAGGCCCTAGGCCGAATTCTTTTTACCTCCACTGTAGGCACATGCCCATCATGGGTCAAATTGGCTATGGTCACCACTAATTGCCATTGCTGGTCAACCTTTTTGGCCTTGATCCTAATTTTAGCTTCACAGCCAAGCTTTAAAGACCTGAAAACAAAATAATCTAAGAAGTCAAAAAGCAAATACTATTAACTATTATATTTTTTAATTAACGACTATCCATAACAAGTAACTTTTTATAACTATGCCTATAGGGTAACAGGGGTAATAAGCCCCAAGAATTTAATAACATTTATTCATTTGAAAAGGGAAAGTACTCATAAACATGGGACTTATACCGGTACTTATTGGCAGACTTTCCCCTACACCTAATCATTAGGTTTTTGCTAATGAAGCAATTTTAAAAAGATTTGTAACCAAAGTAATGCAATATAAATTATAAAACCTCTAAATTTGCACCACTTTAGCATAGACATTTAAAACTAATTACAAATTTAACATGCTACATCTGTACCTTTGGTTAGGGCGGATGCCTTTAGACTCTGATTTTCTAATAGTGCCATGCTTGCATTCAAACACGGCACGCTCATATATCAGATGACTCAGTTCTGGTTTACCTATCTGAAAAATATTTTGTAAAAAAATGATTAAAGCAATTAAAGGACTGCTTTTTGAGGAAATATTTATTTGATAATACATAACTTGACAGGGGCTTTGCCTGGGTGACAGCGAGAATCCCTAGAGAAGCGCCGACGGGGGAGGGGGCGGTGAAGGGTAGACCAATACTCAGTATACATATGATAGGCCTATAGAGCCTATAGTCTAGGCCTACTGCATACATAACATAATATAACTAAATTGTTGCTGTAATTATTTATTTCTAACGATATGTGTATAACTTAATACCGTTCCTGCAATGTAGAATACTAGAGTCTATAATATAGCCTAATAATTGGGATTGATTAACGTGCGTTAAGTTTACCTGATTTGAGCTCCTCCGAATAAATACAGCGTTTTGGTGGGCCGCCAATTCTTTCATTGCAGTTTCAAAGGCAACGAAATTGGGGAAAACTCTTCCGACAGCAAACATTTCAATGGGATCCATTTTTCAAAAGAAGTGAAGCGTGAATCGAACAATCAATTTAAGTGAAGCGTGAATGGAACAATGGAGCGTAGCGAACAATGAAGTAATAGATCGTAATCTAACCCTTTTCAATATTGGCGCAATGCGAAGCGCAAATGAGATGTGCGCATGTCCAAAATAAATGCGCAGACGAATGCGCAGTCGAATTTAATTGTCAGTGCGCATGCCGTGTACGAATAGCACAATCCGATGCGGAGTGTGCTATCCGTACACGGGTGTACGAATAGTCACTTCCAAATAATAGCATAATAATGACATTTTCAGTTATTTTTCAGTGTTATGTTTTAAGTTCTCGTTAGTGTAAGCTTATAATTGCTATGCTATGCTCATGGGAGTCATGGTTATCTATTATTTTTAAGTTTATTTTGCCGAACTTGCTAGTATTTGCTTAGTTAGGCCTATCCTCTAAGTATAAGTTATAATAAGTTATAGTTTAATCATTTTAATATGACATGAACATAGCTACATATACAAGGCGACTTAGACATATATTTACATACGGTACCGGTAGTCCATAGCGTCATAGTCATAGCGTAATTCATAAGATATGCCTAGTAGGACTTTATTATGAATAATAAACTGTTATTACACTGTCATTATATAATTATTATTGAAGTTAAAGGCCTTATAATTATAAGTAATAAATGATATAATCTGGGCCCATTTAAAGGCCATAGCTTTTTAATATGTTATTATTTAAATTATTATAATTCACTATTATATATATATATATTTAATTTGAACTTTAATTTCAACATTGTTATTTAGATTTTAAATGTATTAAAATTTAATGGTATGTGATATATCATATGGTTACTGGTTTGACGTTTACCATTTTCTAAAAAAAAAAACAACTTCTGGTTAATATGTAGGTCTAAAAGCAAAGGCTAAACTAAGAGTAAGACAATCATCACAAATCTAAATGTCAATCGGCCTCAATAAAATTAATAAGGCTCATTCAATTCCTTTGAGAATTTCAATTTGTATTATAAAGTTGTGTTGTTGTTGTTTTTTAAAAACTTAATTATTTCATTTTTGTTTTATTGTTACTTTTAAATGTTTGATGACAGTTGTCTCAGTTGTACATATGGATCTTTTTTTTTGTGCTGGTGACATTTATTTATTTAGTTATCTTAATTTTTAAGTAATTAAAGAAATATTTTTAGAACAAATACAAAAAAGTAACAACATTAAAATACCCTAGGCTATTTATAAATATAAAATAAAGGGTCAATAAATTATAATGATTTAATAAATAGCTTGATGTAAAATAGATCGTATGTATTTACCATTCTGCTAAATAAAATAAAACATGTACAATGGATTATTAATAATAAGTAGATTTAATTGTATTTACCATAGAACTAAGGAGAAACTGGTAGGGCCTACATTTAAATTCATTGTATAAACCGTACAACTAAATAGAAACTAGTAAATTTAATTTCATTGTATTAACCATAGACCTAAAAAGAAACTAGTACATTTAATTTTATTGTATAAACTGTAGAACTAAATATAAACTAGTACATTTAATTTCATTGTATAAACTGTAGAACTAAATATAAACTAGTACATTTAATTTCATTGTATAAACCAAAGAACTAAATAGAAACTAGTACATTTCATTGTATTGTATTAACCATAGAACTAAATATAAACTAGTACATTTAATTTCATTGTATAAACCAAAGAACTAAATAGAAACTAGTACATTTAATTTCACTAAATAGAAAATGGTAGGCCTACAGTACATTTCATAGTCTTAACTGTAAAATTAAATATCTACTAGTACATTGCATTTCATTGTATTAATTTTAAAATTAATTAGAAACTAGTACAATGCATTTCATTGTATTAAACATAGAACTAAAAAGAAACTAGTACATTGCATTTCATTGTGTTAACTGTAAAATTAAATAGAAACTAGTACATTGCATTTCATTGTGTTAATTGTAAAATTAAATAGAAACTAGTACATTGCATTTCATTGTGTTAACTGTAAAATTAAATAGAAACTAGTACATTGCATTTTATTGTATTAATTTTAAAATTAATTAGAAACTAGTACAATGCATTTCATTGTATTAAACATAGAACTAAATATAAACTAGTACATTGCATTTCATTGTATTAACCATATAATAAATTGTTTTGACTGTAAGACTAAATATAAAGTTGTTGATTAAAACTGGACAAAATATTAAGTTATAAAATATTAGGTATTGACTGTTTGACTTTATAGAAAGTGAAAGTGGTAACATGAATTTTTTTGACTTTTGGACAAAATGAAAGTTGTTGGATAAATTGTATGGCTTTAGGAAAAAAACAACTTTGTCGAATATGTTTTTTAGAATCTAGGACTATTGAAATGTAGGTTGCATTGTATTGACTAAACAGAACTTTGTAGAATAAAGAATATCACTTTTTAAATTTCCTAGGAAAGTTTAAGCTTGAAATCTTCATGTACAGCTTGCAAGGAGGTTACTTGTGAAGGTATTTATTAATATAATTATTATACAGCATATTATGTTACAAATAGTAATTAATAATAATTGTAATATTGAATGTTGGTATAGAAATATGTTAATAACCATTGAAATTATTTCTTAAACATAAAATAAACATTTCAGATTGTGTTACTAACCACAACGATGACCAGTCAAATGAAAACTGCTTTCTGTTAATAGGTAATTTATTGGTAAAGCCATTCTTAATATAGGCCTACATAGATTTAATATATATTGTTTTTTGATACATAAATGATAAAATATTTTTCTGTAAGTTAATAATGTTGATAAAGAGAAGTATTATAAACAATTACATTAAAATAATTGATTTTTGTATTTAGATGTACCTAGCAGGTGACCATGAAAACCAGGTGTCTGAGGGCGGGGAGGCAGATCTCCACAAACACAGGAAGAACTGTAAGAAGAATCCAGGTCATCCACAGTTTATACCTATTGAATCATTCAGCTTAACACATCTACCTGAAGGTTACCAGGACAGTGATTTGTATGAATACATCAAAGCTACAGCTGACCTGACAGTTAAACTAAGTGTCAACATGACCAGTCCAGACAGACCAGAGTTTTGGCCAAACACAAAGATTCCATATTTTTTGTCTGACATGAGAGGAAAGAAAACATTGAGGACAGGAAGTGGGAGGGTGTGGAGTGTGAGGAAATACACAGATGAAAAAAAACATTGGAAGTGTGGCCGTACAACATGTCTATGTGATAAATGTAAAGCTTCAGATAAACCCAGCAAAGTTTGGTGGGAGATTGGTGTGACTACAGCTGCACATGTGGTTGTTGATGACATTGAGGCAAGTCACACGACCTTGAGATTGTTTTATGATGGAGAAGATAGTGAAGTAGTTATTCTTAAACATAAGGTACGTTTTGTTGATGCAAACATTGAGAGAGACTGGTGTGAGTTGTACTGTGTGACTTGTGATGAAAATTTGGCAAATAAATTGAAGAAAATAAAGAAACATTTTAATGATGTCAGGGAGAAAGTCATAGTCAAATACAGTGAAACTTGTGATACTGACAAGTTTAACTTTATAGTGTCACATCCTCATGGATGTAATAAACAGGTCAGTGTAGGTCAATGGAAGGACAGAGTAGAGGTGGGGGATGATGAATATGACTATAAGTTTACCTACACAACATGTACATGTCCAGGAAGTAGTGGAGCCCATGTCCACTGTGTGGGGTTTGATGGTTGGCCTGGCCATGTCCATAGTGGAAGTTTAAAGTCTGGACTTAATTACAGTTCAGTTTATTTTTGAAGTCTTGTATTGAGTTGAATCACTTGTGTGTCAAAATGTAAACAAACAAAATGCAGGGTGTTTGATATCTTTATTTTATATCATTTTTACTTTATGAAATCACTTTATAAATCTGAAGTTTCTTTATTGTTTGGATATAAAGCTATTTATAATATATTTTAATTTATTTACTTAAATTTATATTTTTTTTGTGTTAATTTTAGTTTTCCATTGTAAACTTGTTAAAACAATTTTGCGTGTCTGTAATTGAATAAACTATATAAATTTATATCTTGATATCTTCTTCTTGTTTACATCTATGATGTCATGTTTAATATGCTGTTATAAAGCTGTTTATTTAGTTTATAAAATTTGAATAAAATAAAAATATAAACAAATGTATCGACATTAGGTCATATTGCGATCTACTATAGACATTGCACTTGAATATATAATCACAGAACAATTTATTATATTTTGAAATTTAAAATATTTCAAAATTTAAGAATTAGAATTAATCAATTTAACACTAAACAATTTAAATATTTAAAAAGAAAATAAATTACTTATAAATATAAAAACAAGTCTAATAAAAAGTATAATATAGGCTAAATAAAAACAGAAAATAATGGGCTGTTTCTGTCAAGCTAATCAAAGGGAAATAACAATGAAAATTCTAACAAATCCTGAGCATTACTTAGTTATCGTTATTAGTTTTACTTTTTTTTGTTTTCTAATTCAATCTAAATGCTATCCATTTGATTAAAAATATTAATAAGATGAATTCATTTTCAATAAAAACGTGTTTTTGTGATCACAATTTTATTTATATTATTAGAGTTACTTGTAATTTTAATAACAGTACAATACAGTAAATATATAATTGTATTAAAATTTGTGTTGCGTTTATTTTATTATAACTGCTAAATTAATACAAGTTAATACAAGAAACATTATATAGCAAGGACTTTCTAGCACAGATCTAAAACACTAAATGTCTAGCTTTGCCTGTTATCACTCGGCAAACATTTCAATATATGTGAAAACAAACTCAACCACATCAGAGAACATCATTAGACACACGATCTAATCCACGTCACATGGTGAGCATTAATGTTTCCTTCAGGAACTTATGAAACTTTTTATTTTACAACTAAACTGATTTGTTTGTCGTTTACAATGACTTTGTTTAAATTTGTATTTATAAAACAAAACATTAATATATTTTGGACCAACAACTTATAAAAACCAAGGGCTATATAAATTGTCTATCTGTATAAACTAACACATGTCCCCAAAATACATATGTGTATAAACAAAAACAAATGTGCGTAAAACACATCTTTATAAATAATAAATAAACTTAGATTATATATGTTTTAAAACAGTTTATTGAACAATTGTTCTTGTTAAATTATCCTTTTTAGTTACACAAGTCTGTCAATGTTTTGTTTTCTTCTTGTTTTAGTTTTTTTTTCCTCATGATGTTTCCTAGTAAGTAGTAGTTATTACAATTATAATGTCAATTTTCTTTGCTTACAAGACGTTGATCAATATACGGCGGCAACAATATAAAATATGTTTGATTACTTACTCAAGTCTCAAATCACAATATAAATCAAGATTCCTTGTGTCATATTTTGTTAATTAAATGATAGTCGTTAACAGCTCTTCATTAACATAAACTTTTAAAATAGTTCCGATAAATTATAACATATACAGTACTGTACATGTCACGAAGTTTCCCGATTTTAATTATAATGAAATTTTCAAGTCAGTTTTTTAGCAATGCCTTCAATAAAGTATTGTTTGATTAAAACGTTATACGTGAAATCAATTTAATATGTAACATATTGTAGTAAGCCTGATTATTTAACACATTCATTTGGTCAATTTAGAAGTGTGTATACTATAACAGTATTGATATTATGACTGCTTTGTTGTATTACAATAAGTCGGTATATACTACAGTTAAAATCAGCATAAAATGTGTTTTTAAAACAATTGTTAAAACTCTTTAAAGTTAATCTAGATGTGGTGGTTCTATAACATTTATTGTTCAATAATTTAATTTTAGTCTTTAGAATAACTATACACAATTTTCAGAAACCTGCGAAAATATTGCATCTTTATACACTATAGTAATGATTTTTTATTAGGGTAAAAAAAATGATTATAATAAAGTAAACATTTAAATACATATATTATTATTTAAATTAAATTACTTTTTTATACAAGAGTCATTTGTAAGCTGTTAAATGCATGAAATACTAATACCTGTTTTTCGACAGTAATCAGACATGAGTTTACTTTATTAAATATTAATGATTATAATATGTTTATGTGCCAGAAATACTGAACAGGTACCATTGTAAAGATTTGCAATGATCCTCATAGATTATTCTAATATAAACATATATTTAATTTTATTATTTTTTAAGTTTTTAACATTAAAATATAATAGATGTAATATTTGTGTCCAATGTACGTCACCAGAACCAGGCCAGTACCTACATTACAAAAAAACATGATACGTCACCATAACTAGGTCTGAACTACCAATGCTATCATGGCCCCAAATATTCAATACAGTTAATGTAAATACAATAGTGATTGTTGCAAACAAATATACAACATAAATGTAGGATGCTACAGTTTAGTTCTAATGTGTGATAAAGTTAGTATACAGATTGTTGAATCAGCCTTAATAATATGTAGGCCTACTGAACCAAAAGGATGATGGCGATTCTTGTAGATGTAACTGTTTCAATGATCCTTGTCAAGTTCTTTTACATATTAAGTTTCTCTTCATTGAAGTAGTGCTTTGTCAATTTCGGGCTTCTCAAGTTGTTAGACCAAGTGAATACATGTATATAGAAATGTACGTATATCAGCAACTCCAAGTATGCATTTAGTAAAATAAAAATATGAAGGAAAACTTCATTACACACATATATATATATAGAGAGAGATAATAATTCATAAGTCATGTATGAAGGTAACAAAGTTCATTAATATTATAATATTAATACGAAGAAGACTGGTGGATGGATACAAAATAGTAGATAAATAGATAATAAGATAGAAATAAAAACTAACCATATTTACGACACTAGATTTGAAAATATGATAAATATTTCCTTCTGATATTGTGTACAAATATTGTAGCCCTCTTAACAATAACATTAGGTAGTTAACTATGTGTATTAAAATACTGAAAAATTTAATAAAAACATAAGAGAAAGTTAAAGAATTTATTAACACTGGACATACTTTGTAGTTAATGAGATCACCAATAGAGAAAAACTAAGTTTGTATAGCGAACAATATAATGATAACAAACTAAACAGCATTATATAAAAAGGCGGAAAACGCGCTTGTCTTTTGATTTTTGAAAATTAAAAAAAAATAAAAAACAGATTAAAAAGAATCAACTCTGTATTATTGTTTCGGCAACTTCTATTCTAGTTTGCAATTATAGACCTAGTCCATATTTTTAAATGTAAATAATATGTTTAATTTGACCGATTTATATTTATATTTGTTTTAAATAAACTAATATAAAAAGCTAGTATTTTTAATAAAATGTATTTCTAATTGTGAGAAAATTTGATTTAACGAACCTTAAAATTGTTGCAAACGGCCAGACGTTCTCTAGTCAAGTCTATAACAAAGAGATAAAAATAGAAACGCTCTCAAGGAATTTAATTTTTTGTATCATTATATGGTCTAAAACTAAAATACAAACACATTCAATTGTATGCTTTAAGCCGTCAAGTAATCATGTCTAACTTGCCTTACGTCACATTATCTTTAACAGGGTGTAATGTAGATAACGCATCATACTCCTTGACAATATGTGCCGAAAGGACAGCCATTGTTAAGGCCGTGTCAGAAGGTTACACTAAGTTCAAAGCCATCGCAATCGCCTCGTAAGTAGCATTATACAATAAAGAAAAGAAGAAAAAAACCTTGTCTTGATGAAAGTTATTTTTAAATTTTGCAGACAAACGAAAGCGAAATGATAATAATAGGTTCACTATTGCTGTTATAATATAGCATGTTTTTTTTTTATTAATAATTCATATCATGTTAGTATAACACATCGAGGCCACGGTGGCTGCGAGGCAGCGCGTTCGGTTGGAGTACTGAAGGTCCCGGGTTCGAATCCTGGTGCAAGCTAGGATTTTTTCCCGGGTCTGGAGGGTGTCCATGAGTTTACCAAGCTCTGATGGATACCTGACATTATTCGGGGTTAAGTAAATGCGGCTATGCATCGTGCTGACCACACAATCGCCTAGTATGCCATGGTCACAGAAACTGGTGAACGCTGCTTCACCGGCACCACGGATCGATTTGGTCCAACGGATAATTTAATTTCACTATTACAAATCAAGTTATTGTCATGCCACATCAATTGATTTTATAAAGAGGTAACGCCATGTCATTATTTAAAACAAACGTGTTTATTCATTTATTCGATTTGACACGAGATGGACCTAAAATCTAGACAAATACCCATTAAATGTCCATGTCACATTAGGTCGTGTTTTATTTTTAATGATCACATGTCAATATTCTTTAATGTACTAAATGTACTAAATGATTTTGGGTAATTTAATCAAATGTCACTGTCTTCTGTTTCAGCAACATGAAGGATAAATTCATCAGTCCATGTGGGTCATGCCGGCAGGTTCTTCTTGAGGTATCTTATATTATACACATTTCACTATTTGATAATCTTAGGAGTTTATATTGTTATTGATTTAATTAAGTGCATGTGTACATTGTCATTCGCTAAAAAATAATTAATAATATTTATATATATATATATATATGGCCCTATGGATCAATTTGGTCCGACAGGAACATTACTTTATATATATATATATATATATATATATTTGGATAGCTAAATAACTTTATTTATCATACACATTGTCATGTTTTTATTATATAAAATTAAACCAAGTTTTACTTTTTAATATTTTTTTCTTTACTATCAAGTTTGGCAGCCACTACATGGTATATATGACTAAACCGGATATGACTTACCAAAGCGCCACAACTGGAGAACTCTTGCCTCACGGCTTCTGTCCCTTGGATCTCACATCTTATCAAGCGGAACAGCACTTTTAAAATGGCCTCCCGAATTAAAAGAGACATTTTGCATACAAATGAGATACATAATATGTATATTGTTATAATAATAGTTGAGTATTCTAATCATTATATGTTTAAATGTCAACACACATTCATAGGAATGTATTAGTAGGACATAAAAAATCAAACTATTGGTTGACCCCAATTTGAAAAGAAGCACTGGCGCCCTACCCCCTTCAGCCTTTTTTTCAGACAGCATTTCTTCAATTCTGTCAGGGTTTACTCCCTTAGATTTTCTCATGTAAAGGCTGTAGAAGTATAGCAGCATACGTTTGACGTCAAGAGTTTCATTCTCCTAGATGCTAACTACCAAGATTCTACTGGTATTGCGGCGCCAGTAAACTGATTTCACCTCTTCTCCTGTAGAAATTGGTCATTCGGTCCACTGTACTTAAAGGTTGGGCCGAAAGTGAAGGTTTATAAAAGAAATTATGGGACGCGAGCCTTATAGGACACTTCTAAATGGACGTGCTTTGCTCCTACACCCATCCTTTTGTTGCCAACCTTAAACTTTTCTTTTTCACAGTTTGTGTGTTTGTATGTCGAAAAAATACTTAGATTCACAGCCTATGTCTCCTATATCTATGCAATAGTAATATAGTTATATTTTTGTGTTTTCGTGTTATAGCTTAATATTAATGTTATAAATACAATCCATATACTTTCCCAGATAGTTATTACTTATATAGCTGCTCATCTCTTCAATCAATCGAGGTATATTAAAACAGTTTGTTTAATGATTTATTATAATTACATAATAAACAGTGACTTATTAGATGTGAAATAAAATATTGTAATATACACAATCAAATGTTAATCTTTCAAAATGACTTAAGTAAAATAAATTGTTCATATAAAATAAAAGGTAAATTTTTCTTGTTCCCAGTATATTTATATTTAAATTTGCACAAACCAATATGTTATAAATTTGTATTTAGTTAGACCAATACAGGTATTATGTCTTTGAATAAATGTTGATATTATATGTATCTCTATTCAGGCCGTGTAATATGTTTTGTGAATATAAAAAAAAAAATGTTTTACATGTTTATTTTAGTTTGAGTTAATAGTACAAGTTAGTGTATTAACACTTAACGTATTGTTGACGCTGAGCCACGATCGTGGCCCTACGCGCTTTAAGGGTTAAGTAAATACGTGTCATTAAAAACTAAATTGATCTAATTTGGAAACCTTGGACCCCAAGTAAGTGAAGCTATCCACAACTTTCAAGTTTTTGTTTTTGTATGATAATGGTAGAAGAGAAAAACATGTGTCTTGGGCCATGATATGTGTCCTTGGTATGATCACCTGCAGGCCAAACTCTTTGCATGCGTTGGCGAAGTTTCACACAAGCTGTTGTAGGCCTGACTCTGTGTGTGAGATCAGGGCCGCAACATCAGCAAAATGCAGCTTTGCGAATTAGGACCTCTGTCGTTTTGGTTTTGGCTCGGAGACGGGAAATGTTGAAAAGTCCTTCAGCATTTTTTTATTTTTGTGAAATAAGAAAAGTAACTGTTTAATGTCCTGCACAGTTCAAGTATTTACTTATTAACTCCCTTTGATCAATAAGTTACAGTTATTCTCGCAATATATCATTTTGATTCAGATAACATTATATTATTTTGCTTCTTTGTTAATAACGTAGTCCGATTTTGCATTTGAGGAACATTAGACTGTTCAAATTAAACATACGGGCCTGTAGAACCAGTAGTTAGAGTCGACTGATATTACATATTATTATAAATTAGTTATCGATAATATTCACAACTGACAAAAGTAACACCAATAGTTAAATCACTAAACCTAGAAATACTAGATGATAGAAGGGCTAAGGGTAAAGTAACAGACCTAATAATACATAAAGCATTAAAATGAAATTTAGAAATAAAACACATAATAACAATATGTTACAATGTTACAGATAAAGAAAGAAAAAAAAAAACTTTTCTCTACTCTAATACTAGAAGAAATGCATGTAAGCACTCTCTCTTACTGAGTGGCATTTTTGCATGGATTAAGTTGATTAAACTAACCAGGAAAACCATTAACCCATATTCTGCTAAGGTCTTGAATTTGTATCATTTTCGGATATTGTTTGGTTCTTGTGCCACATTGGAAGGAACGGATTTTGATTTTGATTTTAATTGAAAACTTTTTGAGATATTGACGTTTTATAAAAAAATTCAGTAAGTGAGACAATAGCAACAAGTGGCCCCGTGTGAATTTATTCTGGGTCAGTTTGTTTATCATGTTTTTCGGTTATATGCTTTAATCTGAATTCAATGTTTAAATGTTATAATGAAAGTTACTTGTATCCAACAATCATCAAATCTCTAAAAATCAATCAATTGAAACTTCTATAGTACTAGCCCAGGCTGGAAGTTTAAACAAATATTTTATATTTTATACATTTCTATGAAGAACAATATAAGTTTCTCCCCTTACCCTTTCACCCACTATCAAGCAAATAATAAGTCTGCTCAAAGATTTATATTTTTTAAAATTTTAAACATAATAAAGAAATGTAATGAGAAACATAGTCTATATGATCCATACTGTTCTTGGTATATAATTATGTGAAACATACGTGAACATTACTTTTATATACGAACATTATTTTTCATGCTTTTTAAAAAGAATTTAACAATACTAAGTACTGATTATATACAATAACTTAAGTTGTAACTTTATTAATTAAAGGTTAGGCTATGTTAAAGAAGACTTTCTATAAACACCCTACGTGAACTTTGTACTTCCGCTTCACTTATTGCATAACTATCTTTGCATGACTGTATACGTCAGGAGTGCTTGGCGGCGCTCTAACATGTCTATTTTGATTAAAATATATTCGCCCTACACTGGATTACAGTAAATGACCGTTTGGCTATTACATGCCCCTTACACAAATTATGATGTCAGCTTTAGGCAATGATTACGCTAACGGTACATAATGTCAGTTTCAGGCAAGGGTTACCCTAACGGTACATAATGTCAGCTTTTGGCAATGATTACCCTAACATGGATACACCGTCTCTTTACCTAGGCAGGAGACTATCGTCCACTCTATAGCATAGGAAGTTTAATGTATTGTTCCCTCGAAATGCTCTTTATGTATTTCGGAACTCAAAATTATAGGTTTTTTTCGAGTTTAAAGTAGAAGTCATAATCCGTAATATAGACTCTCAAAATTTCAGGGATATTGGACAAACATGTGCTTTAAAAAAACAGTATGAAATGTATAAAAACCGGGTTTTTCGAATGTTTCGGTATTTTATTTTCAGAAAATTATATTGCTTTTCTAAGGTTCCATGTCATATTTAAAGAAAATCTTGAAAATAGGCTAACTAATGTAAAGTTTTCAAAATAAAGTTTTACTTTATGATACATACAACGTCTTTGATAGTTGATGCTAAAAATAGATACCATGTATAAGGAAATATAAATAGCATAGTTTATTTGGTAGTTTTCACGTTCCATTAACCTAAGACTTGCTTCAACTATCCCATATCTCGTGGGTGGGTTTTTGTGTACACCATTGCTAACTATTGTACTATCGCTAACCAACGGTTATGGTCTTAAGCCGCCTTTATGGAATCAACGAAGAACGTGGTTTTGAATTCTAAAATGACTAGTTTGGCGTATTTTGTAAGGTACTTTTTAAAGAGTATCCTTTCAATGGGACACCATATACCGCACCTCAATTTCCACGCCAACAAATCAATTGGTCCATAGTCGCTTCAGTATTCACAGCTAATCTCTATATCTAAACGTCATTCCCCTATGCACATGCACTATAAACTATAATAAACATTATTGAACTAAATGTGAACAAGTCAAATGATTGTGAAAGCTAGTGAATTTACTTTCAGAAAAGATAATAAGATATTTAAAAAACAGGACAAAACTGCAATCAACAGTTTGAGGGATGTTCATATTTTGCATTTCCAGCTACTTAAATCTAAATTTTTAGACATCTGGAACTGGAACAACTTTTAAAATTAGATCAGGGGAAATAATTAGCCTTTTTTTGTCAAAGGGCAATATTTTTTGTTAATTATTTCTTTTTCTTTATATTTTGCCGTTAAATTTTATATAATATAATATGTACCTCCATTGCTACTCAAATTAGAAAAAAGACAAAAAACATTTAATTATATTTCGACATTGTAAATATAAAATACGAAACACCTCTTTTGCTACTTACTTGTTTTCATTTGTACGCATTTACTTTAATATACAGTACACAATATGATCATTTTAAGAAAATTTTTGAACAGCCTTATTATGAAGGCTTGATGATTGTAAAGAAAAGATTAGACAGCCTAGAGCAGGGGTCGGGAACCTTTTTGTCTGAGAGAGCCATGAACACCACATATTTTGAAAAGTTATTCTGTGAGACATACATTATGTTTAATATTAACAATTAAAGTAAATGTGTGCATTTTGTGTAATTTCAACACTAAAAGTACAACAATTACGTCTCTGAATTCTTTTTAACAACACTGTTATGCTGTTGCTAATCAATGATGAGTATTTCTTACCATTAATAATTAATGTAACTTCTGGTGCTGAAATGCAATTATTATGTAGATCAAAGGAGTCTAAAGAAAAACAAATTATAATCGAACATTTGTCTGCGAGCCAGATGCAGCCATCAATAGTGCCACATCTGGCTCGCGAGCCATAGGTTCCCGACCCCTGGCCTAGAAGACCTAGGTTTATAACCCCTTCGACTAACAAATGGCTCACCGCCTACCCTTTCGACCTTCTCGGAATAAGCCGTTAAGAGTCAAATTTAAATGTAACATAAACTTTCCACACGTGGTTGTGTTTACGTTTTAATGAGACATACAAATCGAGCTGAAGAAACATTAATTATAAACGAGAAGAAATATAATAAGAAATTACTCATCCATGAGATATTACCAAAAGTTAATTATAAACGAGAAGAAATATAATAAGAAAATACTCATCCATGAGATATTACCAAAAGTTACTGGAAAGTTTGTGCCTGGTGTCATTCTACACGTTTACTATATTATTTTTTTCGCGCCTATATTCGCAGAATCTTTGTTTAAACGTGTTTATTTCTACGTACGCTTCGGAATGGAAGGGGGGGGGGGCGGGGTCCGAAATGTAGATAGTCCTACTGGGAGGGGAGTAGAGAAATACTAATATCACTTTTTGTGTACATAATATATGTATGGACCTTCATTCTAAATACTTCTGTCATTTCCAAGTGATCTTATGCAATACACTGGATTTTCTCACATGGTTAAGATAATCTACCACTAAACATAATTGAAAACTTGCAATGAAAAAGAAACAGGACTTTATTTTATTAGCTAGGACAAGATCAGAAATAAAAGAATACAAAACCATTTTGAGCATTAAAAATGTGACATTCATTTTTTTTTTTGTGGCAAAAAATGAATATCGACTAGTTGTTTGTCTGCTCGATGAATGAAAGAGAACGTTTAAACTGTCATACAGTAAGAACTTTGCATTTTCCAAAAATATTTTTTTTCTATAATAAATCTAATTATAATAAGTCTAAATTATCACTGCGTCATCATGATATTTTACGTGCATAATAAACGAAGTTGGAACAAATGAAATAAAGGAACTTTTATAATTGCTCGTTTTAGGATTTAGAGTTCTTTTACAAACACATAAATATATTATATTATATAAAATACTTCTTTAACTTTTTAACGTTGTTTTTTTTTTACTTCTCCATCAAATTATAATATACCAATAAAACATTAGATAACCTGTAAGTAACACTTAAAATAAATTTATCTTTTCAAACTTTTTTGTACATATATAAGCTACACATCTAATTTTTTTTGTCCTTTTTGTTGATAAAATGATGACCAGCTGGTGATGAGCTAGTAGGCCTACTGCAAACTGTCAGGTAAAATTTAAACTCTGTGACTTCTTCGTAATTTTTAAGAATGCCTGGACAACAAGGAATAAAGCTCGAGCAAAACGAATACGTTTTATTAACATCAATCAGATTTTTTAAATATTTTATATATTTGTATAAGTATAAGTATATAGCTTTTGCAATCACGTGACAAAAAAGCACGTGTCGTTTGTTTACTTAGCTTAGTGGTGACAAATAGCAGCCGTATTACTATAGGCTAAAGAAGGTTTTAATTTTAAATATCATCATTTCAACAATGTATCGTAAAAATATATAAAACACTGTAATGCGATGAAAGTTAACATTAAAAGCTATAATTTAAACCATTAAAAATCAATATAATAGGTTCCGTAAGTGCCGAATATTTAATTGAAAATGTCGATTATCGAAAGTTAGATAAATTAATATCTAAAAGTTAAAGTAAAGCATAAGGCAGTCTGTGCAATATGTTTCACAAGAGCTATTGAAAAACTATAAAAGCCTTAAATCTTGTTTACTTTGTGGACGGACTAATAAGGATTAGTATCAAAGTTAAATAGTAAAATGTATGCATACAAATTGCTTCTATTTTGGGTGTAAAATAGGCATGTTAAAAAACAATATTATTCAACACAATCACCATCATGGCTGCTATTTACTTAGTTACGTCATCTGGAAACCTAAACCACGCCTATGCAAATGCTTTATTGTAATACGTTTATATAATTTTTAAAATAAAAATATTTCGAATTTTGAAGTTTAGAAAGTAATTAACATATAATATGGCCTTTGACATAAAAAAGCATTGTTTTCGCCCTTGATTAGATTTTGCAGATACAATGTACTCCAATTGTTTAAATTTTAATATAAGAATCAGGACATGTATAATAGTTATATTTTTTTCGTCACTAACTCTACTATAAGCTATTAGCTAGGCCTATGTTGCTTATATTATCTAATATATAAAATGTGTTAGAGTGTCTGCAAATCAATCCTTTTATTTAAGTAGAATGAGTTGAAGACTCGTGTAGAAGACTTAGAAAATAGATTTTCAACGAGGGCGGTAAGGAAGTATGGGAAGGGGGTGGAGTTGATGAGGTTTCTTGGGACGGTAAAGGAAGGGATGGGGGCGTTGTAGCAAAAGCAGACGTTGATAACGTACTTAAGTTAATTAGGTCACATTTATTAATTAATAATTTAAAATGTAGATATTAATAATATATGTTTTAAATTCATTTAGCAGTAATGTTTAACTAGATAAGTCGACAAAGAAATCGATTGTTCCACTATTGAGCACAATTGCTACTGAGTTGTTGTGATAAGAGAAATACAAACCAACTAGTAATGTTGCTCTATTTATAGATAGTATATCATGGAATAAGAAAGTAGGCGGGGACGGTATTTATTACGGATAAAATGAGGCGTGATGCTAAATATTTGCTATTACAAAACACATAATAATGTGGATGACAATGTGTAGATGAATTATGTAGATTAACTTTTTGATCTTGAATAAGTTCAGTTTTTAATGACTTTGTGAAAATGCATATTCAAATTCAGGACTACGAAGGGTCACGGCATTTTACGGCAAGGGTCTAAGGCGACTTAGAAATGTTAGCTTCAAGGATTAATGCAATAAGAAATTATGTATTTTCTGTTTGTTTACTTTGCCTCTTGAGTACGAAGCCAAACATATTCCTAATGGGATTTAGGGTTAAACTTAACATAAAAATAAATTGAATCTCATTATTCCTTCCACAGCTAATGTTAAACTGATCTTTTTGGTTTGTGTCTATGTTCGCGTACAAGAGATAGTTATAAGTTACATACGCGTCCTCCCCTTTCCTTGGTTTAAGTCTAGTCTTCAGAGTGGATTAGCATTGTGTTTTAAATGTTGCTAAGTTACTAGTTTTCCTGGTTCTTCCAGATAACCCAATACATGCCAGGTGCCAATCGGAAAGAAAGAGTACTGATTTGCTTTTTTTTGCTGCCATATTGGATACGAAAATGTTATTATAGTTCTGTTAATCTGAGCATTTTAATATATTGGTGTTATGTAGAATGTGGAAATGAAATTGTATGAATGAACTTAAACCTTTTCTTACTCGTAGAACAACCAGTAACGCAGTACACATACATTGCTCTTAAGTAAATGAACGAATAGGACCGGAAATGTTGGTACACTTTCAATTTTAAAGGTTCAAAACGCATCTTGAGATTTGTCATTAAAAACGTACACACAAGATTTGTGTGCAAATTTCATGTTACATTTAATCTGACTCTTAACGGCGTTATGTCAGGCAGGGGGAGGGTGAAGGGAGGCGGTGATCATACTTGCGTTAATTGAGGGCGGTTAGTGTGTGTGTAAGGGAAGGAGGGGGGTAGGAAGATATTTCCTCTAGTCACTGCACTGTTTTATTTACATAATTAAAGCCTTTATAAAGAGGCTGTTAAAAAATGTGTATATCATTAATACAACAATACTATTAAAAGAAGCGAATGCGTACTAATGAAAACATCCTAGTAGCTGTTACGTCCACAATCCCCTTGTGGCCAGAGCTGTGTAGATCTTGCTGATAATTCTCGTTAGTCCTAGGGGAGACTTTAATTATTAGTATTTATGTTTCAGTATTACACGAACTCTTCTTATAGTCCTGGGCACAAACTCGGTATTTGTATTCCAACATTTCCTTTCTTGGACATTAGAGTAGTAGATAAATGTTATAGTAATGTATACAACACAATAGGATAGTAACTTGACAAAGAAGCTTCAGTGTAACTGTTTATTTCAGGTGGTATGTTCAATATATACAATATATCTATTATGTACAGTTAGAATAAAATAGTGCAAACACAAACGTTCTCAAAAGAACATATTTTGAAACTCTCTGTCTTTCAGACAAAACAAATCATTAAATACTATCCGAGTGGTGCAAGGGATAGACCCATTACCAGTAGGGGTGAAAATCATGGTATCATTACAAAACTCATAACAAAAACGATAGGAACTTCCCCTATTAAATAATGAGTCGTTCCCAGACTCTGAGAATTTGAGATCAACACAGAATCCCAGCATTACCTAGAACCTTTCGTTTTCCTACTAAACGTCCTAATATTGTGTGTAGTAAGAAAAGAGAGAGAGAGGAGAATAAACATTGCGTGTTCCAATTCTTGGAAAAACAATATACATGACACGCCCCCACCCAATGAAAGAAATAATGTACCATAATTACCCAAGTAATACTCAACATGGTACATTTTTCGTACTTAACACTATCGTTTTAACAACCAACAATCAATGGAAGATTATAAGACAATTTAAGCAAACATGGCTCACTGGCACAACTAAATTATAAAAAGTGTCACTACCCAAATGTAATTGTGATTATAACGTGATGGACAAATATTTCCCCGTTAGTATTAATATTAACTAATGTCTCAACAAGTACAAATAATTCAAAAATATTCTAGTCATTCTTATTTTAACTATGTACAGTTGTGTGGATTTCGACCAAAATTTGCAAAAAGTCTTAATCTATTTAAACAAATATAACATTGCTCAAACTCTGTCAATTTTCAACAGTTTACTTCTAATATACAAACCAAAAGATAAGTAATACATAACTCGAATCAAACTATAGGTTACTTCCCCTATAAATTACAGTGTCAACTTGACATTAACAGGGTGCATACCTAAGATGATGATACTTCCCCTTTTCTCAAATATGAGGAGAAAATACGCTCTAGTTACGATTACTACAGTAATCTCAATATTAAAATGTAATCCACTATTATGCGTTTTTGGCAAATTTGAAAGTTTAATATAAAAGATTGTTCAGGGTTGAATGAGTGCCCACCTTTAGGTACCTTTGTTTCCCTCCATTCCCGGATATATGGAATATATAACAACCTATATACAACATAGTGAATATCCACTAGTTTTTCCCATTCTATTACCATGATATAACAATTTAGCAATAGATTTCCAATATTATCTATTAATTTATACCAATTGATATTACATCTCTTTCTAAGATAAAAATTGTACATATTATTATTTAGTTCCATTCATTAACTAAAATAAAACAAGATAATAAATCAACTAGCTCAAAGTTTTCCCACTTAATTGCATGTGATGACAATTACTTTTATCCATCCATATCAAGTAAATACGTGCATATTATATATTTATTGCATCATGCATCAACATTTAAATGGAATTTCTTTTCCATAATCAAATGAATTTAAAATATATCAGAACATCAATATTATACATGATTATAAGAATTATTAATACTTTCAAAAGACTTGACTTCTGTATGATACAAGTATTCTATAGGTATTCCATAATCAAAATTCAAACGAATGATAGGTTATCATGACACATTCTTAATGAATAAGTGAGATGATCTGAAAAAGAAGTATGGGTTACTCAGTCAATCATGTAGCACCCGAGATAGAGTATCAGCTGTGACGTTGTCCCTACCCCTCAGGTGTTTTATGTTTAAGTCATAGGCTTGGAGGAATAAGCTCCATCTAACAAGCCTCTGGTTTTGCTTGACCCTGGAGAGAAAAGTCAGAGGGTTGTGGTCGGTCAGTATTTCTATCGGGTACCCAGAGCTGTTTACATAGAAATCAAACTGTTTTAACGCTAGGATCAACCCTAAAAGTTCCTTCTCACTTGTATTATAATTACGTTCATGGATATTGAATTTCTGTGAGTGGTAGCACACCGGGTGCTCCTCTCCGTGGTCATCCTGCTGAGTCAGCACCGCTCCCATCCCAGTATCGCACGCGTCTACTGCAATTTTAAAGGGTCTATCAAAACGCGGGGTCACCAAAATAGGTGCCCTGGATAATCTTAACTTCAACTCATCAAACGCCTTTTGGCACTTGTCAGACCAAACAAAGCGATTGTTCTTCTTTAGTAGGTCAGTTAAGGGGCAAGCTACCGTAGAAAAGTCCTGGCAAAACTTACGATAATACCCGGCCATTCCAAGGTAACTACGGAGTTGTTTCCTTGTCTGTGGCACTGGGACATTCTGAATAGCTTCTATTTTAGCATTTACTGGTTTAACCTTTCCACCACCCACTACATGTCCAAGATACTCGATAGTGGCATGTCCAAACTGACTCTTAGCCAGGTTTATTGTCAAATTGGCGTTATTCAGTCGTTCAAACAAGTGTCGTAGTTGACTGACATGTGTCTTGAAATCTGTACTATACACCACTATGTCGTCGAGGTAGGCATTACACTGGAAGATACCGCGAGTGAGGGTGTTTATAAGCCTTTGAAACGTCGCAGGGGCATTACGGAGTCCGAATGGCATGACCTTATACCTGTAAAGTCCGTCAGGTGTCACAAAGGCGGATACTTCCTGTGCCCGTGGCGTCAAAGGAATCTGAAAGTACGCGGAGAGAAGATCAATTTTTGTCACATACGTCGCATCACCTATCTTATCAATGAGGTCATCAATACGAGGAATGGGATACGAGTCAGTCTTTGTCAAATTATTTAATTTCCTAAAGTCTGTACAAAACCGCAATGTGTTGTCGGCTTTTGGTACCAACACACAGGGTGAAGACCATTCGCTATCACATTCTTCCACTATGTCATTTTCTAACATATACTTCACCTCTGCTCTAATATGTTCAAGTCTGATGGGGTTAACTCTATATGGATGCTGTTTAATTGGCCTGGCCCCTCAGTTAATACTACATCGTGTTCTATTAGATGTGTCCTCCTGGGAACATCTGTAAACAGTGACTTATATTCATGTACCAGCTCAATAATCTTCTCCTTATCTTCTACCGGAAGATGTTCTAGCCTTGTATCTAAACTCTTAAGGGCATCGGTATTATTAAGTTTACTTTCTGCAAACTTATATTCTATCCTAGATAAATCCGTCGGGACCCTAGCTAATGAAATCATGGGGACCTCCCGTGGTTTACTCTTTTCCCTGGAAACATAGGGCTTAAGCAAATTAATATGGCATACCCTCTGCTTTTGTCTCCGGTCAGGAGTCTTTATCAAATAATTGACCTCGCCAAGCTTTGACTCTATCTCATAGGGTCCACTAAACTTTGCACTTAAAGGCTGATTTTGCAAAGGTAGAAACACAAGAACTTTGTCACCTGGTGCAAAAGTTCTAGCTGTAGCTTTACGGTCATAGTTCTGTCTCATACGCTCCTGCATCTGTGGAAAATGAATCTTCACATGGTTAAAAGCATGATAAAGCCTATTTTTAAATTTATCTACATATGACAAAAGTCCAATCGGTTCACTGTCCGTTAGCCAAGTTTCATGTAGAAGTTTCAACGGACCTCTGACTGAGTGTCCATACACAAGTTCGAATGGGCTAAACCCCAGGGATTCCTGAGTGGCCTCCCTTGCAGCGAACAGTACATAAGGCACACCCTTATCCCAGTCTTTCTCGTTTTCATAACAGTACTTTTTAAGCATCGATTTTAATGTCTGATGAAACCTTTCCAGAGCTCCCTGGCTCTCAGGATGATAGGCACTTGATAGCCTATGGCTTATCCCTAATTGTTCCATGACTTGTTTGAAAATGTTCGAAGTAAAGTTAGTCCCCTGGTCGGACTGTACTGTCTTCGGTAGGCCATAACGTGTGAAGAAATTTGTCAGGGCGTCTACCACCTTCACTGTTGTTATGTTCCGCAACGGAATGGCTTCCGGGAAGCGAGTGGATGAACACATGACTGTGAGCAGGTATTGAAAACCGGCTTTTGTTTTCGGCAACGGGCCCACGCAATCAATGAGTATATGACTGAATGGTTCGTCGAACGCTGGTATCGGCTGGAGTGGAGCGACAGGAATTCGTTGGTTAGGACGTCCTACCATTTGGCATACGTGGCAAGTCTTGCAGTATTGTTCGACATCTCTTCTCAGTCCTGGCCAGTAGAAGTAAGGGAGGATACGGTGGTGCGTTTTCCGGACTCCCATGTGACCAGCGAAAGGAAGATCATGCGCCATACGCAGTATATCTTGACGATAGCACTTAGGTATTACAATCTGGTGAATACTGTCCCACTCGTTTGTACCTGAGTTGAGCGGTTTCGACTTTCTCATCAATACTTCATCTTTCATGTAGAAACATTCCGCCATTGCATCTGCAGTCTTTTCGTCAACAGCTTTCATTCTGAGTTGCATTATTACTTCGTCATTCAATTGTTCTCTCACCAATTTCTGCTTTGGTGACAAAATGTTATCGTTCTCTGTTGCATCACCAGTTGTTAGTTCAGCAAAGAACGTAGCACTTAAATCGATGTCAGGTGTTTCTGTTATCACTGTTTCATTCGCATGTGTGTCTTCAGAACAGACAAACACATCTTTCGTTGCACTACACGGCGTAGCAGGAGTCTTTACCGACTTCTTTTTCTGCATTGCTCTTGTCAGTGCACATGTTGGGCGTTCATTGGCAGGACGTAGGTTTTTGTCCTCCGCCATCTTTGTCTCCAACACTTTAACCATGGGCTCGACAGTGACTCTGCCGCCCATAATGTCATTTCCTAATATCATGGAAACGCCTTTGACGGGTAGTGCGCGCCACACTCCCACTACGATGTTACCTGTAAAAATATCCGACTCGAGTTTTATTCTGTGCAGTGGAGCTTCCACAGCCTCCATACTAGCACCTCTCAGCACAACAGACTCACCGGTACTGGTGGCATCTGTTAACGGCACACTGCCCTCCAGGATCACGCTGACAGCAGAACCCGTGTCACGTAATATCTGTATTTTCTTCTTGCTGAGTACATCGACTTCTGTCGACACTGTCCCCTCGTAGACAAAGGGTCGAAAATCGGATAGGTCGTCCTCTTCCGGGACTTCAGGAACCATCTGTTCCTCACGGCCTTCTGAAAGCATAATAGATTGAGTACAGCTATTCTCTTTTACCTTAGATAGACTGTTCTCAAAAACCATCGACTCCACAACTATGGGCGATGCCGGCCGCATTTCTTTTGAGTTTCTTGACCCTGTGTTGCACACTTCTTCTGTCTGCTTGCTATCTTTCTGCACTCTGGCACAGTGTAGAATAGCACCTTGCTTCTTGGTAAGGATCCAACAATCTTTCTTCATGTGGCCCTGTTTCTTGCAATTGAAACATACCACCTTTGCTTTATTTACATCTGTCTGCTTCCTGAAATGAACTAAGTTACTATTATTATTTACACCACTGTTCTTATTATTGTTTTCACTTGTCTCTTTTGGTTTACTAGCCTCCTTGGACTCTGGTTTGTGCACTTTGGGTTTGTCAGCATAATATGGCTTTATGCTGGCGTGAATTATGGCATAGTTATCTGCCAATCTAGCAGCTTCATGCACATCTTCAACCCCTCGGTCTGAGATGTGGGTTTTAATATCCACTCGAATACAATCATTGAATTCCTCAAACAATATTAGGTTCTTGAGTTTATCAAACTCACTTACATTCTGTGACCTTAGCCACTGTTCTAACATTTTCTCCTTTTGTCTCAAAAAGTCTACATGAGTTTGATCATATGCCTTCTTTCTGTCTCTAAATAGCTTTCTATATTTTTCTGGTGTCAGGGAATAACTTTTTAGCACCCTATCTTTGATTACTTCATAGTCATTTATTTCCTCGGGTGTTAAACTCAACACTACGTCCAATGCTTTTCCTTTGTTGAGAGTTGACCTTAACAATAAAGCCATCTTATCATCAGGGAACTGATAATCTACAGCTATCCTCTCAAAAAGCAAAAAGAAATCTTGAACATCTTCTTCTCTGAATATAGGCAAGTGTTGCTTCATTGCGCTAATATCCATACCATTGCTGTCCCTACGATGGTCAGGTCTGTTCATGCGTGCCATCTCTATCCTTTCTCTGCTTTCAATCCTAATTCTTTCATTTTCCCTTTCAGTTTCTATCCTCATTCTTTCCAATTCCATTCTCTTCATAGCTAATTGGAATTTTAGGTTTTCACTCAACCCTTCATCTTCTTCATTGTTTGATGATCTAGATGACATATTTCTTACCTCGTCTCCGTGGGCAATTACCTCGCCCCCACCGGGAGCTACATAACCTTCATTGATATCGTTCTGTCCCACTTCAACTACACTACCAGTGTTCATGGCATTCTGCCCGTTCAAACATGTCATAATTTCTTTGGTCAAACGATTACGATTAGGTCTTGCCTGTCCTGCCTCAATCCCAAAGGACTCAGCTAATTCTTTTAGTTCAGCAAATGACATGGCATTAAGTTCCTCACTTGATATATTCGAAGCCATAGTATAGCGTTCGAAATATTTGTTATAGTAGAGTAGTATATATTGTATAATAAAATATAAAGTTCCAACTTACGATTTGTCCAGAAATTTGCACAATATAATATTAAACACTTCGTGGAATCTTCACACTTCTCAAGGAATAAAAACGCAAACCAGTTCTCTCCTCTTTTTTAAAAAGAATAGTTTCACAGTCCTAAAAACGAAACACAAATATGCCGCTCTCAGTACTACTAATGTCACAAAATATTTATAGGTCAGCTAGATCAAGAAAAGTAGAACTCAAATCTACCGAACGAGACTACCAAATCTTGTCAATCCTAGGTCAGGAAAAGTAGAACTCAAATATACCGGGCGAGACCACCAAATTTTGTTACGTCCACAATCCCCTTGTGGCCAGAGCTGTGTAGATCTTGCTGATAATTCTCGTTAGTCCTAGGGGAGACTTTAATTATTAGTATTTATGTTTCAGTATTACACGAACTCTTCTTATAGTCCTGGGCACAAATTCAGTATCTGTATTCCAACATTTCCTTTCTTGTAAATTATGGTAGTAGATAAATGTTATAGTAATGTATACAACACAATAGGATAGTAACTTGACAAAGAAGCTTCAGTGTAACTGTTTATTTCAGGTGGTATGTTCAATATATACAATATATCTATTATGTACAGTTAGAATAAAATAGTGCAAACACAAACGTTCTCAAAAGAACATATTTTGAAACTCTCTGTCTTTCAGACAAAACAAATCATTAAATACTATCCGAGTGGTGCAAGGGATAGACCCATTACCAGTAGGGGTGAAAATCATGGTATCATTACAAAACTCATAACAAAAACGATAGGAACTTCCCCTATTAAATAATGAGTCGTTCCCAGACTCTGAGAATTTGAGATCAACACAGAATCCCAGCATTACCTAGAACCTTTCGTTTTCCTACTAAACGTCCTAATATTGTGTGTAGTAAGAAAAGAGAGAGAGAGGAGAATAAACATTGCGTGTTCCAATTCTTGGAAAAACAATATACATGACATAGCTAATAAGGTGTTTCTTTCATTTCATTAACAATGTAAAAACATTTATTATTTGTATTCCTGTTTTGAATATTTTATTTCTGAATTTGAGAAGTGCTATAAGCTTTTACATTTCTGTATTCAAATGAATGCTATTTGTATAACAAAAAGAATAATTAACTATTAAAAAAAACACTACGAAATAAAAAAAAGGCTGACTATCTTTCTTGATTTGATTTTGAATTGACTCCAGATGCTAAAATGCATATTTAAGTAGCTTGAAATGCATTATGGATTTTTTGTGTGTAACAACCTATTATGTATTCATTGTTATTTTAAGCATAGAATTCAGTTTGTTTGTTGAATGCACTCTAAATCCCATGTGAAGTCTAAGGAGAAGTAAAATTAAATGTTCATTATTTAAACAACTTTTCTTTGTGTTTATGCTAATATCCAGCTATGTTTACCATTTTTGTTTCAAACCTATGAAAGTATTTTAATATGATTATAACAAAAGGGTTGGTTTAACACGCAGTGAAATTCAAATGTGTTTTCTTTATTTCTAAAAGGAAATATTCTCTTAGAGCTACATCATTTCAGAGCAGCGATTTAAATACAGACATAAAAAACTTGTTAAAATTATACAACACGTCCTTACAATGATCGACAGGAAAGACGCCATTTATAGACATATACTTACATTTGGTTACTTACAAGTGACACATTAAAAAAATTATAAGTTTTCAAATATTATTGTACACTTTCCATTTATTTATTTTTTTCTTTTCAAATAAATTGCATGTTGGTCGTGAGTTTAGTAGGCTTACTCCAAACTGCCAAGTAACTGTATCATTCTACGTAACTTTAAAGACGGAGAAAAATACAAAGGATAAAACTGAAACAAAACGTTCACATCTAAAAGACTAGAGTTACCGTTCGGTTACTTTTTTTTCACCATTTGCAAAGCAAAGCGTGCTAAAAAAACATTTTTTTTTCAAAGTCACTAAACGCAAAAATACATAATCTAGTAGTGTAATATAAAATGTTTAAAACATTAAATGTCATAATTATATCATGAGGAGAAAAACGTTTCAAACTTTAAAATAATATATTGAATCAAATTTAGGATAACGCAACATGACTTTGATAATAATTATTATGTATATATTGCTTGTGTCCATTACATTTAGCATTTTCAGTGAGCTCTTGGCAAAAATTGCAAGGTAGTTGTATACAATGTTTACCTATACATGTATAGGTGATTAAGGTAAAGTTACATTACTTGAGAGAGAAAGGTATTTAAACTCTTTTTAAAAGACACTTTTGTCACATAATCTCTCAGATGTTCCACATAGAAGGCGCTACAGATTCAAACAAAAGTGTGCAGAGATATAAAGTTATAAAAATGTATATTATAATATATGGTTTATGTCCGTTTTTTTTTTCAAAATTATTTTATAGACCTATGTGTAGACGTGGTTAGACAGTGGTTCGACGTTCTATAGTATTTCTTAAAAAAAATAATTAAACGTGAGTAAACACGAAATAAAAAGATGTTTACAATGTGCAGTTGGAGGGAACAATTAAAAAATAAATGAAAAAGTTAAAACTGAAATTAAAATGAGAACTTTGCATATAAAATAATTTTTATATATTCTAGCTTTAATGCCGTCTCCATGGAAATGTTTTATGTTTTATATTTACTTAGTAAACCAAGTTGGAAAAACTTTTTTTTAAAAACATTTTATAATAGTTTCTTTTGTAAATTCGCTTCCTTACTTCAAACATACTGAATTGTATATATTACATAGCAAAGTCCATGTGGAATTAGTTAATGGTATATGTATACTCATTTGTTACATAAAAAAGTCATGATACCTTTCTAACCCAGAATAGCAATGCCTATACAATTTCTTAGAAGAACGCACGTAGTTCAATTTAGGGTGTGTTCCGAAATTGGATCATACAAATTTTATTTATGCATAAAGTTTATTGTTTTTTTCTGTTTTCTTATTCACAAATGATTAGCTTTTCTAGTAAATATACAATTTATATATATATATATATATATATATATATATATATATATATATATATATATATATATATATATATATATATATTTGCTAATTTGCGTCATGTGACAAAACAATGAGGACTATGCACGTTTTATCAAAGCAAATACTGGACTACACATCTTTTAATCAAAGGATGAGGTTTTTTCTTTGTCTAATATCTCCGTTACTTGATCGATTTAGATCATGAGAGTTGGTCACTATGTAGAGAGACATAATAATATGATGAATAACACAGGGGTCATAACTCAAAATTGACCTAAATGTGACTACGTGCGTTCTTTCAGTGGAATCTTCAAATGTAAGTAAATTTATAAATAAAAATGAAAGTTTGGGTAAATGGTGTTATTAAATTGTACATTATGTCTGTGTAAATTAAATCAATATTATAAAGTGCGGACACGGCACTTTAGGGCTAACCTTAGTCTTAAATTGACTTGATTGGTCCCGGAGATGGTCTCTTGTCTTTGAAATAATAAATTGTAATGATCATATATTTTATGAATGTTCTTCTCATTTTTGTTTCTTCATATTCTCTTTTTTCTCTCTCTCTCGATCTTAATTATTAAAAAAATATAGTTTATCGCTTCTATTTTGTTAGTCTTTATTACATTAATTATGAATTATTTATCTGTAGATACTTCTGGTCCAGTTTGCCTATGGCGGAATGTTGTCTGACTCTTGCACTCTCTGCACTTTTGGAAGACTTTCAATGACGACAAGCAGTTTATCTTCAGATAGTGTGTCCAGGACTTGTTTTTTCTTTTGTTTTCGTTGACATTTAGCTATGCTTTAAACACTTTCATATCTTTTTCTCTTTGACTCCGATGAAATCTATTTTTATGTCTTTTATAGGACCATCTCTAAATTATTCTGACATATTAGTATGTATTTATTTAAACATTATTAAAACAAATACATCTTCATTTTTTTCAAGACAGAGGATCAACATTTGAAATAAAAACTATGTTAGTTTGATTTCTAGAGCATTAGAGTAATTCTATTTATTACGAGAATTCCATCCAATCACCTTATGTCTCTCACACCTTGACGAAAGATAACTTACACCTATAGCATATTGTTTATGTTTTTTTGTGTAACTCTAATAAGCCACTTTTCCTATCTCTTCTTTTGTACTTTTTCTGATATAGAAATTAAGGAATGATTTGTTTTTACTTACTTTTCCACCGTCTTTTCAAAATGTCGAAACGTAAACTTTAGCTTCGACATGACTGTGTTGTTAGATTAAATGTTCTTGGTAAATATTGAAGTATATAAATATTTATATTTTTCTCCATTATTTTGCTCTTTTGTGGTCTTTTTTTATTGTTATGTTTTTTTCTCATTTATTTCTCTCTCTCTCTCTCTCTCTCTCTCTCTCTCTCTTGTGTTATGCTAATAGAGTTTGTCGTTGCAATTCTATTAGTCTTTTCGGCAGGAATTATTTTCTCATAGAATGTAAGTGTATGCACATATATTTATTTTAAGAAAAAAAATCAAAATTGATTAATAAAAAGCAAACCTTTCTGCCTTTTTCTGTAAAATGTATTATATTTTTATACGACAGTAACGGTTGTTTCTCGGCGTGGTGCTTTATCTATTCAAAATACTAATTTCCTAGGCGTGGATTGAAATACTCGGGCCATACAGATGACAATACTTGATCTATATAAATAACTCAAGCACTATATTCGAAACACTGATAATCATAGCACTTAATATGAGTTATATCATGTATTAAGATAAGTGTTAATAAGGCTATATTGAGAGCTTATTTACAAAGTGCGGTAAACAAAAAATTTTGTTGTTGACACATTTAAATTTTTCAACACAGTATGTTTAGAATATAGAAAATGTAATTGTTAATTAATGTATATATAAATAAGTAACGAAATGAAGTTAGTGGGGAAAATGTTAATTAAATAAAAACTATTAGATTCTTTTGAATTATAACCATTGCACCATTATGACATACTTTACCAGGTCCTGCATAACTTCTTTTCGTATTGTCACCCTTGCGGGGTAGAAAACGAGACAGTAGTTCGTATCTTGCGGGAATAGGCCTATTGCCAGCTCGCTATCTTTTAACAGTCTTAGTCAAATGACCCACTTTCCACTAATCTCTATGGAGACACACATGATTTTTTATAAAAGGCAGAGACAGTGTCATGATGTGAAATTAATTAGGCAAAGTTTAGTCCTTTTGTAATAAGTTACGCATAAGATTAATTATAATGGGCGTGTATGGGATAAATCTTTTTCCCCTACACACTCCCCCCCTCCCCTACACCCTATCCCTCTCTCTCAACCGCTTGGTCAGGGCGTGGCGTACATAAATAATCTAATGTTTCTCGCCGCCAGCACCTGTGTTACCCACCCTCGTCATCTATTGTTTGCAACAGGGAAGGGCTATGGTGTCCAGTGTTGCCCAGGGTCATGCAGCCGATTCTTGGTTGCGATACAATTTGGGCCTATTGTTTGTTTTCGCCGCACCTAGTTAGGGTCCTTTGTTTAAGACACGAGATGTATCAAGTGGGAAGATAGTAAATGTGGTGACAAACCGCCTCCCCCCAATTATTACACCCACCCATTCTAGATAGACCAGGTATTATGACTAATCCCTTTGACACTGGACACGCCTCTTGACCAATCGTTGTGTAGAGAATTGTAGACATGTGTGACATTGGTTGACGTTTTTGCCCTGGGTCGCCATTGTTAGACTGACGAGTGGACAGATAAAAGGGGCAGGTTTTACTTTGTTAGGAACAAGACAAGCCTGGACACTTCTTCTCAAAATGTTGCATGACGTTATTCCATATTGGATTTTTGCATAAATTGTTCACTTGGAATTACTGTGTTGTGAAGTCGTGCTTATATATTATTATTTTCCATGTATTGATGTTTATGTGCTTGGATAAAATTGATGTGTTGTGGACACCTTATTATCTCTATACGTAAGAGTGACTATTTAAAATAATTACGTTAATACCGGCAATAAACGTTCGACTTGTATACTTACTAAACTTAAACTCGTTTGTTCTGATTGAGTGTGCATGAGAATACGTGAAGCAAGGAAGGTAGACCGCCAGATAAAAAAGGCACGTTAAATAGAAATATCAAGCGTTGTTGATGCACCAAGTCTAGTTCAGCCAGTAGCCGTCATAGCCCATAGACAACTAACCAAGTGAGGTGGGATTATAGCGTGTGAGAAGCACAGTAACGAGTGTATCTTTCTGGCCACACAATCCCCTCATCACAGAAGTATACCAACGATTCTTTGGAATGAATAACTCTAGCTTTCAAATCAATCGAGAGTAAAATTTTGTATATATAAGACGTCTTTAACGTATCCTATACTATTATACGAGTTAAAATTGTATCCTATACTATAATACGAGTTAAAATTGTATGTATATCCTATACTATAATACGAGTTAGAATTGTATGTATATATATATATATATGTCTGGAAATTTTCTTCAAAAGCGTTCTAACGATTATCTTCATGTTTTAATGCACGACTTGTTTCACCTAAAAAAAAATCTACAGCTTTTCGGCCACATAAATAAAAATCGGAAATGATTGTTAGACAAAAATACCCATTAGATTTATCGTAGATATTGAATTTGGCCGAGAAAACATGCCATTGCACGATCCACATGTAGCGCGGCATTCAAGAGCGGTGTTTTGTTGCGTCGCAATTATGACGTTGCGGAAATACCCGTTCAACATTAACAAGAAGTTTAATTTCTTGTTTATGCTGGCTGTTTTGCGCACCGATGATAGATATAATTTAAAGCAAGACCAAGTGTAATAATTTATGTAATGCAGGGTGTGCAAACTACAGCCAGTGGTTGACTCGCGGGCTGACAAATAATAGTAGGCCTATGCGTCCCTTGAGGCTTATTTAGATTAAAACGTCCTCAATATATTTTATATTAAATTAAAAATAAAATAAAAAATAAAATTTTTACGTATAACTACTTTTTGTATACAAGACATATGTTTACGAATGTTTTATTAAATATATTTATGATTTGCTTATATAGGCCTACCCAAGTAAGATATATTAGAATATGTTAACATTGTCAATTTGAAATCTGGCAAACTAGAAAAGATGTATTCCATTCATTCGTATTTTCCTTATATAATAGTCAGACGTGTAATATACTTTTAGTTTTATTGAGGGGGAGGGAAAATTAAACATTTAATCCAACGTATTTTAATCATTTCATTTGCAGTCTTTTAAATGAATAACATAATTTCACCTTTAATTATTTAGTATTTTACTGGTGTAATGCTCACAATTTAAACAATTTGTTAAAATTTGTATTATACCATTGTTGTAATTGATATTATATTTTGCCGAGATAGTTTATTTTAAACAATAACAATTATGTAGGATATTGGATAAGGTTTACACCAAACTATATATTTTAACTTTTTTTTTAGTCAAACATTCTTTGGAATAGTACATTGAAAATAATAAATACATACTTTTTTGAAAAGGATATATTTTTACAAGTGATTTACAAACTATACTTATGATTTATATATCTGCCCAAGTAAGAAATATTAGACTATGTTAAGTCAATTTGAAATCTGGTAAACTAGTAAAAATGTATTACATTTATTCATAGACCTTTTTATTTTCTATTCAATATCAAACACACTAGTCGGCCGCTTGTTAGCTTGAATAGGGTGAGGGAGGAAGTTAAAAAAATTGACATAATTTTATAAGAGGGGTCACTAGAAAGTTTGACAGCTGTTAAAGTAGGGGAAGGGGTAAAGATGAACTAAAAATTGTAACGTAATTCACGATATTTTAAATTTAAACTTTTCATTTTCAGTCTTTTAAATACATAACATAATGACATAAATGACATATATTTCTGTTGGATTTAAAACTGACAACGCTAGCCTACATGTTTTTTTTTTTTTAGGGTTTGAAATTAGATTAAGCTGTTTGGTTTTTGCTTTTTTTCTAGCCGTTTTGCAGCAGCTGGTTTAAAAAACAAACTTTCTTTTTATTCATTGGCAGCATATTAAATAGCAAGATAATTTAACTATAAACGCGCGGCGCTATAAATAATTTAATAATTTCATATTTGTAAAACTAATCACTATTAAAGGTATTGCAATATTTGCAATAAACGTCAGTTTTTAAACATTTCATGATAATTATGTTACGTTAGTCATGTCTGTAGCAGGTATGACAGCTATAAGCAAGCTAACCTGGACTGATGACTCGCCTATAATGATCAGTTCTGAATAGCTGTTCTATGTTAGCTATATCGTATATAGACGCCTACCGAGATTATAATATGCCTACTTTATTTTTAAAAAAATTACACTATAGTCAACATTAAATCAGGCTTAAAGCTTTCAAAAATTAGGCTTAGCAGTAGGCCTATGGGGGCACGGTAGCCGAGCGGCAGCGCGTTCGACTGGAGAGCCGAAGGTCCCGGGTTCGAAACCTGGTGCAGGTTAGGATATTTTTCCCGGGTCTGAAGGGTGTCCCTGAGTCTATCCAGCTCTGATGGTTACCTGACAATAGTTAGGGTAAAGTAAGGGCGGCTGTGCATAGTGCTGGCCACACAATCACCTAGTATGCCGAGGCCACAGAAACTGACGAACGCTGCATCATCGGACATATGGATCAAATTCGGTCCGACGGGTACTTTTTTTTTTAGTAGGCCTATGGGGATATTTTACTAATTGATGAATATCCAATGCAATGGTCTTAATAACTCAGATTAACATGTAGGCATACAGTAAGAATTCAGAAAAAGCTTACTTTTAGACACCTTTTATGAAAGAGATGATTTACGAGAATTTTAAAACACAATACAGCGTCACCCTTTGGTACATGCATTTGTCATAAAGGTCCAAACGTTAAGCTTTACAGTTTGTCGGTATCATATGTTTAGAGTGCAAGATCGATGCAGTTGAAACGTTTATCTCTTTTCAGGCAGATTATATAAATCACACCTAAAATGTTGCTTAGGGGGAAATTTTACATCCGATATGAGGAAAGTAATATTGGAGTTGGGTGGAGGGCTGCATGTCTTTACACTATTAGGGCGAATAAAAAGGCCGTGGACATTTTATCTGCTTTGCTCAGACAGACCCGTCAACAGTGGCAAGTAAAGTTGGATGGCTGGCAATATAAACAAACAATATCGCAATACCAACTACATTACAACAAAAGAAGAATATGCACACCAGACGAAGAATTATATTGAGCGTCAGCCTCCGGCCAAAATATGCTGAAGGACAAAACATCTGTTTTCAAGACAAATTTCCATTTGTTTGGATCAATAAAGAAATTTTATCTTTTATCTTTCATCTTTTATACAATGAGTGCAAAAATAGAAATGAATACGCCAAAAAACATTACATAACTTTAATTTTTGTAGACGGCAAAAAAAGACAAATGCAATTTATTGGTCTGGTAAAAACGTACTTATTAAAATTTATGCACCGTTTTTTTACAGCACAATATGTTAAGGTACAAACGCCTGCTCTTTATTACCGATCGAATGATCGGTCACCTGGTACTATATATATATGTGTATATATGTCTGGAAATTTTCTTCAAAAGCGCTCTAACGATTATCTTCATGTTTTAATGCACTACTTGTTTCACCTAAAAAAAAATCTACAGCTTTTCGGCCCCACAAATAAAAATCGGAAATGGACGTTAAACAAAAATACACATTAGATTTATCGTAGATATTGATTTTGGCCGTGAAAACATGCCCTTGCTCGACCCACATGTAGTGCGGCTTTCAAGAGCGGTGTTTTGTTGCGTCGCAGTTATGACGTTTCGGGAATACCCGTAGGCTTACTACAGCAGAAAGAAGTTTAATTTCTTGTTTAAACTACTGTTGCGCACCGATGATAGAAATAATTTAAAGCAAGACCAAGTGTAATTTATGTAATGCAGGGGTGTCCAAACTACAGCCAGTGGGTAACGCGCGGGCGGACAAATGATAGTATGCGGCCCTCGCGGCTTATTTAGATTTGAACGTCTACCAATATATTTTAGATTAAACTTCAATATATTTTAGATTAAATTTTAAAAAAAAGAAAACAAATACATATTTACGAATTATCTAATAGTGAGATAATAGTTTGCCGTTTAAATAATAACAGAATTAGAAGAACTTTCACCAAACTAAAGGTCTATTTGTAACTTTCTTTTATCTGACATTTTTTGAAAAAAAACAACCTCTAAAACTTTTTTTGTGTTTAAACAATGAATAGCTGTATATAGTGTACACTGTAGCAGATTACACTGCACTGTATATAGTGTTCACTGTAGCAGTATACACTACGCTGTATATAGCATACAACGTAGCAGTATACTCTACACTGTAAATAATAAACACTGTTTTAGTATTCACTTTTTTAAAAATTCAATTAATGTTTCATTAAAAATGTGTATGATTTGCTTAAAAAGGCCTACCAAAGTAAGATATATTAGAATATGTTAACATTGTCAATTTGAAATCTGGTAAACTAGAAAAGATGTAAATTCAGTATATTCGTATTTTCCTTATAACAATAGTCAGAAGTGTAATATACTGTTAGTTTTATTGAGGGGCGGGGGGGGGGGGGGGGGAGAGAAATTAAACACATTATCTAACGAAGCCTACATATATTATGATCTTTTCATTTGCAGTCTTTTCAATGAATAACATAATTTTACCTTTAATTATTTAGTATTTAAGTTTAATGCTCAAAATTAAAAAAAAAATGTTTATCATACCATTGTTTTAATTAATCAATATTATATTTTACCGCGATAGTTTATTATAAATAGTAACACAAATGGAGGATATTAAATAATGTTAACACCAAACTATATTTTTTTACTTTTTTCGTAAAACAATGTTTGGAATAATACATTGAAAACATTGAAAATCTCTATATATAAAAAGATCGTGTTTGTGTCCCCACGGATCCCTATTGTGTCACTGACTTTTTTAGGCCTAGTCCTATATACTGTCTAATAGCTTTTCACATCTGACATGTGCCTTCTCTAGCTAAGTTGTTAACGTAGAGGACTGCTGTGCGTGCGAGCGGGTTCGATTCTCCAGTTAGACTATGCCTATTTTTTTTACCCGATTTACATTTATTCGTAGACCTTTTTAATTCCTATCAAACATATTTGCCGGCCGTAACTCATTGTTAGCTTGAATGGGTTGAGGGAGGGAGTTGAAAAAATTGACATAATTTTATAGGAAAGTTTGACAGTTGTTTAAGTTAAATAATTAATTAATTGATTGGTTATTTATATAGCGCCTCACTCCATACTAATAAAAGCATGCTCGGCGCGCTCACAAAATCGAAACGACAATAACGCTCTAAAATAGTTTTAAACAAGGTTTCGGCCGATGGAGGCACGAAACGACAATAACATTTTAAAATAGTTTCAAACAAGTTTTTTGCTAATGGATGTGTATTTGATCAATTTAGTTGAAAAGAAAAGTCTTCAAATTCTTCTTGAATGCCTTTTTTGACACAGAGTTTTTCAGTGTCTCAGGTAAGCCGTTCCACAGTGAAGGCGCCACAGATTCAAACGAGCGTACACCAATAGGGGAAGGGGTAGAAGAACTAAAAATTGTAACGTAATTCACGATATTTTAAATTTAAACTTTTCATTTTCAGTCTTTTAAATAATAATAATAATAATATTTGTAAAGCGCTGCCAACAAACATAATGTAAGCTCAGAGCGCGTTTAACATACAACTAAGAATACGGATATTACACTAGGCCAGGTGACAGAGCTAAATTGATGATAAAAAACAAGACAAAACAAATAAATGTAGCATTAACCGACTTAACCCATAAATAAGACAGTAAGTTTCTAAAGCATGTTAAATGTTATCGAAGGTAAATATTGAAATAATGAGTTTTTAAGTTCTTTTTGAAAGTAACAGTAGAGCTTGTTCGCCTCAGTTGAATGGGAAGTTGATTCCACACTTTCGGACCGGATACTGAGAAGGCTCTAAGGCCAACGGTCGTCAGAGAGAAACGGGGCTCTTCCAGAAGCGATGAGTTTGTAGAACAAAGTGTTCTTTGCGGGACATAAGGTCTGATTAGTGCCTTGAGATAGGACGGAAACTCGTATTTAAAAATGCACTGATGGCAAAGTAGCGCCACTTTATACTCAATTCTGGAGCGAGCTTAGAAGGGCAGTTCCCGAGTCTCTTTTAGACTTGCACATAAACAAACGCGCAGTACTTTTATGTATTCGTTGTAGCCTGGCGATTTAATGACATAAATGACATATATTTCTGTTGGATTTAAAACTGACAACTCTAGCCTTCATGTTTTTTTTGGTTTAAAATGAGATTAAGCTGTTGTTGTTTTTTTTTTTGTTTTTTTTGGGGGGGGGGGTTATCGGTCAAAATCTAGATATTAGACTGCACAAATAAAAATCTGCTTCGACTGTTAGAATTTAAAGCCCATGTTATTCATAGTAGAAAAAAGAAAAAAGACAAATACAATTTATTGGTCTGGTAAAGAAGTATTTTTAAAATGTATGCACTGTTGTTTTACATACACATGATGTTAAGGTACAAGCGCCTGCTCTTTATTACCGATCGAATGATCGGTCACCTGGTACTGTATATATATATATATATATGTCTGGAAATTTTCTTCAAAAGCGCTCTAACGATTATCTTCATGTTTTAATGCACGACTTGTTTCACCTAAAAAAAAATCTACAGCTTTTCGGCCACACAAATAAAAATCGGAAATGAACGTTAGACAAAAATACGCTTTAGATTTATCGTAGATAATTGATTTTGGCCGTGAAAACATGCCATTGCACGATCCACATGTAGCGCGGCATTCAAGAGCGGTGTTTTGTTGCGTCGCAATTATGACGTTGCGGAAATACCCGTTCAACATTAACAATAAGTTTAATTTCTTGTTTATGCTGGCTGTTTTGCGCACCGATGATAGATATAATTTAAAACAAGACCAAGTGTAATAATTTATGTAATGCAGGGTGTGCAAACTACATCCAGTGGTTGACTCGCGGGCTGACAAATAATAGTATGCGGCCCTTGAGGCTTATTTAGATTAAAACGTCCTCAATATATTTTAGATTAAATTAAAAATAATAACAAAAAAAAATATTTACGTATTAATTACTAGTGGGATAATAGTTTGCCGTTTAAATAATAACAGAATTAGATGATATTTCTCCAAACTATATGCCTATTTGTAAATTTTGTTTATATAACATTTTTTTGGAAAAAAAAACACGTCGAAAATAATAAAAGGAACTACTTTTTTTATACAAGACATATGTTTACGAATGTTTTATTAAATATATTTATGATTTGCTTATATAGGCCTACCCAAGTAAGATATATTAGAATATGTTAACATTGTCAATTTGAAATCTGGCAAACTAGAAAAGATGTATTCCATTCATTCGTATTTTTCTTATATAATAGTCAGACGTGTAATATACTTTTAGTTTTATTAAGGGGTGGGAAAATTAAACAATTAATCCAACGTATTTTAATCATTTCATTTGCAGTCTTTTCAATGAATAACATAATTTCACCTTTAATTATTTAGTATTTTACTGGTGTAATGCTCACAATTTAAACAATTTGTTAAAATTTGTTTTATTCCATTGTTGTAATTGATATTTTATTTTGCCGAGATAGTTTATTTTAAACAATAACAATTATGTAGGATATTGGATAAGGTTTACACCAAACTATATATTTTAACTTTTTTTTTAGTCAAACATTCTTTGGAATAGTACATTGAAAATAATAAATAAATACTTTTTTGAAAAAGATATATTTTTACAAGTGATTTACAAACTATACTTATGATTTATATATGTGCCCAAGTAAGAAATATTAGACTATGTTAAGTCAATTTGAAATCTGGTAAACTAGTAAAAATGTATCATATTTATTCGTAGACCTTTTTGTTTTCTATTCAATATCAACCACACTAGCCGGCCGCTTGTTAGCTTGAATTGGGTGAGGGAGGGAGTTGAAAAAATTGACATAATTTTATAAGAGGGGTCACTAGAAAATTTGACAGCTGTTAAAGTAGGGGAAGGGGTAAAGATGAACTAACAATTGTAACGTAATTCACGATATTTTAAATTTAAACTTTTCATTTTAAGTCTTTTAAATTTATAACATAATGACATAAATGACATATATTTCTGTTGGTTTTAAAACTGACAACGCTAGCCTACATGTTTTTTTTTAGGGTTTGAAATTAGATAAAGCTGTTTGGTTTTTGCTTTTTTTTTCCTAGCCGTTTTGCAGCAGCTGGTTTAAAAAACTAACTTTCTTTTTATTCATTGGCAGCATATTAAATAGCAAGATAATTTAACTATAAACACGCGGCGCTATAAATAATTTAATAATTTCATATTTGTAAAACTAATAACTATTAAAGGTATTGCAATATTTGCAATAAACGTCAGTTTTTAAACATTTCATGATAATTATGTTACGTTAGTCATGTCTGTAGCAGGTATGACAGCTATAAGCAAGCTAACCTGGACTGATGACTCGCCTATAATGATCAGTACTGAATAGCTGTTCTATGTTAGCTATATCGTATATAGTCGCCTACCGAGATTATACTATTTATTTTAAAAAAAATTACACTATAGTTAAAGAAAGCTTTATAGCTTTTAAAAATTAGGCTTAGCAGTAGGCCTATGGGGGCACGGTAGCCGAGCGACAGCGCGTTCGACTGGAGAGCCGAAGGTCCCGGGTTCGAATCCTGGTGCAGGCTAGGGCATTTTTCCCGGGTCTGGAGGGTGTCCCTGAGTCTATCCAGCTCTGATGGTTACCTGACAATAGTTGGGGTAAAGTAAAGGCGGCTGCGCATAGTGCTGTCCACACAATCACCTAGTATGCCGAGGCCACAGAAACTGATGAACGCTGCTTCATCGGACACATGGATCAAATTCGGTCCGACGGGTACTTTTTTTTTTTAGTAGGCCTATCCTAAAGAGGATATTATTTTACTAATTGATGAATATCCAATGCAATGGTCGTAATAACTCATATCAACATGTAGGCATACAGTAAGAATTCAGAAAAAGCTTACTTTTAGACACCTTTTATGAAAGAGATGATTTACGAGAATTTTAAAACACAATACAGCGTCTCCCTTTGGTACATGCATTTGTCATAAAGGTCCAAACGTTAAGCTTTACAGTTTGTCGTTATCATATGTTTAGAGTGAAAGATCGATGCAGTTGAAACGTTTATCTCTTTTCAGGCAGATTATATAAATCACACCTAAAATGTTGCTTAGGGGGAAATTTTACATCCGATATGAGGAAAGTAATATTGGAGTTGGGTGGAGGGCTGCATACAATGAGTGCAAAAATAGAAATGAATACGCCAAAAAACGTTACATAACTTTAATTTTTGTAGACGGGAAAAAAAGACAAATGCAATTTATTGGTCTGGTAAAAACGTACTTATTAAAATTTATGCACCGTTTTTTTACAGCACTATATGTTAAGGTACAAACGCCTGCTCTTTATTACCGATCGAATGATCGGTCACCTGGTACTAATTATATTATAAGGTACGCTATTACAAACAATATTGGAACGAATGCTAATTTATTACCTTCCTTATACACTGGAGACAATGAAATAGATGTGTTTGTGTAGATAACTATTACTTTTCATTATTTAATTATATTGCTTAATAATTATCTGTAGAGTGACGATTTTTAATTAAATTTCCTAAAAAAAATAGCTTAGGAAATTAAAGACAAAATACTTGATTTTTAATTTCAAAAAATCTAAGCAAATATACAATTATAACTACTTTTTGTAATTAGTAGTTAATTATTAATTTAATGACCTATATTAATATATATAGTGATTAAAAAATAAAATTTATTGAATATAATTGATCGACACTGTATCATACATTTTTCTATGTTATATATTATATGGTCATACTCTACCTGCCAATCAAAGTGCTGATGCAGTCAATGAACATTAAAATAAAATTAATCATGTTACTTGTGATACCCTTAACAGTGCCTGAAAATTCAAATCTTTGCTCGTAACAATTTTGTGTAAACGTAGGCTAAAGTGTTGTATATATATTGTTACGAAACGCCGTTTCCTAATTATTAATAACTGCGAAGATATTTTGAAATATATATTAATCATTGTAGTAACACTAATGTGCCATAGAGAGTTATTAGTTGATCAATTAATATCCCCAATTGTTAGTAAATAGATACTGAAAGATCCCTTCAAACATGGCGGCTCATAGCGTCTAAATTATTAACTTTTCCGGATATTAATTTAATCGATTACTAAAATGTTAATGAATATTTTCATTCAAACTTCAATTGCATCAGCAGAGTTATTGTCTCTTGGAGTGGTTACGAATACGAAATAGATTCGATTAAACGCCCAGACTGCCTTACTATAAAACGCATTGCGGCCGACTGCCGGGCCTTATTCCGTAGTATACTTGCTTTAAGGAAGCCCGCTATTATACTCTGATGTTAACTGAATGCTATAATGTTTATTTCATACGGATTATTGTGTTTTCTAATATCATGCTAATTTGGATAATATCTTTGGATTTATTATGTGTATTAACACTTCTTTTATATGCTTAGCTGATACGCTTCCATAATATTATCACATTTTTAACTTGGATTATTAACTTGTCAACCCTATAGTCTCATCCAAATTGTAAACCACTCTGTAATATAGGCCTACCCGATTAAATTCATTACTAACTTTTGACGAAGGATTAGTTTACTTTTTCTGGATCAATTGTTTGTGGTGCAGTTACAACTATTTATTCATCAACGTAATTGAATTATTTGTTCCAATTTACAACTAACTAATTGACACTGTAATGTATGGTGAACTCAATGCTATATATAATCGAAGCGCTCAGGGAAGAATAAACCAGGACCTACCTTAGACAAATTTACAAGATAATTCAAATAAGTAAATACAATTATCATACAATAATATACATTTGCTGTGCTGAATAATAATCATTGAACTGTTTACTAACACTTATGAATGATAATACTAAAATACTAATAATATCAATATATTTCATAATGGGGGCTCATGCCAAAAATACATCATACCTAAATTAATTCAAGCACCGGCACGTCATCTGAAAGAACTATAATATTAAAGTAACTGGTTGTCATAAATAGATAATAATATTGACCAGTATACTAACAACAAACTAACTTTCGGCATGTACAAAAGTGATAGATGACAACTAGTATATCGTCGATGCAATACCATATAACTGACAATTATGTAAGGATTACTAGCACATCAATAATGGTCAGGTGGTAGTGTAATAATATATACATATATATGTATAGAAACCTAGTATGCCGTGGCCACATAAAACTGGTGATCTCTGCTTCACTAGACCTATGGATCAATTACTTTACTTTACTTTACTTATTGAAACGTTGACCTGGGACCCTTTAATGAGTTTTACTTGTCTGACAGCGTAAGTTGACGTCAAGGTTTAAATAATAATGTGATATTTTTTTAAAATAATTTTCCATGTTAGATTTTTAAATATATTTGTTTTAACTAATAAACAACAATAAGAACAACGAAATATTTCAAAACGTAATAAAGATATAAATTAAAACTATATTTCTATATAGTGTAAACTGACCGTTTGGTGGTATAAATGTAAGTAGTAAAGTAAAGTATATTCGGGCCGAATTAATCCATAGGTCCGATGAAGAAGCGTTAACCATTTTCTGTGGCCATGGCATACTAGGTGATTGTGTGGCCAGCACTATGCACAGCCGCCTTTACTTTACCCCAACTAAGGTCAGCTACTCATCAGAGCTGGGTAGACTCAGGGACACCCTCCCGACCTTGGAAAAAATATTAGCCTGCACCAGCCTGATTCGAACCCGGGGCTTCGGCTCACCAGTCGACTGCGCTTCATCTCGGCTACCGTGCCCCACAGGTAATACTGTATCGTACTTAAAAATAAACATTTTTATGAGATAGAGATTGAGGTGATAAAACTTATTTGGACACATGTTATCTAAGACAGGCAATGCATACGAAGCTATGTTCTTATCTACTTGCTATGTATAATGTATGCGAGTGTAATATAAAAAAAAAGAAAAACTGAAATGACGACAATAACTATTCCATTCGATTGTTTATGATGCACTTGAGATTGACTTATCTAAGCTAAATTTAAAAATAGAAAACCCAATAATCAATGAAACGCACTTAAAAATAATTTGCATGCAGTTTGTTTTGTATGTATCTGAATATATCATTATATAGATGCAATATGTAAACCTGGCTATTATTGTTACATTTTTTAAACTAAAGGCCTACATAGTTAAGGCTGGAAGCATTGATTAAGCCCCGAGTGGGTCGGTGTATCTAAAATAAATTGAAGTTGCGCTTTAACCGTAATACACATTTCTAACCATTCCCGTTTCAAAATGTATAGCCTTTTAAACTCAACTGACAGATTCAACAACGGCCAATCATAGCATACTATACTGGCATTCGTTTGTAATTCTCAACTTCACTTTTGTCATATTTAAGATTTTTTCTTTAGCATGACGAATACAAAAAAGAATATGGGAATTTATAAGAATCACAAAATGAGTTTCTTTATTAAAATTCAAAACGAAACAGCCTCCAACAAAATTCACATAGATTTATAACCCTGTAGTTGAGAGAAATTTTGCCACTTCGGAGGCGTGGGTTCAAATCCCACCGCTGCCACCATTCTGTTGATGTGGTTATTATTATTGGTACATCAATTAGTACAATCAGTCTCTTCAGAGTGTTTCTACTACAGTTGCTGAAAATATTGGTCTCCAGTTATCAGACATTGAACAGACGAATTCACCACAATATATTTTTAACTTGTAATCAAATAAAAGAACGCATTGTTGCAGCACATATCACTTAATTTTTATTACTCACGGTTTACTCTTTACATCCATGAAATAATACTTGTAGTTATAGTAGCGATATAATACATTTTAATAATTGTCTATGAGTCTATATATATTTATACGTCCTTTCATTACAAGATTGTGAGTTAGACTAAAGAATGAGCATGGTCGATCATGTGACTATCTACTTCATATTTATTAATCAATATTCTAGGTTTTTTATTTTATTTTAATATACAAATATTGGTTTTATTCTAAGTTTTATAATTCTTACTTAATATTATAATTGATTTACATGAGTCATTTCCCTTGTATTATTACTTGCACCATAGCAACGTGTACACATAATACATCATAATATTATTAATGTCTGAAAAAAAAATGGGTAGTGTGGGGGGTTATTTCGACTCTCAAGAACAAGCATAACTATGTAAAGCTGTGAAAAGAAGAAATGTGAGAGGGACAGACTAACATCGTGAAGATAATATTAAAATGTTAAATTTGGCTTAGAATGTATATCTATAAGCCGATATATAAACTTAACGACTTATTAAAAAGTTAATAAGACAGCCAACGACTTTTCAGGCAAGTAATATTTACCTATTTTGAAGTCTTTCCAACAACGTAGTCATTTACATATGACATCCTTCCATCCTCAAGGTCGATGGAACAGTGTCACTTTCCTCTGCCCCTCGCATTTCTCCTTGCTCGCAGCTCTTCACTCCTTGAGGGTGGTTTCTGCAGCTTCAGTGCCCTCGCGCACCTTGGACCGACAGGAGGTGCGTCCCTCAGCAAGGCCCTCCCACGTTTTGTGGTTAATGTGTGCCAGTATAAAGTCTTTTTTGCAGACGTCTTTAAAACGTAGGCAAGAGCGACCTCTTTTTCTTCCAGAATCAGTCTCTTTCTTGTTCCAGCTGCCAGCTCTCCATACAGCAGGGCTCTTAAGATACGTTCCGGACCCTTGCTTTCGACATGGCCTATCCATCGCAAGCGCCTCTCACTTAGGATTGAGTTCATATTCAGCATATATTAAAATGGGCATTTAAGTAAATTTAAGCGCAGTTAGTATCTTAATACAGATATTGTTTAAACTTACGTAACACAGCTAACTAATAGCGGTCTTTTAAATATATATATATATATATTTTGCTTTTACGTCCAAGGCGTAAAGTGAAACAGAGATGGGTCAAAGAGAGCATATCAGGACCATGTCCAAGACATAACAATCATTTCATAGTGTACGGTTGCAGCAGTTACATGAACTTCACTATTTCGGCCCTGTGGATGTCCCCTTGAATCACTAACGTGGTGGCTAAACTCCTAGACCTGTACTGTCGCCCAGTACCACTAATACAGGGCTATAGGCCTGGGAATCCAGGCTCGAACTGAGGCAGACAATTTATTGCGCATATTTCTTCATCCCCACCAACTCTCGATGGACTTCGCCTGTGCAATGAAATATCCGATGCGCAACATGGGTTGTCACCGTCCCTTGTGTTACCCTCCGGTGTAGCCTTAATGAGAGCGTGTCAGCTTTTTACACTTTGAATCCCATAGGTACTGTGGCGTAAACGGATATAAATAAGTTTATCTAATTTGTATATATTATTAGGCATTTACTTTATTATATACTTAATTCCATACAGTTTTCTTTTGATACAGTACTTCTGTTTTTTTTTATTCTTGATAAATATATTTTTCCTGTCATGAGGAAGGTCGTAAGTGTTTACTTGCAAACAAACTGTTTTTATTGCTCAAGTCTTAGTTGTTTTCTGTCTATAAGAAACGTACTTTACACCCAATGATTATTAGGGGCTTTTCATTCAATATCTCAATAAGCACATCAACATGTCGTAATAGTTCAGAGAAGCAAAGACCGCATTGAAATGTGTAGATTTTACGAACTGTGTTAAAAATTTTTGAATTACACCACAATATTATATATAGCCTACATTATATAGCCTACTTTCTATGGTCTATACATATTTATTAGAAAGTTAAATGAATACAAACAATAATGAAAACAAATGTTTTTTGGGAGTTAAATGCTATTTTATTACTAAATTTGCATGTGACCAGGTCATGTGACGTTAGTTGAACTAAGCTCTAAAAATAAATATTTACGTGGCAGCCGAGGTCATCTCTAGAACAAAATATATAGTCAAAAGTTTATTTCATTTATAACCACTGGGTGTGTAAGATCAAAGATAAGATTTTGACTTTTTAAGTTTGTGTAAGTAAAGTGTAAATCAAGTTTAGGTTTCTAAATTCAATGTTAGTATTTACTAGGATTTAATATCGGTAATCTTTTTTTTTTAATATAACTAACATGAATTCAACGCCTTTATGTATGTTTTATAACGAAATTTGTACTGCTTGGAAAATACAATTGATTTAAAATACTTTTATTTCAAGCTTAGACGTGTGTAATATTTATGCGCTTAAATATTCACATTTAAAAAAGAGTATCATATTTATAGAGGGGCGGCCGGCAGCACCCACATGTCTTTTTACGATATATGGAGAGATTACGTCCCGAGCATCAAGTGTGATAGTGCATTTAATTAAACATTATTATTTGATTTCACTTAATTGTGTCACTATAGTTAATCTTTGCAGGCTCGTGGTTTGTTTTATCCAAGTTACATATAGTGGGGGATATGTTTCTGTCTCATTCTGCTGTCAGCCGTTGTCTATAAACGGGTGTCCTATTTGTAGTACTGCGATTTAATCTGTTAACAAACTTTATAATTTGTTCATTGATAATCATTTGGTTGGATTTGTTTTTATAATTCCAATTATGCATAAGAAAACAGACATTGATTGAATGATTCAATGAAGATTCTGGTGTAACTTAAAATTTTGAAATCATATTTTAATTTAAATCCAACGCAACGATAACAATAAATATCTTAAGGAGATCAAACGATTAAGTGAAATATAATCCGATACATGTAAACAAAATATACATGAAACATGGACATAAGCGTTGGTTTAAATTAGAGGCACGAGAGGGTTAAACGCTAGAAACAGCGTCCAGCCTGCTTGAAATTATAGATCAGACTGCTTCTTAACACAACACTTAACTCTAAACTAAAAATTAAATACATAAACTTGGGTAGATGTGACTTTGCGTGTTACCTTTCATCATCATCACCATTATCGCTTGCTACACTTTTCGCACCATAGCCATAAGAGTTCACAATACACTGATGCCTTGAACAAGTCTTTCCATCTGTCCTCAAGAATGACCTCTTATCTCGTCTTCTGCATCCAAGTTTCGAAACCAGCCGTTACGTTGTCAACTTCTATTTCTCTTCCCTTGGGGGTTCCATGATGATGACTATCTGGTGGTGTTAGAAGTCGGTTGTCTGTATGTATCTGTCTGTATGTATCTGTCTGTATGTATCTGTCTGTATGTATCTGTCTGTATGTATCTGTCTGTATGTATCTGTCTGTATGTATCTGTCTGTATGTATCTGTCTGTATGTATGTGTCTGTATGTATCTGTCTGTATGTATCTGTCTGTATGTATCTGTCTGTATGTATCTGTCTGTATGTATCTGTCTGTATGTATCTGTCTGTATGTATCTGTCTGTATGTATCTGTCTGTATGTATCTGTCTGTATGTATCTGTCTGTATGTATCTGTCTGTATGTATCTGTCTGTATGTATCTGTCTGTATGTATCTGTCTGTATGTATCTGTCTGTATGTATCTGTCTGTATGTATCTGTCTGTATGTATCTGTCTGTATGTATCTGTCTGTATGTATCTGTCTGTATGTATCTGTCTGTATGTATCTGTCTGTATGTATCTGTCTGTATGTATCTGTCTGTATGTATCTGTCTGTATGTATCTGTCTGTATGTATCTGTCTGTATGTATCTGTCTGTATGTATCTGTCTGTATGTATCTGTCTGTATGTATCTGTCTGTATGTATCTGTCTGTATGTATCTGTCTGTATGTATCTGTCTGTATGTATCTGTCTGTATGTATCTGTCTGTATGTATCTGTCTGTATGTATCTGTCTGTATGTATCTGTCTGTATGTATCTGTCTGTATGTATCTGTCTGTATGTATCTGTCTGTATGTATCTGTCTGTATGTATCTGTCTGTATGTATCTGTCTGTATGTATCTGTCTGTATGTATCTGTCTGTATGTATCTGTCTGTATGTATCTGTCTGTATGTATCTGTCTGTATGTATCTGTCTGTATGTATCTGTCTGTATGTATCTGTCTGTATGTATCTGTCTGTATGTATCTGTCTGTATGTATCTGTCTGTATGTATCTGTCTGTATGTATCTGTCTGTATGTATCTGTCTGTATGTATCTGTCTGTATGTATCTGTCTGTATGTATCTGTCTGTATGTATCTGTCTGTATGTATCTGTCTGTATGTATCTGTCTGTATGTATCTGTCTGTATGTATCTGTCTGTATGTATCTGTCTGTATGTATCTGTCTGTATGTATCTGTCTGTATGTATCTGTCTGTATGTATCTGTCTGTATGTATCTGTCTGTATGTATCTGTCTGTATGTATCTGTCTGTATGTATCTGTCTGTATGTATCTGTCTGTATGTATCTGTCTGTATGTATCTGTCTGTATGTATCTGTCTGTATGTATCTGTCTGTATGTATCTGTCTGTATGTATCTGTCTGTATGTATCTGTCTGTATGTATCTGTCTGTATGTATCTGTCTGTATGTATCTGTCTGTATGTATCTGTCTGTATGTATCTGTCTGTATGTATCTGTCTGTATGTATCTGTCTGTATGTATCTGTCTGTATGTATCTGTCTGTATGTATCTGTCTGTATGTATCTGTCTGTATGTATCTGTCTGTATGTATCTGTCTGTATGTATCTGTCTGTATGTATCTGTCTGTATGTATCTGTCTGTATGTATCTGTCTGTATGTATCTGTCTGTATGTATCTGTCTGTATGTATCTGTCTGTATGTATCTGTCTGTATGTATCTGTCTGTATGTATCTGTCTGTATGTATCTGTCTGTATGTATCTGTCTGTATGTATCTGTCTGTATGTATCTGTCTGTATGTATCTGTCTGTATGTATCTGTCTGTATGTATCTGTCTGTATGTATCTGTCTGTATGTATCTGTCTGTATGTATCTGTCTGTATGTATCTGTCTGTATGTATCTGTCTGTATGTATCTGTCTGTATGTATCTGTCTGTATGTATCTGTCTGTATGTATCTGTCTGTATGTATCTGTCTGTATGTATCTGTCTGTATGTATCTGTCTGTATGTATCTGTCTGTATGTATCTGTCTGTATGTATCTGTCTGTATGTATCTGTCTGTATGTATCTGTCTGTATGTATCTGTCTGTATGTATCTGTCTGTATGTATCTGTCTGTATGTATCTGTCTGTATGTATCTGTCTGTATGTATCTGTCTGTATGTATCTGTCTGTATGTATCTGTCTGTATGTATCTGTCTGTATGTATCTGTCTGTATGTATCTGTCTGTATGTATCTGTCTGTATGTATCTGTCTGTATGTATCTGTCTGTATGTATCTGTCTGTATGTATCTGTCTGTATGTATCTGTCTGTATGTATCTGTCTGTATGTATCTGTCTGTATGTATCTGTCTGTATGTATCTGTCTGTATGTATCTGTCTGTATGTATCTGTCTGTATGTATCTGTCTGTATGTATCTGTCTGTATGTATCTGTCTGTATGTATCTGTCTGTATGTATCTGTCTGTATGTATCTGTCTGTATGTATCTGTCTGTATGTATCTGTCTGTATGTATCTGTCTGTATGTATCTGTCTGTATGTATCTGTCTGTATGTATCTGTCTGTATGTATCTGTCTGTATGTATCTGTCTGTATGTATCTGTCTGTATGTATCTGTCTGTATGTATCTGTCTGTATGTATCTGTCTGTATGTATCTGTCTGTATGTATCTGTCTGTATGTATCTGTCTGTATGTATCTGTCTGTATGTATCTGTCTGTATGTATCTGTCTGTATGTATCTGTCTGTATGTATCTGTCTGTATGTATCTGTCTGTATGTATCTGTCTGTATGTATCTGTCTGTATGTATCTGTCTGTATGTATCTGTCTGTATGTATCTGTCTGTATGTATCTGTCTGTATGTATCTGTCTGTATGTATCTGTCTGTATGTATCTGTCTGTATGTATCTGTCTGTATGTATCTGTCTGTATGTATCTGTCTGTATGTATCTGTCTGTATGTATCTGTCTGTATGTATCTGTCTGTATGTATCTGTCTGTATGTATCTGTCTGTATGTATCTGTCTGTATGTATCTGTCTGTATGTATCTGTCTGTATGTATCTGTCTGTATGTATCTGTCTGTATGTATCTGTCTGTATGTATCTGTCTGTATGTATCTGTCTGTATGTATCTGTCTGTATGTATCTGTCTGTATGTATCTGTCTGTATGTATCTGTCTGTATGTATCTGTCTGTATGTATCTGTCTGTATGTATCTGTCTGTATGTATCTGTCTGTATGTATCTGTCTGTATGTATCTGTCTGTATGTATCTGTCTGTATGTATCTGTCTGTATGTATCTGTCTGTATGTATCTGTCTGTATGTATCTGTCTGTATGTATCTGTCTGTATGTATCTGTCTGTATGTATCTGTCTGTATGTATCTGTCTGTATGTATCTGTCTGTATGTATCTGTCTGTATGTATCTGTCTGTATGTATCTGTCTGTATGTATCTGTCTGTATGTATCTGTCTGTATGTATCTGTCTGTATGTATCTGTCTGTATGTATCTGTCTGTATGTATCTGTCTGTATGTATCTGTCTGTATGTATCTGTCTGTATGTATCTGTCTGTATGTATCTGTCTGTATGTATCTGTCTGTATGTATCTGTCTGTATGTATCTGTCTGTATGTATCTGTCTGTATGTATCTGTCTGTATGTATCTGTCTGTATGTATCTGTCTGTATGTATCTGTCTGTATGTATCTGTCTGTATGTATCTGTCTGTATGTATCTGTCTGTATGTATCTGTCTGTATGTATCTGTCTGTATGTATCTGTCTGTATGTATCTGTCTGTATGTATCTGTCTGTATGTATCTGTCTGTATGTATCTGTCTGTATGTATCTGTCTGTATGTATCTGTCTGTATGTATCTGTCTGTATGTATCTGTCTGTATGTATCTGTCTGTATGTATCTGTCTGTATGTATCTGTCTGTATGTATCTGTCTGTATGTATCTGTCTGTATGTATCTGTCTGTATGTATCTGTCTGTATGTATCTGTCTGTATGTATCTGTCTGTATGTATCTGTCTGTATGTATCTGTCTGTATGTATCTGTCTGTATGTATCTGTCTGTATGTATCTGTCTGTATGTATCTGTCTGTATGTATCTGTCTGTATGTATCTGTCTGTATGTATCTGTCTGTATGTATCTGTCTGTATGTATCTGTCTGTATGTATCTGTCTGTATGTATCTGTCTGTATGTATCTGTCTGTATGTATCTGTCTGTATGTATCTGTCTGTATGTATCTGTCTGTATGTATCTGTCTGTATGTATCTGTCTGTATGTATCTGTCTGTATGTATCTGTCTGTATGTATCTGTCTGTATGTATCTGTCTGTATGTATCTGTCTGTATGTATCTGTCTGTATGTATCTGTCTGTATGTATCTGTCTGTATGTATCTGTCTGTATGTATCTGTCTGTATGTATCTGTCTGTATGTATCTGTCTGTATGTATCTGTCTGTATGTATCTGTCTGTATGTATCTGTCTGTATGTATCTGTCTGTATGTATCTGTCTGTATGTATCTGTCTGTATGTATCTGTCTGTATGTATCTGTCTGTATGTATCTGTCTGTATGTATCTGTCTGTATGTATCTGTCTGTATGTATCTGTCTGTATGTATCTGTCTGTATGTATCTGTCTGTATGTATCTGTCTGTATGTATCTGTCTGTATGTATCTGTCTGTATGTATCTGTCTGTATGTATCTGTCTGTATGTATCTGTCTGTATGTATCTGTCTGTATGTATCTGTCTGTATGTATCTGTCTGTATGTATCTGTCTGTATGTATCTGTCTGTATGTATCTGTCTGTATGTATCTGTCTGTATGTATCTGTCTGTATGTATCTGTCTGTATGTATCTGTCTGTATGTATCTGTCTGTATGTATCTGTCTGTATGTATCTGTCTGTATGTATCTGTCTGTATGTATCTGTCTGTATGTATCTGTCTGTATGTATCTGTCTGTATGTATCTGTCTGTATGTATCTGTCTGTATGTATCTGTCTGTATGTATCTGTCTGTATGTATCTGTCTGTATGTATCTGTCTGTATGTATCTGTCTGTATGTATCTGTCTGTATGTATCTGTCTGTATGTATCTGTCTGTATGTATCTGTCTGTATGTATCTGTCTGTATGTATCTGTCTGTATGTATCTGTCTGTATGTATCTGTCTGTATGTATCTGTCTGTATGTATCTGTCTGTATGTATCTGTCTGTATGTATCTGTCTGTATGTATCTGTCTGTATGTATCTGTCTGTATGTATCTGTCTGTATGTATCTGTCTGTATGTATCTGTCTGTATGTATCTGTCTGTATGTATCTGTCTGTATGTATCTGTCTGTATGTATCTGTCTGTATGTATCTGTCTGTATGTATCTGTCTGTATGTATCTGTCTGTATGTATCTGTCTGTATGTATCTGTCTGTATGTATCTGTCTGTATGTATCTGTCTGTATGTATCTGTCTGTATGTATCTGTCTGTATGTATCTGTCTGTATGTATCTGTCTGTATGTATCTGTCTGTATGTATCTGTCTGTATGTATCTGTCTGTATGTATCTGTCTGTATGTATCTGTCTGTATGTATCTGTCTGTATGTATCTGTCTGTATGTATCTGTCTGTATGTATCTGTCTGTATGTATCTGTCTGTATGTATCTGTCTGTATGTATCTGTCTGTATGTATCTGTCTGTATGTATCTGTCTGTATGTATCTGTCTGTATGTATCTGTCTGTATGTATCTGTCTGTATGTATCTGTCTGTATGTATCTGTCTGTATGTATCTGTCTGTATGTATCTGTCTGTATGTATCTGTCTGTATGTATCTGTCTGTATGTATCTGTCTGTATGTATCTGTCTGTATGTATCTGTCTGTATGTATCTGTCTGTATGTATCTGTCTGTATGTATCTGTCTGTATGTATCTGTCTGTATGTATCTGTCTGTATGTATCTGTCTGTATGTATCTGTCTGTATGTATCTGTCTGTATGTATCTGTCTGTATGTATCTGTCTGTATGTATCTGTCTGTATGTATCTGTCTGTATGTATCTGTCTGTATGTATCTGTCTGTATGTATCTGTCTGTATGTATCTGTCTGTATGTATCTGTCTGTATGTATCTGTCTGTATGTATCTGTCTGTATGTATCTGTCTGTATGTATCTGTCTGTATGTATCTGTCTGTATGTATCTGTCTGTATGTATCTGTCTGTATGTATCTGTCTGTATGTATCTGTCTGTATGTATCTGTCTGTATGTATCTGTCTGTATGTATCTGTCTGTATGTATCTGTCTGTATGTATCTGTCTGTATGTATCTGTCTGTATGTATCTGTCTGTATGTATCTGTCTGTATGTATCTGTCTGTATGTATCTGTCTGTATGTATCTGTCTGTATGTATCTGTCTGTATGTATCTGTCTGTATGTATCTGTCTGTATGTATCTGTCTGTATGTATCTGTCTGTATGTATCTGTCTGTATGTATCTGTCTGTATGTATCTGTCTGTATGTATCTGTCTGTATGTATCTGTCTGTATGTATCTGTCTGTATGTATCTGTCTGTATGTATCTGTCTGTATGTATCTGTCTGTATGTATCTGTCTGTATGTATCTGTCTGTATGTATCTGTCTGTATGTATCTGTCTGTATGTATCTGTCTGTATGTATCCGTCTGTATGTATCCGTCTGTATGTATCCGTCTGTATGTATCCGTCTGTATGTATCCGTCTGTATGTATCCGTCTGTATGTATCCGTCTGTATGTATCTGTCTGTATGTATCTGTCTGTATGTATCTGTCTGTATGTATCTGTCTGTATGTATCTGTCTGTATGTATCTGTCTGTATGTATCTGTCTGTATGTATCTGTCTGTATGTATCTGTCTGTATGTATCTGTCTGTATGTATCTGTCTGTATGTATCTGTCTGTATGTATCTGTCTGTATGTATCTGTCTGTATGTATCTGTCTGTATGTATCTGTCTGTATGTATCTGTCTGTATGTATCTGTCTGTATGTATCTGTCTGTATGTATCTGTCTGTATGTATCTGTCTGTATGTATCTGTCTGTATGTATCTGTCTGTATGTATCTGTCTGTATGTATCTGTCTGTATGTATCTGTCTGTATGTATCTGTCTGTATGTATCTGTCTGTATGTATCTGTCTGTATGTATCTGTCTGTATGTATCTGTCTGTATGTATCTGTCTGTATGTATCTGTCTGTATGTATCTGTCTGTATGTATCTGTCTGTATGTATCTGTCTGTATGTATCTGTCTGTATGTATCTGTCTGTATGTATCTGTCTGTATGTATCTGTCTGTATGTATCTGTCTGTATGTATCTGTCTGTATGTATCTGTCTGTATGTATCTGTCTGTATGTATCTGTCTGTATGTATCTGTCTGTATGTATCTGTCTGTATGTATCTGTCTGTATGTATCTGTCTGTATGTATCTGTCTGTATGTATCTGTCTGTATGTATCTGTCTGTATGTATCTGTCTGTATGTATATGTCTGTATGTATATGTCTGTATGTATCTGTCTGTATGTATCTGTCTGTATGTATCTGTCTGTATGTATCTGTCTGTATGTATCTGTCTGTATGTATCTGTCTGTATGTATCTGTCTGTATGTATCTGTCTGTATGTATCTGTCTGTATGTATCTGTCTGTATGTATCTGTCTGTATGTATCTGTCTGTATGTATCTGTCTGTATGTATCTGTCTGTATGTATCTGTCTGTATGTATCTGTCTGTATGTATCTGTCTGTATGTATCTGTCTGTATGTATCTGTCTGTATGTATCTGTCTGTATGTATCTGTCTGTATGTATCTGTCTGTATGTATCTGTCTGTATGTATCTGTCTGTATGTATCTGTCTGTATGTATCTGTCTGTATGTATCTGTCTGTATGTATCTGTCTGTATGTATCTGTCTGTATGTATCTGTCTGTATGTATCTGTCTGTATGTATCTGTCTGTATGTATCTGTCTGTATGTATCTGTCTGTATGTATCTGTCTGTATGTATCTGTCTGTATGTATCTGTCTGTATGTATCTGTCTGTATGTATCTGTCTGTATGTATCTGTCTGTATGTATCTGTCTGTATGTATCTGTCTGTAAATAATCTGTCTGTATGCATATGTCCCAATCATCCCCATCGTGTTTGCATGATCAACAGACTTTAACATCGATTGATTTGAGAGCTGAGATTACTAATCCATTTGGGCACGTCTAAATCTCCGTAGATTACAGAGGGAATTGGATCATCCATTTATCTTTTCAAAAGCTGACGAGACGGAGGCACGTTCGCAGATGTGCTATACTGTCACCTCCTCATCCTCACAGTGGCGACACAAAGTTAGATCGGAACCTGGCAATACATGCCCAACTGGGCAGTGGCCAGTGTGAAATTATAGAATGTTTGACCTGTTTAATCGTTACCATGGGTTGGAGCGGCTAGGCTAGGACAGATGCCGCCAGATCTCTCGGCCTTTATCAGATTTCTCTCAACTCCGATTCCGTTTATCAGTCTAAACCTCTAAATCAATGTAAGGGCCTTTTAAAAAGAGCTTTGCGTGATGACTGGCTCATCAGAGGTGATGAAGCTCAGCCCACCCTTTAGCAGATAGTCTGTTCTTACCTTACGTTAATGTATGCCCTTGGACCGAATGCTGATGCACGCGGTAACCAAAGGACTGGCGTAGGTTATCTGAAGCCAGAATCAGTCTCTAAATGGGTGTTTGCCAAATGCTCAGATTCTCAATAACCTGAAGCACCGACAATGCATCATTGAGGTTTATGACTGTCGTAGAACTAATGGCGTCTTCGACGTGGCGTCTCGTCGGTGTAGGATTGACTGCCCTGGACAGCGATTGGTACAGGTGCGCTGTTCTTTTGCAAAACAATCGGAACTCTTACATTAGTTAGTTTTGCTGCCTTAGGCTCGTCAGCGCTGGGGCCAGGTTCACAAGTCACTCGCCGTACCGGCATCAAGGTATCATATCAATTTGTTTGGGAAAGATAGGGGAAGCGCCTTATCGGGGTCCACTGGGCCGTTAGCCACCCAACCTGCTCCATTCTTTTTTCCTAACCATACATTAGCGCTGTGTGCCTTTCTGTGACTGTTCTTTTTCTCCTACTTATCTGCTCAAGGACGTTTGCATGTCCAGGATATATTGGTCCACTACTCTACCAAGCCAGTTTACAAATGCTTTCTCATTGCCAAATGGGTCCTATGCGCGTGCATTTATGGCATTGCGCAAGTTTGTCCTCCTGCTTTATAACGTTCGCAAGATATGCGTAAATGGCTCAGACATTTTTACTAGCCCTATAAGGAAATGTTTATGAGGGTGAGAGAAATGTTCATATCGTCGTATTTAACTCAAGCGAAAGGATTGTCATTTAAGTATAAGAGTTATTTATAACCTTTTAGTAAGTGTTATTTCGTAACAATATACATGATGGTTGATGATGTACATTTAACATATTTTGTTTTCATAATATTTAATTTAGTTTTTAAAAAATGTATTAAAGATGAAATATATCTATGGATAACAGGTTTAATTGAATTCCATTTTAGATTAGTTTTGCCATAAGGTCTACGCAGCAAGAGAAAATAATACCAAAGAAAGCGTTTTTAAAGAATACAAGAAACTGAAATGGGCATATGCATACAAAAGCCTCCAGAAACTGTATGTAAAAATATAGCTTTTGTGAATGATATTAATACAAGCTTAATAAATGGTTTTCAGGTAAACATTTTGGACAAAAGATCATATTCACGCAAGAGAAAGTTGAGAAAATTCAAAAACATTAACACAGAAGAACTATTTTCATTTATTTTAACAAGCTTACTACTGGGTATAGCAATACATGACTGATAAAAAAATATGAGAAATATATGTATACATTTAAAAACTAGATACGATAATAATATAATATTCTAACTAGACATATGAAGGCGACAACAGTAAGAACCTGGAGGAGTAATTTCTTAAAAGAACAGCCCTACTTACCTTCTTAAGTATATGTATAAAGGATATGTCAGATTTCCTCATTGTTAAAAATACACTATACACAGACGATATACTAAATGTAACAAAATAGAATTGGCCAACATTAACAAACATAAAAGATCTGCTAACTTTCTAAACTCACACTAAGCTTTGGAAAATGAAAATAAATTAATAATATGTTATTTTTTTCTTTTAAGATATTAGTTGTAGCGTTCTGGTTTTCTCTCATATTGCTTTTATCCTCAAACTTTGATTTTTTTTCATTTATTTAATGCACTAGTCCCTTCTCTTTCTGGAGACAAAATAACCGATGGAAGGTTTTCAAACAAGTTTTTTTTAATGTCCTACTAATAAATTCTTATACATTTTATTTATCAATTTAACGAAATTCCCTCCTCCAATTTGGTAACAAATAGCGTATAAATAGTCTATCTCTTCCAATTTTCAAAACATTATCTTGATAAATGATCAAGATGATATATGTTTGTAAAAACTTTTTTTCTGTTGTTTTTTTTCACAATTCTCATTTCGATTCTTTATTTCATATTAACTTTCTTTTTTACTAAGTTATCTTTATGAAATTTTTAATATACATTTATTACATGTTTATATTGAACAATTGTGGATGAATTTCTTTAATTAAAATTTTAAAAATTTTTTTAGTAATTAAAATATATGTTTCCTGTGTCCGACTAATAAAGTCATATAATTTAGGGGGAGGGGGGATTAAAGCGGGAAGACACAAACAACAAACAACACATAAAAGAAAAATCTACATGTACGTAACATATTAAATGAGCAACTGATATTTATGTAAATCATGATTCGTAATTAAATAAAAAGCATAATATTGACATGTATTCCAATGCTTTCATACAATTTAAGATATGTTATGTATGATTATTTTATTTGTTAATTAAAATATAAACATCTACAATCAGCTTTCTTAAGGAACGATGTTGTATCAGTCTTATATACTGTACTGTGAAGAAAGTATCGACCCAAAAAGACAGTCAAGATTTAAGTCAGTAACAAACCGTGGATGAGCACAAAATCATTTAAAGAAATAGTTTAATAAAAAAAAAATGAAAAAAAAATGAAAAAATGTGGCAGCTATTCAGAATTTCATATGGCTAAACATTCACTGGAACAAGGGACCTTTTCAGCTTGCTGGAATACTGCAATTATCAGACCACTGATTAAGAAAGTTGAGCTAGACCTAACCACTAATTACTACAGACAAGTAAGCAACTTGCCTTTTCTTTCAAACGTTTTAGAAAAGGCAGCTCTCATTCAACTAATGGACCACAGCAATAAAAATGGTTTAATTTAGGATTATCAATCTGGATAAAAAAAAACTCACTATAGTTGTGAAACTGCTCTGGTCAAATCAATAAATGACCTCATGTGGGCACTGAAACATCAAGAGGTAACAAGTTCAACTTTCGATACAGTAGATAATGACATTTTAGTATCTGTGTTAGAAGCTAAATTCGGCGTCGAAGGACTAGCTCTAAAGTGGTTTGACTGTTATTTAAGACAAAGAAGCAGCAAAGTAAATGTGGAGAAACCTACCCTTAATAAAAAAAATAGGATTTTTCAGTCCCGCAGGGCTCATGCAAAGGCACAGATCTATAGCTGCTGTATGCATCAACGATGTAATAAGAAATTGTACAAAACATACATCTGCGTAAATATGCCGAAAACCATGACTTAAAGATAACATTTAGACCAACTAAAAATGAAACCATTGCGGTTTCTACTCTCGAAATATGTAGTTCAAGACAAATCAAAGTCTTGATGGAGAGCAATAAACTAAAAAATGAACACATCAAAAACAGAATTCATTAATTGCGGAGCAATACAGCACACTTAAAAAATGCCAAACAAAGTATCTACAATATAATAATTAGAAAATGTATAAATCAACTTAAATAAAATATATTGGCGAATATTTAGATGAATATCTAACTCTTAGAGATCAAAGAGAAAACAAATTTAAATCTGCAATGTGGAATCTGCAAATAATAAAAAGTATTAGAAAATTCTGACAAAAGAAGCATGTGAGAGATTAATCGTAGACCTGGTAATCTCTCAGTTAGACTTTGCAAACTGTCTGTACATTAGACTGCCAGAGTGTGGTTTCAACAAAAAAAAAAAAGTAATCTAAAACATGAATGCAAAAATTATTTTAAACAACGAAGACTACTCTTTAACCTATCTAAAAAGAATTTACTGGCTACCTATAACACTTAAGATAAAATTCAAAGCGTTATATAAATAATATTATATAATTTGTATTTCAGGTAACCATTTGATCTCTGTGATATCCCGAACTCAAAGCCCTAAAAACAGCGGATTTACCATGAAAATTTAGATAATCTTGAATAGAACTAGTTTTCTCACCAGAAACACATTACATTACATTACACATTCTTAAAGAACAAGTCCAAGGTAGCCAAAATAACTTCAACCCAATGGTCTTTTCGATCCTTTATCTTGTTTCTCTTAAGGTAAAGACATTTTCAAGTCAATTGTTCTGTCTGATTTTATATCTCTCTTTGTTTCATTGATACATGATGTGACGTATTGGGCAAGATTAACATCACACGCAACTAAGAAAGATTTTAAATGTAATCCGCTCATATAAGATAATACTATAATCATATCCTCTGTACGTACAAATCACTTACATTAGACGCCAATAGTGAATGTCTGATTGGAGTAAGAATGTGTCTTTCCTTTCTATGAGTTATTATTGCATTGATTTTTTTTTTTACATATATGTATATGTTCTGCATACTTATAAGTATATTACTTATTGTTATATGACTAGTTATTGATATTAGTTTCCTTTCATGTATATTATAAATGTTGTGGCACGTGTGTGCCCCCCCCCCATACCTCGGAACAGGCTATGGTCATACCTGACGCAATCAAGATAAGCCCACAGTCTCGACCTTCTTCCCTCCCCCCTCCTCCGTCCCCCCTTACGTCCTTGACCAACGAGATATAACATCTATATGAAAATAGACCTCTAAGGGCTCGTTTCCCTGGTCAAAATCCCCTTTTGTTGTTGAAACAAAGGCGCCGCCGGAAGATGAAAATTATCTTGGATGACTGACCTCCTCTTCGCCCTTTCCCCCCCCCCCCTCACCGCCCCATCCACCACCCTCTCCCCGTGCTTTCCCTACTCCTGTCGATCAGACTAAAAACACGGGTACATCTAACAACGTACGATAGTTTTGACTCAATGTCAATCAAATGTTGATGACAACAGAGAGATTGACCAATCGTACAAGTGTTGTGTATGTCAATCTCACTGACGCCCCCCCTTCCCTCCTTCCTCCTTTACTCTACTTGACTATTTATGCTTTTATTTATATATTTAACTTTTACTTTGAGTTTTACGAACAGTCTATCTAGGAGGTCGTGAAGCGGAGTGGGTCCCTTCTGGGGCCCTCCGAGGCCTTTTTGAAGGCTCCGACCCTAAGTCTGTATCTAAATCTTTGCTGTTGATATTGTTGGACTATGTACATAGGATATTATGTATGATATATATGCAACGGTATACTCATTCTTAATGTGAATAAACTTCAGAATAATGTTTTCGCTCGTGTTCACTAGTGACTGCATAATCAATGTTGTGAAGTCTATATGTGTGAAGTATAGCCAAACCTCTGCATAATTACTTCAGGCGAGCCGTGGAATTCAACACATAAATCAATACATTAATCTATAGCAAAGTACTCCGGCTCATCCCTTAAGCAAATACGCAGCCAACAATGATAGAAAGAGAATAATTCATGTCTTATCTATAGATGTAGACCACTTTTATAAGAAAGAAAGTATACACATACGAGCCTGCCTGCCACACAGCGTGACATAATTCAGTCACTTTTACTTAATCATACAGAAGGCACGACACACATAGAGGCTCAGGTGCAAATCAAATCCCAAATTATAAAGTTTACGTGGTGATTAAAAGATCTAATCACCCCCGCCACGTGTCACGTGTGAATAAGTATCTGATAAATCTAAACATTTTTAGGAAATTTATAATTACCTGCTTTTAACTTTCTATCGCGGACTTATTTATAAATATAGAAAATAAGTGTCAAAATTATTGAAAATATGTTTAAGGTGTTGTTGAAAGTTATGATAAAGTCAAATATTTATTTACATAGAAGACATTAGTTCAGTAAAATTTATATCACATTTCTAATTGAATCATAAATTCTGATTATAATTTATATTTACAAACGTAGACACGGCCCATTGATTATGGTTTAATATAGTCGACCGCACGTAATTAAATACCGTCGCGCATTGCCTCTATTAAATGTATTTAGACAACACAATTGGCTTCTGTGACCACATCGATGATCACTTGTCTTTAAAATGATACGTTTGCAATGTAGAGAGATTCATGGTGTATTTAAAGATAGGTTGGCAGATGGAAATGGGTCGATCAGTCCTTTATATTTACTTTTATATTTATATTTGTCGATATGCCCTTTCATCCTCCACCCCCCCCCTTTTGAATTTAGACCTTTTTAAAACAACTGTTGAAACTTAATAAACTAGTCAAGTACTTATTATTGCAACTACTAGACACACACAGCACATACTAAAGTCAAGACATCTAGCACGCAAGACGTACAATATTCAGCGTAATAGCTAATCATGACTTAATAAAGTTTAAATCCTGGAATTATTCATGTGTATTTAAAGAGTGTTACATCCCTTCTTTTTTTTTCTTCTTCTACCGGGTAGTGGCTCAACTAAACATTTTTTTCTAATGAGATTAACTTAGCTTTAATATTAGAGATATGGGACGATTTTCCATTCTTTGTCTTTGTCTGTCTTGTAATTAGATTTTTTTTTTCGTCTGATGTAAACATTATAGTTTGTAGCCTGATGTGAACATTGTATTTCTTAGTCTAATGTAAAAATTGAAATTCGTAGTCTGATATGAATATTGTAATTCGTAGTCTGATGTGAACATTGTACATCTTAGTCTAATGTGAAAATCGTAATTCGTAGTATGATAAGAATATTGTAATTCGTAGTATCATGTGAACATTTTACATCTTAGTCTAATGTGAACATTGCAATTCGTAGTATGATGTAAACATTGTAATTGGTACTACTCAACTAGATATACCTTTTATTAATAAACATCTACACATTTAAATTGTATCAATATTGATAGGACGTATACATTTGTAATACGGCAGCGAATCCTTACATTAACTCATATTCCAATAAACGTGTTCAAAATTAAATCTGGGAAGGATTATTTCGTACTTTTATTATTATTTGTCTCCTGGGTGATTGAAGAAAACATGTTTATGTAACTAAATGTATATTGTACAATTCCAGACAAGACATCTGAGGTATATATTCATAGTCATCATGTTTTTATTTTTTAAAAACTGGTGATTTCTGGACATAAATTGTGCCGTGGGCAGACATCTACGTTCAGGAGATCAAATATCATACACGTTGTCAGGCAGAAGTCTTTGCACCTTACCTTATATATAGCCTAATACCATTACGTATATTTTTTTCCTTCTTCGAGGACACACCATATCAAAAAGTCATATTCTATTCACGGCAGAAGACATGTTTGATCTATTTTTTTATTATTTTAAATCATTATAATAAAACTATAATACAAAATAATGCTATATTATTTTGATTTTAGCTATTCATTACATCTTCGGATAACTATATATATACATATGTATATGTATGTATATATATATATATAGGCCTAACACTAACCTATGGAGTTAAAATTGCTCAATGCAATTGCAATCTTTTCCAATATAATTTAAATGTTCGATATAGACATATTACCTCAGACCCAAATATACGCATAGTTTTAGCTTGAATTTATTAAACCCAAAGTTTGAATATTAAAACATTGAGCCGATGCCTACACTGACACACAATATATGGCCAAGGACCAGTCGTGCATTCAATTTCGGTTATAAAGTGTTTGTCATTGACGTACCAAAATCAAATAATGATATATTTAATATTCGGTAAAAATAAACACTTTAACTCAACATATGTTATATTAAAGCTTAAGCCGTTTTAACGTGTTCATTGGTCCTAGGGACTATTCTATTTGAAGGACCCTACTTAACTTCTCTCTTTTCATATGAAATATTTTATCAACAAAAGGGAGTGAAGAAAAAAGCAAAATAATGTAGTAGGTCAACTATATCTGTTTCTTCTGTTTATAATAGTTTATTACAATTGAACAGCGGCTATAGTAAATATCTTTGGATCTTACCTACTCATAGACATAATGGTATAGCGGTTTCACATTGTAGGTTAAAATCATATGATAATGCTTTTTATTACGCGGTACAAGGAATAATTAGAGAGATTAACAATGTAGTATTTAGCGAATGAAATTATATGCGCTGCCAACAGCTTAAATTTAGTTGGATCATCTACATGGATTATTGTTTGGCTGCTGTAAACTAATCTACATTTGTTTAATCAGTCTACAATTATTTTTTTTTAGCTTTACCTGAATGATGTTTTAAAGTTATAGAGTGCATAAATAAAAACACCGTTTGTTGCAAGAACTATCAGTAACAAGGTCAAGTGAAGATATCAGATCATTTTATATTAAATACAGTCTAACCTCTTGTATGATGTTATTTCTTTTTTTTTACCCGTTGACGTATATGAAATAGAAAGTTAACCAAAGACATTGTTTAAAGAGAAAGGCATTTTACTAAACATTTAAACGAAACAACCTCACAAAAACCACATAGATTTATATGTTGGTAGTTCAATGAATGCAAGCAACTGACGTGCTAACGTATTGACGTATTTGTTTCTAATAATAATAATAATGTGTGCAGAGCGCTGTCAACAAACATAATGTAAGCTCAAAGCGCATTTAACATACAACAACAAAAAAGGGATACTATCTATAGGCTAAGAAATATAATGTCAATTAATAATTTAAAACTTGACTATCATAAGACAAAGCAAATAAATGAAGCATTAATCGACCTAACATAAAAATAAGACCGTAGGAATTGAAACATTGTTTAACAAAGATAAATATTGAAATAATGTGTTTTAAAGTTCTTTTTGCAAGTAACAATATAGTTTGTTCGCCTGAGGTAAATGGGAAGAATATTCTAAACATTCGGACCTAATATTGAGAAGGCTATCAGGCTAATTGTCATCAGAGAGAACCAATACACCTCCAGAAGCCAGGAATCGGCAGAATTAAGTGTTCTTGTCGGGAACATATAGTCTAATTAGTTTCTTGAGATATGACAGCAACTCGTTGTTCTTGTTGTTATAAAGGCATTGATGACAAAGTAGCGTCACTATATATTTAATTCTGACTTTCACAGGGAGCCAAAGGGGCCGATACAGGTGAACTGTGACAGAATCAAGCCTTGACTTACGCATGACCAGCCTTGCGGCACTAGTTTTAATAATCGCCGACTTTATCTTCAGGTATCCCGACTCGCTGAGCTATACAGTAGTCGAGGCGTGAGAGTACAAAGGCAGCGGCAAGTTTCTTTGCTGAATGAAACTCTAAATAAGGTCGAATGTGACCAACCTTACGCAGGTGTAAAGAAATGCCTCTGCATAAGTTTCTCAATGTGGGCGTCAAAAGCCAACTGTGCATCGAGGACGACACCTAGTTTTCCAAACCCTAAACAGTCAGTCACTACAATATAAACAATGCGTAATTCTGCTGACAGATAAGATTCGGATGAACTGTACAATATAGTCAGTCTTGGCTATGTGAGTCCGGGAAAATAAATAGGTGACACTCGGTGCTGTGACCCATTTAGACCAATATAAATTATAACAAACTTGTCGTATATGTATCACAAATCGCATATAATTTTTTTTCATGTTCCAACCACACCTTTACCTAGTTTAACGCATTCCAATACAGTCACATATAAACGTTTTAGAATAAACCACTGTCTGATGTTAAATAGAAGTAAACTAGATTATTCACACAAGCAGGTCACTCAAATGCCATTTTCTCCAATCTTATTTTTCGTCATGTGACCTTTGTTTAGATTGTGTAATAAACGAATTAACATTCTTTTATGAACATCAGGCTAAAATAAGCACAGTTAGCAGCACACGAGAATAAAGAGATTTATTTTATTAACACATAGTTTACTTTTAGCTATCGGGTTTTCACCCAATTACATAATAAATTATGCTGGTTAAAAGCTGTTAAGGCGTTTCTTGCGATTTGAAGGTCATTAGATTGGAACTAATATACACGTATCACTAAGCTAAACATAATTTCTTCTATTTGAAGTTGGAAATTTGTAAGTTTAAAACACGTATGTCCAATAAGGGTGTATCAGGCATTACTTTTTTTTACCCTAACATTATATTTCTAGTATGAAATTAAGCATTGTTCTTTATATTGTAAATTATACATATTCGCAAAAGACAACTGTGGTTATTAGTTAGGCTATAAACATTCAAACACTCATGTATTACATTAGTAGTTTATTAAATGGACCTACATTATGTTTTTTTTACTTATACACTATTACATTAACTATTACACTATTACACCTAAAGGTTCAAACTTAAACATTTTAATAAATAGTTCATTAAATATTGCTTGTAAAGAAAAAAAAAAGTAGAGACGTTAAGTATTAATTTATATAAATTATTAAATTGACTTCTTTTTATTAAGATATTTGATGATTTTGATATTTTATTGTACACACTTTGAATATTGCTAATGTTATACTACTGGGTAAGTAAAAGTTGGCGTTATACTATATAAAAAAGAACTAACTTACAGTACAGCTTTTTTGTAAGCATTACGGAAGTCGTATATTAACTCAAGGAGGCATGTGGAATATTAAAACATTAAAATAACGCATACATTTATATAAACTTTTACAACAGCGAAAAAAAGGAAAGCATTATTATCGTCACCATAGAGGCTCTTAGTAAATTTTCTAAAATGATTATTAGTTGATATATTTCTATGTACTATACACTATGTATGGGGTTTTAATTTTTTTAAGGATGTGTGTAATAAATGAATGGATATTCTTTATTTAACAACAGGCAAAAAAAACAACAGTTAGCAGCACACGAGTTAGAAGAACACTAATTTTATTTATAGCTACCGGGTTTTTACAAAATTACACTTTCAATAAATTTTGAGCTGTGAAAGCTTTTCTTCCGATTGAAACTTAATTGATTTAAACATATAAAATAAAACGTGACATAGTTTCTTTTAATTGAAAAGTTGTAAATTCAGGTAAGTTTCAAACTCTTGTTCAATATTCTTCAATTTACTGCTATATACATTTACCTTATCACTAACTATATGCCAATGTTGTACAATAATTTTTATCCGCATTATTTTTTAGGCTTTGTTTTTTATATTTCAAATCGCATAAGGTAATGTTGTTACAAGATATATCCCCCGTGTGGGTATCCGGGTCCTGGAAATGGCCATGTGAAAGAATAACCCCACTGCTAACTCCCTTTTGCATGTCGTAAAAGGCGACTAATAGTGGGTTGTGCATTGGGTGTAACACGGAAACTTAAAACGTGTACACTGTGTGGTGCTGTTTGACAGAGGTCCATATTGCACTACCCTGGATAGAAATTTTGCGCTGCTCCTGTTGGGGCCTATGGTGTTGGTAGCATGGAGATGGGTGCGTGTAAAGGGTCCTGGATCCAGAATAGAACAATTCTACAGAGTATTCCCATAATATAAAAAAACAAACTAAATGGCACAACTGCGTGTCATAACCATTTGCAGAGGTATGTGGATGACGGAGATTGGACCGTAGGCCAGCCCCACCTCACCACAAGACTCAGTGCAGCCCGATCCCGGAGTACCACTCCCAGGTGCTGGGCACAAAACGGAAAACTTTCTTGAACTGCGGGATTTAACAAAAACACACAGGAAAACCCAGAATAACAATGACAGTGTGTCTGACATTGACTGCAAGAGAGCAAACTGCTCTGCAGACTGGCTAATAGAAGAAGAAGAAGTTACAAGATATACACTTTAATACACTTAAGTAAACATATATATGTAGTTTAATAAGTTAACCTCCATCCATTTTTTCCCTCATACACTTGTAATTTCATACATGTAAAATGTACAAACTATAACATATAAATGAATAATACTTTAACTTTAAGAAGGACTTGCAAATAAAATAAAATATATATAGTTGTGATTGGTGAACATTATTTTTTTTATATGTATTATTATTATTATTTATTTAATTTAAGATATTTGATGTTTTTATTTTGTTGTACAAGCTTACAGTATCGCTTGTGCTTTGTATCAGAGTTAGATTAAGCTAGTTGACATCATATTCTAAAAACAGCAATCTTATAGATGATGACGTGGCGTGTGGTTCATTTTGAAGCATTACGGAAATGATTTAACAGGTCAATTACTTGAAGAGCCTTTACAAACTTATGAAGCGCCCCAGGGCAAAAGTTTTAGCGCCGCCCCCTTGCATACTGTAATTGCTTGTTTAGTGCTATATTTGCTATATTTAGACTACATTTGCTCCCCCCCTGGAAATGTTGCCCCCGGCCCCCGGGCATATGCCCCCCTCTGACATCTCCCCCTTATGTGAGGGCACTGAATACTTGTGTTAATATGTAACATATAAATAACTAAACGTACATAAAATCTACTATTAATAGCTACAACTATAACTAAACTAGAGCTACATCTAAACTAAAACTCCAACTAAACTGAAGCTATAAATAAACTACAACTACAACTACAACTAAATTACACGCAGCTACGATTTATTGTTTCTTCTTCTTTTTCATAATACTGTGGAGACCCCCGTTAGAACCGAGGAAAGAGTCCACAATTTAAATACACATAAAATAAAAAGCATCACAAACAACAATTATTAACAGATGACAGAGTGTCACTTTAGGTTTTTAGACCAGCCCTTCAGTGACGATTTGAAAGCCGGAACAGTAGGGGCAGTGATGGAGGCCTGGTCCAGGGTGTTCCACAGCCTAATGGCTGACGTCGGTACTTGCATGTGGGACATGCAGCTTGAGCTGATGGCCTTGTGTAGAGCGGGATACCTGTTGGATTCGTCCTGGCCGAGTGGACATATCCACGTGGCGGTTCACTATCTTGTAAATAGTGGTGACCTTGTTTATCGCTCTGCGGTGTTGTAGGGACTCCAGTTGGAGTTGGGCCACCAATGCAGAGGCGCTAGTTTTAAGGCCGTAGTCCTGTAAGATACGACGTGCCGCTAGACGTTGGGTCATCTCCAGCTTAGATATCATGTGTTGTTGTTGTTTGACCAACTAATGAGGTTAAGCGGAAAGCCTACACCAATCATCAATGTTTCATACTGTCAATATAATAAAGAACTTAAGTTAAAAGTTCTTCTACTACATCGGGATTTCCCCGTTTGACGAAAATTCTGCTTACTAAGAAATAGTCGTTTACGTGTCAGTCGATGCTATAAATAGCAAAACTTCAGGCCAGACGCCATTTTTCTTTGATTAGAACTCCAGTCTCCGAGTCCAAAATAATTAGATTTACACTTTTATAGATTGTTTACATTAATTTGGTTTTTCTAAAAACAATGTAAGTCTTTATGATAGTTTTATTTCGGTAATTTTTTTTAATATTATTATTTTAATAATTTAATTTATATCTATAAAACAATTTACACCTCTGGACGAATGACATTTATTTGACCCACTTTATCCATAGTAAAAGGTGTGTAATGTATCCAGGGTTATGAGGGTAGAAATAATAGTGTTACTAGATAAGAGCGGACGGGCAGTATCTGCTGGTGCCAATATTCACGATCGGTTCCTAAGGAGGCCTCAGCGCGGCGATCATTATAAACAGGTAGTACATCCATTATGCCCCGCCAGCACACGAGGTAGATCGGTGTACTTACTGGCTAACTCCTAGGACAAATAAGAGATATGGGCTTTGTCGGAAGGAATTCGTAGGGGAAACCTGGCGACTGCGAACTGACCGATTGACTAGCCTGGATTTCCAGAACATAGTCTAGAGTCTAGCAGGACCGAAGCAATTTGGCCCTGAGCTCCCGAAAATAAAACTTTACCTCGGAACGAATCGGCCCCCAGCTCGATACCGAAGGCCTCATGTGCCATTAGGCAAGGGCTTTCCGGTGTTTTAACGTGGAAGGAAACAAAAGTTCCGGTCGCTGATCATTTTTATTATAAATAATAGAATTATATATTTTTAATTCATAATGATGTCTCTAGCATCCAATTTTAGCGTTAAATACTAAGGAATTGATGTATAGGCCTACATAGACTAACGCAAATTTAAGTCAAAATGCTCTATAAGTTATTAGAATGAAATAATTTATTATTAAACAATATTAATTTAATTTGATTGCAGAAAAGAACCATCTTTAAAATGTCTACACAGAAGAGAAAAAATGAATCTGAAAACGAATCTGTAAAGAAACAAAAAAATGAATTGTTAGACACACAATGTCTGCCTATAGAGAATGTAAGTAAACATAGTTCTATTATTTTCATGATGTATTTTATGTTAATTATACATATATTTGTCTGACATGTTGTTGCAACATGTGTTAAATGTTTTACACTTACATAATTATTAAAAAAGCTAAAAGGAACATTCGCAAGGCAATTGCTTGTACTTTTTCATTGATCCGTGAGTGAAAAATTGACCAATGGTACGATAATGGGGACAACTGACAAGGGCCGAGGTTTGTGGCAACATCTAAAACGACCCAATCGAGCCGATCCGGATATGGGAATTATCTACATTAGCCCATTTTCTAACTGGGACTTGTTCGAAAGGGGCCTACTTCAGTAGATTCAGGTCTGCGGTGTCCAAACGGCAGATATGTAGAAGAGACGGTCGAGCAAGTGCTTGCAGAATTCCACTTTCTTGTAGGATCTTCGAATGGACAGGGACGGTCAATCGTTTATGACGACCTTTATGGGAATGTATCACAGCTGCTTGATACATCAGACATAGTTCTCCGAGAGAGATATTTCGGTTGAGAAGTGAAGTTTAAGTCTGTTTCCAAATCAGATCGGTGCCGATGAAGGTGTGACGGGGAAAAGTCAACTGATTTATGATAAATCTGACAATGTACACATTGTTTGATAACATCTGTATAGCGTTTGAGGAGGGGGCAGTTATTGAATGTAATCTATTGTCCCGACTGTAACACTGATTATGGCGTATAAGACTGGTCATTAGAAAGCACTTCTGTACCTGTGAGCCTCAAATAATGGCAACGTGTATAAACCACCGATACGTTTACATTAAGAATACATTGGAGAGCGAACGCTTATGGAGCAGCTAATGCTCCGGGTGCCCGCTTATCATTGCAATATGGCAAGGTCTGTGACCCCGGTGGGGAGATAGAAATTGACGCATCAGACCCGTCTCACAAACCACCCAGTGTCGGAATGCCTATCTTTAGTGTGGGTTTGTGCTACCTGTTGGTCTTGCAGGTATACGGGTGAGCCACTACGGTAATTATCCTAAGGGGATTCCGCAGTTGACTAATATATTGGGCTGCGAAAACCGTACTCTGTTACAAGGCAAGTCACGCTTTCGGCGTTCTCTCCCTTCCCCCCTTGTTTACCTTTAGCAAAATTTAAGACATTGACTAAAGAGCCGGATGGCTTGTTAGTGTGTCGTTGTTTTTTAGGCATTTTAAATTCGGACATTACATTAGGATTAAATATAACAACACACAAAAAAATATTTTTTCAATGTACAAAACTGTTCTACTAAGCAAGACTAAAAAAATGTTCCTCCCTCACCAAGACCAATGTATGAGCACGACGTTATGTCCACAACTAGCACCAAAACAAAATAAACACAACGCTTTCAATTAACTTTAGACTTTAGACAGTGTTACCAACGAAATTAATTTGCAGACCATGTTTCTATTTAAATGTCCAAAGCTAATCGATCTCACGCATGCATCATTACTTCTTCAACATAACATTACCGACACAAAACAATACAGAACAGCTAAATAAAACATATATTATAAGGATCATTTTAATTACATTAGTTTGGTAACGACTACAAGATAGCTAACGATTCTGCAACATTGTTTTAACAGAAATAGAAATAAAGTAAAAGTATAGTATCAGATATGCTGATAATATCGACCTGTTGGCCGAGAGCAACAACGAGCCGATAGAGAAAGGGCATAGGGAATGAATATCAGCTCAGAAAAGAGTAAAATAATGACCAACACCACATATGCCAGAAGTGCAAACATCACATTGAACCAACAACAACTGGAAGAAGTAAATAATTTCAAATATCTAGGAGCAATCATATCCGCAGACGGACGCTGTGAGTCAGAAATTCGAGCAAGGATTCGGACTGCAATGGCTGCAATGCTCAGCAAAGCTCAGACTTTACAGAATCCTTGTCAGAACAATTGCTCTGTATGGATGTGAGACCTGGACGCTGCAGTATTTCGAAAATAGATGCATGATAAAAAAAACTTCGAATCTCCTGCGTAGAACACATGACTAATGCGTATATATGGGGCAGAATATCCTCAATTGTAGGCCCTCAAGAGAACATGATGACAACAATCAAACGTCGCAAACTGAAATGGTTGGGTCTTGTGTTGCTACACAATAGCCTGTCAAAAACAATCTTCCAGAGCACGGTGGAAGGTGCGCGTAGAAGAGGTCGTCAGTGGGGATGCTGGTTCGATAATGTAAAGTATTGGACAGGGCTGCAGTTTACTCAACTACTGACAACCTCTCAAAATAGGCAAACGTGGAGAAAGTTGACTGCTGAAGTGTCCATTCGCTCCCCTCAACGACCAAAATGGTCATGGGATTGATGATGATGATGATAGTATCCTCAAAAGACCAAAATGGTCCAATTGGATTTTGTAGCGAGCATGAACACCTATCAGTACCGAAAGCATCACGATACCTTATGTTTGGGGTGTATGTGCGACGTTATAACGCTCTCATAATGCCATTCGGCCCTGAAATTGCCAACTTTCCTAACTTCATAATAAATATTAGATTAAATCATATAACGATGCTTAGAATTTTTGTTTTAAAAATTAAAGTTAGTAAATATTTCTTAGTGTGAATTTAAATATATTTTTTATAACTTTGAATCAGTCATAAAAAACAACATCATGAAATGTATATTAAAATGAATAGTACATTTTACCAATTTAAATGTAACGTGTGGAATGTAACTGAAACTTATCTTTTTTTTTTTCAAAAAAACAAAACATTTTAATTTCCTTATAAACAAAATGATTCATTTAGTCTACATTTTCTTTCTTTTCTATTAGCACTTATTTATTTTTCCAATATCAAAAAGCATTGCAGGGAACTAATAAATTGAGATTTTATATAAACATTAAAATGTGTGACTAAAGCTCAAACCAAGCATGAATTTAATATAAATATAAGTGATTACTGTTGAGTGTGTTAAAAATGTAAAGAAGACAATAAATAGACTTTCGGCAATTTAATCTTGGAATACATTTTATGTAAAATATGAATGATAATTTTCTAAACTAGGGCCTACTTTAATAAAAATCCTATAATATAGGTACAGACATCCAGGCACCGGGTTGTTCTGAGACGGGGTTGCTGCGTTCATTGATTCCTCTCCACCGAGACCCGAGGCTTCTTGGCAGTGCAATGGGTCTCGCACCCGCAGCGGGAGTTGTACCCATGCGTTCGCCCGCCGGTGTAATCCTAATTGGATCGTATCGGCGGTTTACACACTTCGCCAGTCTTTGAGGTCCATGGGTACAGAAGTGAACACCTGTGTTATATTCAGTCAGTGATAGTTTATAATTTATTTTTAATTTCGATTAGTTTTTATGTAAATCGTTATGCTATAAATGCCTCAATGACTCTGCCCCAGATTATCTAATTTCGTGTCTGGAAATATATACAAAACCACGCCCATTTCGATCGGCTGCGCACAAACTCAATTTGACGATCCCGCGGACAAAACTCGTGACAGCTAGTCAGCTGGCCTTCACCTACTCCGGCCCCTCCGCATGGAACACTCTGCCACTCCAGCTGCGACAAAGCTCAAACTTTAACATTTTCAAGACCGGACTCAAGACGCACCTGTTTCTTATGGACTCCTAGCCCACTCACATTTTTAAATATTTGCCTGTTATTGTTATCATCGTCTGTAATTGTTAAGCGCATAGAACTGATTGCGGGATATGCGCTATATAAGCTTCATTTATTATTATATTATTATTATTTTATTGTAGTATAAATTCTGTAGTGTTAGACATGAACTAGGCTTTATTAATGTATTATTAAATATAAACTAATACTTTCTAAAAAAGAAAACTAAATTAGGCCTATATTAATAAAAATGTGTAGATAGCCTAATAATTAGACTAACGATTTAAAAAAAAAAAAAACATGTAGATTTCAATTTGAGTAAAATTTTTGCCCTAATTCTTAAAAATAACAAAATGATTAAATTTTCAAGTGCTCGTTAGTGTTCAATGTCAAGAAATAATTTCAATTGTTATGGTAGGCTTTCTTTGCCTAACCTTGCTAGTATTTGCTAGGTTATAACATAATTATTTTTAATATGACATGAACACTGACATAGACAAAGGGACTTAGACCTATATACATAGTGATAGTCTGATTACTATCTTCTATCCCTAGTAGATTATTAATAATAAACTATTATTAAATAAATATTTTTGTAGTTATGTCAAATTCATATGATTGATTGATTTAATATGGGCCTATTTAAAGGTAATAGCCTTCTAATATGTTATTATAATCTACTAATATATACCAATACCAATTTTAAATTTTTTTCGTTTATTTTTTTTAATGTAATAAATTTAATGGCATTATTCTGATTTGACATTACTTTTTCTTAAACTAAGTAAATATTTTGTTTAATATGTAAAAAAGACTATCTAAACTAAGAGTAAGACAATTATTCTTAAGGCTATGGCCATATCTAAATGTCAATCAACCTCATTTAAATTAATGTTTAGAGCTCATTAAATTCTTTTGAGAGTATAATTTTATATATATATATTTTTTTTAAAGTTTATTAATTTAATTATTTAATTACTGTTACTTTTAAATGTTTGATGGCAGTTGTCTGAGATGTACATCTTAATCTTGTTTATTTTGCTTATGAAATTTATTTATTTAGTTATCATAACATTATCAGGTGAGAATAACAAGGTTCTAACAAGCATTTTGGTGAAACGGAGATATTTGAGTTTTAAATTTTGAAATCTTTAAGCCAATTTAAAGTAAGAACTATGTTACATTGGACTTTGTGAGAAGAGGAAAGAACTAAATGATTCCAACTTTTGTCAGATTATAGAAAGGTCATTTAAAATTATCACAGGGCCCATAAGTTATTTTTTCCCAAAATCGCAGTTAGAACCTTGTTATTCTCACCTGACGATGTGTACACAATAAATAAGATAAGATAAGATAAGATTGCTTTATTGATCCAAATGAATGGAAAATTGACTTGATTACATAAATTCCGTCTTTCAGCATACCTAAAACAATAGTAAATAACCATATGTACGCAAACACAATAGACATTCACGCAAACTATTATACCAAGTATCATACAAGAAAAAAAGTAGGCCTATTATTTAGGAGTCAGCTATTGAGCCATTGAATTTCCTGACTGAAAGATGATTCTTTTGAAAGAGTCTCACTGACAGTGGAACAAAAGAGTTCCTAAATCTCTCTGTTCTTGCCCTTATTGAGAGAAGCCGACCACTTCGACTAGATATTATGTAACTATCATGAAGCGGGTGTGCATGATCTTAGAGGATTTTATCAATCATAGACAGACACCTTGGACTGAAAATATCCAACAGTCGCCGAGTAAAATAGATTCATAATGGTTTGCTCTATATGAAATATTTTTAGTTTATTAAGACAGAAAAGTCGTTGGTGCATTTTCTTACAAAGGCTTTGGCAGTGGTCAGATCAAGTCATTTTGCCAGTAATTGTGACGCCAAGATATTTATATTGCGAGACTTGATCTATTAATGTATCGAATATTATATAAATATAGCATATTTTTTGGCCTACATATCACGTAGTTTGTAAAGTAAGTTCTATATTTGTATTTATTATAAAACTTTTTTTTTATACATAAATATACGTTTTTTGTAATGTAATACAGACATATACAATTGTGTTGATGTCGTATAAATAATCTATCATATAGCTGATGTTTTAGAATAATAGTTTTAGTATTGTTTTAAATTATTATATGATGAGATCCGGGCGAATAGACAATTAATATAAGAATGCTATAACCATTGCGCATGAACGAGAAATTCTTGAGTTCCGCCCTCCTGTAGACCCACGATGTCCGACCATTTTGTCTACTGTTAATTATTGGTACTCTTGTTGATGTTATCTGTATTGTTAATTTAGATTATGTTTACAACCATAACAATCGTGGCCAGTAAATAAGCTTATCAGTCAAGTAAGTTACGGTAAATTGACATAAGACTATAAACAAAAAAAACACTAAGAGAAACGATGGCAGAATCAGTAACACAATAAGAACTGATGAAAATGCTACGTCAACAAAATGAGGCCCTGACAATGTTAGCGTCGTTAACAGTACCGCACTACCAAACAAAGTTCGCAAGTTAAAATGAAAATCAATAATTGTACAATGATTACTGTGCTAGGCTTACAACATTTACATTTGCTAACAATATACCTAAAGAAAAGTAAGCACATGTTTTCTTAGAAAACCAATCTGCTGAGGTGAACAAACTGTTAACAACAGTGCGCAAACAAAAAGATAATACACACGAGTTAATTAATAACCAAACTATAGATTACTCATCCATCCCCTGTTCACCGAGCACAGGGAAAACACCTAAGGATATTGCCTTCTGTAAGGGTGCAAACGGACTTACAAACAAAACTATTCATTTCATTAGGGAGATCCTTGTTAGGCAAGGTTATATGGGACTTCATCTGACTCTACACGTTGGGCTTCAGGTACAGTCATCAAAGTGTTGAGTCCCCGCCTGTTCAAGATAATAAGGTTATTTAATGTTGGAACCATACTAACAAGAAAACCATAAAAACACATTTTTTTATCATACTCCCTTTATTTGCAAACTAAGTTTACCATCATGTAATTAACAAATATCTGTGTCGCAAATCTCAAAAGATCTCCTTACTCTGTATGAATTGTTCTAAAAATAATCTTAGCGCATAATTTTTTTATCTAGCTTTGTGCCGAAAAAGTATAAAAAGTTGCACAGGCATTTTTTAAGCGAAATCGAAATATTTCTTATACTTTCCTTTTAAGAAATGAATATTGTCATAAGTGTAGTATTAGTAAGTTGTTTTAATTGATAGTATGAATTGTTAGGCGCCACAAATCTGTTGTCCAAATTTCAGCTTGATCGGACCACGGAAAGTGGTCAAAAATTGAAGCCAATTTTTTCACCATTACAGACAATGCAACTTAAAATAAAGGGAGTAAAAAAGACACTTAAACCAAATACTATCCAGATTTGACGCAGGAGAAAATACAGAGCCTGGATTATATATAGTGGCCGTGCCACATCTATCAGTCTTCATCGTAACCTCTTCTACCAGAAGTTTTGGCAACTCCTGCTGATCTACAGAGAAGACCGCATAACCCAAGATTGCCTGGAATTATATATTTTGAGAGGTGTTATGATGGGGTCAGCGCAAATAGACACTTAATATAAGAATGCGTTAACCATTGCGCATGCCCTAGGAAGTATTGAGTTCCGCCCTCCTGTCGACGTACGATGTCCGACCATTTTGTCTACTGATGTTATATGTATTGTTAATAAAATATATGTGTAACATCCCCATGTGTTGTACGTTACATTATTTCCACCCGTCAAGACAGCTCTCACAACAAACATGGGATGCACTTCATATGTTTTACCTCATACACAGAATACAACTCCAATGCTTAGACATATATATTTTATTCACGATATATATAAAATAGTTCTTGAAACATCAAGTAAAACTTTTCAACATTAATTCCATTGTTGATGTCCTAAATTATTGTTGGACCATCAATTTATATTATTAGTCTCTTCAGAGTGTTTCTGCTACAGTTGCTGAATCATTTGCTATCAAACATTGAAACAGACGACTTCACCACAATATATATTTGAACTTGTAAATCAAATAAATGAACGCCTTGTTGCAGCATATAAAAATTTATTAATATTATTAACAGTTCACTTCACATCGATGAAAACAAATATAGATTATAGTATCGATATAATATACATTTCTAATAATGGTCTCTGAGTCTATAATTATACGTGCGTTCCTTACAAGCTATCGGTGAGACTGAAGACAGCATGGACAGTCATGTGACTATGTACTTCCGCTATATTTAGTAAGACTCTAGTTTTTTTCTTTTATTTTATATTCAAAGATGGGTTTTATTTCGAGTTTTTAATTCTTACTTGAGTCACTACCCTTTTATTATTTACTTGCTCCATAGCATACCCCCATACACAGAGAAAAAATAATATTTTATTATGTTATTGTGTATTTGAAAATTTAGTTTACTTAAATATTAAAATTGAGGTATAAAAAATATTTTTAGAAAAATAATAAAAAGCAAAATACTTTTGCTCCTAAACCATAATTTACAATAGATAATATGTTTTTGAAGCCAAAATAGAAATGTAAAACTATATTGTAATGACTGTAGCCTAAGTCTAAAAAAAAATGTTTTAGAATGAACTGTAGCTTATATATTTACAATTAGGCTAAACACAAATTGTACAATACATTATTTTAAGTCTTAGACTTGATTTAACTTTGTAGAAATCATTTTTTTTACCGAAGAACTAAAAATAAATTAGTACATTACAGTCCATTGTATATTAATCGTAAAACTTAATAGAAAGTCGTACATTACATTTCATTGTATTAACTGTTGTAGTATTCGTCCGTCGTGATTGACGATGACCATTTTGTCATCCTAGGAAGTTTGGGGTGTGGCTGTTAGATGGGTTCTCGTTAGGCTAATGAGGCCTATTTTTGCCCGAAAGGTACGTCGGCAAACCGTACAGGGGGAGGTCGGAACGTCAACAGTGAGCTCTAGGGCACGATGTTTCCTGGCTTGCCTGCTGAACTTAGCTGCCCTCTGTTTGCTCTCATCGCATAGGGCTGCTCCGTGGTGGAATGCTGAGCGCCTTGATGAACGAACTTTGGCGGCCAACTCCCCGGAGTCTTCTACAAAACGCTTTTAGTGATGCCTCGTGGGTTTCTTTGTAGTGCTTATTTGGTCCGCGAGCTTGCTGACAGTTTTTTTAGCTCTCCATAGAAGAGCCCTTTTGGGAGACGGCAGTCTGGCATGCGTAAAACCTGCCCTGCCCAACAAAGCTGAGACTGCATCAGACTTATGTGGATGCTTGGGAGTCCGGCCTGGCCAGTACCATAAGTGCCATTTGATATTTCGAATTTTTCTCAGGCTTTTTTGTGTCGAAGTGAATCACGATCATAGTGTGTCGTTGGTAAACAGTCCAAGTCTCATTTGCCTATAATAAAGTAAGGAGCACGACTGATCTGTAGACTTTTATTTTTGTTTGGGTGCTAATGCACCTTGTGTTCTAAACAGTTTTGTACAGACTTCAAAAGGTTACCTTTTTTTTTAGATTCGGAGGTTTACTTCATCATCAATGGGGACAGTGTACTACCAGGGTACGTAAAGCGGTTCACTGTGTTGAGTTTTTCGTCATTTATACTGATGTTTGGCTGGACGCAAGCTTTCTGGGGGCTGGTTGGTACATGACTTCTGTCTTCTTTGTGCTGAAGGTAGATTGAGCATGCACTGGAACATGTGTGTGTTTCAGATCAGTCACAGAGCCAGCAATGAGAGCGCAGTCGTCGGCCAAAAAGTACGTCGAGAATTGTTGTCAGACTTGACCTTTGTTTTTGCTTTGACTCTCCTAAAGTTGCACAGCTCGCCATCAGTGCGATACCTAATGTCTACACCCTCACGCCCATCCCTAAATGCATCAATGAGCATGGCTGCGAACATTAGACTATATAGTGTTGTCCTGGAAACGGGCCTTCATGCCGTCGTGGAACTGCCTTACCATAGCTATGAACTTTCTTGGTCAGACCAACTTTGGAATGATTTGCATAGACAATCTCTGCTCACTGAGTCAAAGGCCTTGGTCAGATCGATACAAATTGAATACAGGTCTGACTTCTGTTATTGGAACTTCTCTTGGAGCTGTCTAGCTGAAGATACCATGTCAATAGTGCCGCGTTCCTTGCGGAAGCCGCACTCTCGTGTAATAGGCCTTGCTCCAGATGTGCATGCAGGCGATTTACCAGAAGTCTAGCCAATATCTTGCCTGCGATGGACAAAAGTGAGATTCCGCGGTGATTTTCACAGGCTTGTCGGTTACCTTTGCATTTATCGAGGTGGATTATGAAAGCATCTTTGAGGTTCTGTGGTACCGTTTCTGTCTCCTAAATAATATGAAGTAGGCAGCGCAGTTTATCTGTCAGCGGGACCACCCTCTTTGTAAATTTCAACAAGAATCATGTCGGGACCAGGTGCTTTGCCAGATTTTAGACATTTGGCAGATTAACCATTGAACTAAATAGAAAGTTGTAGAATAATTGTATTGATTATTTGAAAAATATAAATTAAGCTGCCATATATATTTTATTAACCTTAGGACTTAACAAAATATAGATTACACTGTATTGACTGTAGGACTAAACATAACTTTGTAGAATAAAAAATATTCTTTTTAAATCCCTAGGAAAGTTTGAGCTTGAAAACTTCATGTACAGAATTTAGGGACATTAATTGTGAAGGTAATTAAAAAAAATTATATAATCAGTTAATTTTTTTACAAATTATTTTAATTATACTTTTAGTATTAAATGTTGGATTAAAAATATGTTAAGGGAACTTGTGAATTGTTTCTTAAATATAAAATAAACATTTCAGATTGTGTTACTGACCACAATGATGACAATTCATATAAAAAATGCTTTCTGTTAATAGGTAATTTATTTTTAGCCATTCCTAGTATACATCGATTTAATATAAAAAAAAAGCATTTTTATCAATTAATGATAAAATGGTTATTAGTGTTGATAAATAGAAGTATGATTCAATTATATTAAGTTAATTGTTTTTGTTTTTACTTGTACAGGTGACCATGAAAACCAGTTGTCGGAAGGTGGGGAGGCAGATCTCCACAAACACAGGATGAACTGTAAGAAGAATCCAGGTCATCCAGAGTTTATACCTATTGAATCATTCAGCTTAAAACATCTACCTGAAGGTCATCAGGACATTGATTTGTATGAATACATCAAAGCTACTGCTGACCTGACAGTTAAAATAAGTGTCAACATGACCAGTCAATACAGACCAGAGTTTTGGCCAAACACAAAGGTTCCATATTTTTTGTCTGACATGAGAGGAAAGAAAACATTGAGGACAGGAAGTGGGAGGGTGAGGGATGTAAGGAAGTATACAGATGAAGATGAATATGACAAGTATAGCTGTACAACATGTCCATGTGATAAATGTAAAGCTTCAGACAAACCCAGCCAAGTTTGGTGGGAGATTCAAGTGAAAACAGCTGCACATGTGATTGTTGATGACATTGAGGCAAGCCACACGACCTTGAGATTGTTTTATGATACAGAAGATAGTGAAATGTTTGTTCTTAAAGATAACTTATATGTTGATTTTGTAGATATTAAAGAAGACTGGTGTGAGTTTTCATATGTGACTTGTGATGAATATTTGGCTAATAAATTTGAGAAAATGGTGGAACATTTAGATGAAGCCTGGGAGAGAGTCTTCAAAAAATACAGTAAATTTTGTGATACTGACAAGTTGAACTTTATAGTGTCACATCCTCATGGATGTAATAACAGGTCAGTGTAGGTCAATTGAAGGCCGTAACAAATGTTTGGGATAATAATAATCGCAGTAAGTTAACCTACACAACCTGTACATGTCCAGGAAGTAGTGGAGCCTTCGTCAACTGTGTGGGGTTAAATGTTCACTGTGGCCATGTCCATAGCGGAAGTTTAAAGTCTGGACTTAATATCAGTTCATTTTATTATAATGAAGTCTTGAATTGAGTTGAATAACTTGTGTGTCAAAATGTAAACAAACAAAATGGAGGATACTTGATATCTTTTTTTTTATATCATTCTAACTAAAATAAAATCATTGTATAAATCTGAAATTTATTTATTGTTTTGATATAAAGCAATTTATAATCAATTTTTTTCTAAAATTTATATATTTACTTTGTTACATTTTTTTTTTTCGAGTGTAAACATGTTAAAATTATTGATTTTTCTATTGTTGAATAAACAAATAATATAAATTAAATAATAACAGAAAATAATGAGAAGTTTCTGGCAAGTTAATAAAAGAAAAATAACAATGAAAACACTAACACATCTTGGGCATTACTTAGTTATCGTTATTACTTTTACATCTTTGTTTTCTAAATTATTATAGCTAAATATATTACGTTTAAATAAAAACATTAATACATTTAAACTTAAATAAATTCATTTTAAATAAAAATAGGTTTTTTTTCTGGTCACATTTGTATTCATTTTATTAAAGCATTTTCTTTTTTTAATCACAATATAATAAAGGAAATACATGATTGTATTAAAATATGTGGTGCGCTAAGTCTATTTCTTTTATTTTAATAAATTAAATTAGTTAATACAATAAATATGATAAAGCAATGACTTTTTGTACAGATCTAATAGTCTAGCTTTGCCTGTCATCTTAAACTCAGCGAACATTTAAATAATAGTGTAATCAAACTCAATCACATTAGAGAATATCATTAGCCAAATGATCTCCTTCACGGCACATGGTGAACATTGGAACCTATATATATCTTATTTGGCAACTGAGCTAATTTGTTTGAAGTTAAGTTTATCTATATAACGAAAATTATTTAATTATGGACACATTTCTATATATCATTTGTCTCTAAATTTCAGACTTCATGAAAAGTTTATTAATATATTTATTTTTATAAAAGGTTAAAATAAAGTAAATACACGTCTATATTAAGTAAGAAAGGTAATGTAAATATTTAACTAAAATTTAGATTTGTATTAGTGTGTTATACTTTAATGTATCAGTCTTGTAACAATTGCATGTATAAAAATGTTATCTTGACTTTTGCCTAGAGATAATCACTTTTATCATCAGATTTATCACAATTTTTTTTACTCCCTTTATTATACGCATGCGCAGATTTCATCGAATCGTTCAACATTTAAAAATTATTGGTTAACTATTGTCCACTAATTTTGTTAAATTAAGTTACAAATATAAAAAAAAAAATACAATCGAAATAAATTATGATTTATTAATTATTCCCAAATAGGCTATGTACGCTATTTTCTACTTTAAGATATCTACACGTACGGTCTAAGATTATCTAACGATCTAGTAAACTTTAAAAAAGTGGTATCTAAAGAAACGTTTTATAATTTGTTGTGTCATACGTCACTACTTTCTTTTGAGTTTGAGATCACTTCAAATATCTTATGTTTTAGTAATATAATTATCCTTTTTAATCCTAACACTATCCTTATAAAACAACAAGCGTCATATAAAAACATATCTATATAAACTAATAAAGGTCGATAAGAAAGGTATATATTCAATATATATGTTTGTAAACAATAAGTAATCTTACATGTCCTGAAACCACTAAGACTTGATTTTAATTGACTATGGCTATTCATTAACATTACTTTTTAAATTAGTTCCGAGAAAAGGAAATCGTTAACTCATCTCATTATGGTATAGTTTATTTTAGAATCTAAGTATGTCTTTAATACACTTGTGTAGATGTTGACCTGGTTTTAAGGATGTATGCGTCTGTTAACAACTTCTTTTACTGTGGTTTTGTCCATGCAAACCTACAAACGTTTTGTACTTCTGATATTATCATCATTGGAGTCCGTAATCCAAATCAGCTTTAAGACTAAAACTACAATAATATATTTAAAAAAAATTGAAATAGAAAACAAACTACCTCTACAAAACTATCGTATAATTTAATTCACACTTTGATTGTAGCTATTAATTATCTTTATGATGTTCCATACACAGACTTTAATTGAAGCTATTAATTATCTTTATGTTGCTCCTTATATAGTTGTTGATTATTGCTATTACATCTCTTTATCTTGTTCCATTTATATATGCTGATTAATGCTATTTAATGTCCTTATGTTGTTCAATATATAAATGATGATGATTTAGGAAATTAAACATGTTTATGTTGTTCCGTATATAGATATTGATTGATGCTATTTAATCTCTTCATGTTGTTCCAAATATAGATGTTGATTGATGCTATTTAATAAATTAATCTCTTCATGTTGTTCCATATATAGATGACTATTGATGCTATTTTATCTCTTAATGTTGTTCCATATATAGATGACGATTGATGCTATTAAATTTCTTTATGTTGATCCATATATAAAAGTTTATTGTTGCTATTAAATCGTTTGTTGTTCTATAAATAGATGCTAATTTATGCTATTAAATCTATTGTGACCATTGGAGTGACTCATGTTGACACATCTTGATATGATTAGCTTCGCAGGAGATAACCGTAGAAACGTTTTGGTAATTATTTTTGATATAAAGACAGTTTTGATTGCTCCAAGTAAAAATATGGTGAAGTTTTGTGTTCTTCTGACAATTGCCAAGAAGCAGTTTGGTTATTTTAATTAACGATTTACCATGCACAAAAATGTGAATCGACTTAATTATTTATGAAGATAATGTGGTAGACAAATTCATATGCTTAAACTTTTTTTTAACTGCTGAATGCAATTTAGATAAAATGATAAATTAAGTGTATATAAGTTAGGAAAAAAAAAAGTTAATAAACATTTTAATTCACATTTAATGAAAGGTAAGCTAAATCTTCTTTTAAAAAGTCAGCAAGCAATTTTCAATATAAACTTGTAATAAATGTATGATCAATCCTTCACCCTTGCTTACATTACAATACTTTCTATCTCCTACCGCACGTGGCTTTATATCGAGAAAATCGTACGTGGCGATCCGGTCATTCACGCTTACACATATGTAAACACCCACACACATACACACTTTATTTCATATCACTCTAAATAACATTTTATACCCACACCATTATTCACACCTACACATATGTAAACACACACACACACACACATATACACACTTTATTTCATTACACTGTTAATAACATTTTATCCGCACCCCATTATTCAAGTGCTACAAACATCGAGCTATATATAATAGCTCACAACAAGCCTTCAACCCTTCACCCCTTCATCTATAACTAAAAATTTGGTCATTTTATCTACTGTACTTAATAGTTAGTGAGATCAGAAGTTAAGCTTGTATTGACAATAGAATTATGAGACGCGAGCCTTACAGAGCGTTTCTAGAGAAACTTGCTTTGTTTCTACTTCCGTTCTTTCGTTGCCAACATTAAACTTTTTTTTTTCTCTGTATCTGTGAAACTATTTCGTAAAAAATACTTAGATTCACAGCTTATGTAATTGTTTTTAGGCCTAGTTTATCTTTTTGTGTTTTCGTGTTGCAGCTTATTTTCATCGTCACCAATACGATCCTTTATACTTTACAAGTTAGTTATTACTTATATAGTGACACATCTCTTTAATAAATAGAGCTGCAAGCTAACTGTTTATTAAATCATTTATTATATTTACATAATAAATAGTGAAATAAAAAGATCGACACGTTCAATTGTAACATATAGAGTCACATTGTTAATCTTTGAAAATGACTTGAGTAAAATAAATTGTCATCGTACCTCCAACTGGAGGTCCATCCTCTCCAAGTACCGAGTTGTCTGTTAGGATCCTTGTTTGTGTTTTTGTAGCGGTAGTAGTTTGAAGGGAAGGGGTTGCTAGCCCCTCGCCCAACCCTCCTCCTTTCTCATCCGGGCTTGGGACCGGCTATGGCGGATCTACTGGAAGCTGCCAGGCAGACGGCCATCATCTCGACCTGGACCACACTAACTATCGGAACATGGAACGTCCGCACCATGTTTGAAGCTGGTAAAGCAGCACAAGTGGCGGTGGAGATGAGGAATTACAAGATTAGCATCCTCGGCATCAGCGAAGCCAGATGGACCGATTCCGGCCAGAAGAGGCTCACCACGGGAGAGCTACTCCTTTATTCAGGGCACGAGGATGAAAATGGACCACACACTCAGGGGGTGGCTATCATGCTCTCAAAGGCTGCACAAGGAGCACTAATTGGTTGGGAGGCACATGGTCCAAGAGTCATCACTGCGTCTTTCAGAACAAAGAGGAAAAAGATCAACATGAATCTCGTTCAGTGCTATGCCCCTACTAACGATAGTGAAGACTGTATAAAAGATGAATTTTACGGTAGGCTGCAGAGCATCATTCAGAGGTTTCCCAGCAGAGACATAACCATGTTGATTGGAGACCTTAACGCTAAAATAGGAGATGACAACACTGGTTACGAAGAGGTTATGGGTCGAGAGGGGTTGGGAGAGATGAGTGACAATGGAGAGAGGTTTGTAGATCTGTGTGCTGCAAACAGCCTTGTCATCGGCGGTAGCATCTTCCCCCATAGAAAGATACACAAAGTCACCTGGCTCTCACCAGACCTCCACACCGGAAACCAGATAGACCATATATGCATTTCCAAGAATTTCTGGAGGTCCCTGCAAGATGTACGTGTTAGAAGAGGAGCGGACGTGGCTTCAGACCACCACCTTCTTGTTGCACGTGTCAAGCTTAAACTTAAAAGGAATTGGGCAGTAGAATTAAACCAGCGAAAGAAGTTCAACACAATACTTCTTAGAGACCCAACCAAACGCCAGGAATTCAAGCTGGCACTTGCAAACAAATTCCAAGTCCTGCAAGAAATAATTGATGAAGAGGAAGCAACAATAGACAAGGAGTGGAGGATAGTGGAAACAACAATAAAGACAGTTTGTCAAGAAGTATTGGGCCCACAGAAACGCAACCACAAGGAATGGATCTCAACGGTCTCCCTGAAGAAAATAGAACAGAGAAGAGAAATGAAGGCAGTACTAAACAGCAGCCGGACACGTGCAGAGAAGGCCAAGGCACAGGAACAATACACACAAGCAAACAAGAGTGTAAAGAAGAGCATCAAAGCCGACAAAAAGAATTATGCAGATGCTCTAGCTGTAGAAGCGGAGGAAGCAGCCAGAAATGGAAATATGAAAGACTTGTATACCATCACCAATAAGTTATCTGGAAAGTTTAGTAAACCTGAAAGACCGGTGAAAGATAAAGAAGGAAAGCAGATAATCGATGACGAAGGACAAAAGAGAAGATGGGTGGAATACTTTGAAGAGCTACTCAACAGGCCAGCTCCACCAGACCCACCTGATATCCAGCCGGCAGACATAGACCTCCCGATAGACTGCAATGCACCTACAAAGGAAGAAAAACGCCAAGCCATCAAGAAGCTTAAAAGCGGAAAAGCACCTGGACCAGATGATATCCCTGCGGAGGCACTGAAAGCGGACGTGGAGACTACAGTAGAGCTCTTACACCCCCTCTTCCAAAAGATCTGGGAAGAGGAGCAAGTCCCAACAGAGTGGAAAGAGGGACTACTCATTAAACTCCCTAAGAAAGGAAACTTGAGCACCTGCTCTAACTATAGAGGAATTACCCTACTATCAATCCCAGGAAAGGTGTTCAACAGGATTCTGCTTGGCAGAATGCAGGCTGCTGTTGATACGAAGCTGCGAGATCAACAAGCTGGTTTCCGCAAGGATAGATCCTGCACTGACCAAATAGCTACACTGCGCATCATCCTGGAGCAGTCGCTCGAGTGGAATTCCCCCCTATATGTCAACTTTATTGACTATGAAAAGGCGTTTGACAGCGTAGACAGGGAATCACTTTGGAAGCTGCTAAGACACTATGGGGTCCCTACAAAAATTACCTCTATAATTAAGAACTCTTATGAAGGATTGAAATGCAGAGTGATCCACAGAGGCCACCCAACAGAGGTATTCCAAGTACGGACGGGAGTGAGACAAGGCTGTTTACTGTCGCCATTTCTGTTTCTGCTAGCGATAGACTGGGTAATGAAGACATCAACATCGGATAAGCGTAATGGCATCCAGTGGACGTTATGGTCACAACTAGACGATCTAGATTTCGCGGATGACCTGGCACTACTCGCACATACTCAGCAACAGATGCAGGAAAAGACCAACATTGTGACGGAAAACTCCACTCGCCTTGGCCTCAACATTCACAAAGGGAAGACCAAGTTCCTTATGGTCAACGCAGAAAACACATCGCCTATTACTCTCAATGGTGAAGCGCTAGAGGAAATTGAAGAATTCACCTATCTAGGCAGCATCGTCAATAAGAAGGGTGGATCCGATGCCGATGTAAGGGCAAGAGTTGGCAAGGCCAGGACATCCTTCCTCCAACTTAAGAATATCTGGAGCTCAAGAGAAATATCCCTGAAAACAAAGTTCAAGATCTTCAACTCAAACGTGAAGTCTGTCTTACTCAATGGTGCAGAGACTTGGAGGACCACAGCTACTAACACCAAGAAGATCCAGACTTTCATAAACTCATATCTCAGGAGGATTATGCATATACGCTGGCCAGACATGATCAGTAATGATGAGCTCTGGAGTCGCACAGGGCAACAGGCAGCCGATCTGGAGATCATGTAAAAAAGATGTAGATGGTTGGGGCACACACTCCGAAAACCAGCATCCAACATCACCAGACAGTCCCTATCGTGGAACCCCCAAGGAAAGAGGAAGAGAGGCCGAACCCGTAACAGCTGGCGCCGAGACCTGGATGCAGACGTCAAGAGAACAGGCTATTCATGGGGACAGTTGGAAAGACTCGCTCGGGACCGGGATGGCTGGAGAGCCCTTGTTGGTGGCCTATGCCCCGAGAGGGATAGTAGGCGTAAGTAAGTAAGTAAGTAAAATAAATTGTGCTTAAAAAATCGAAGCAACATTTTCAGCTTTTCCCAAACTATTTATATAGAGAGATTTGCACAAGCCAATCTATTATAAAGTTGTATTTAGTTAGAGTCCCTGGTGCTCCACGAGGTAGTTGCAAGTGCTCCGCGAAATTATGAAATTCAAAATTTAATGTTCACTCACTTACTCTATCTGATTGAGCTGAACAAATGCTTTTAATAGGTAGTCCAAACGGGGAAAAATCGGCCTTTTTGCCTATTTTTACTGTTTTTGTAACGAAGTTTGACTCACTTGTACTAATGCTACATAAATAAAATGTATATGTGATTAAAGTTGAAGCCTTTCCTTCTCTTAATGATAACACTACCGACGAAATTATTTCAGCAGTAACTAACTAACTAACTAACTAGAACTCCTATTGGAAGCGAGAGCTGGGAGTATTATTCCCTTGTAGCTCTGAACAAGAACTCAGCCGTGCGTTTGAGCACAGCTCTATATCCGTAGATATCAGTGGATAGTGGGTAACCCGTCCCATCTCCTCGGTCGACGAGATGGGGGCACTCCCGCAGGATATGCTCCACTGTCTCCTTCTCCTCCGCACAGTGGCGACACCGCGAGTCGTAATGAGGCCGGAACCTGACGAAGTATGCCCCAATTGGGCAGTGGCCAGTGCAGAATTGAGATATGATACTCTGTTCCAACCTATTTAGGCACCACCATGGGTCGGCGCGGTTAGGGCGGGGTAAATGCCGCCAGACTTCTCGGCCCTTGTCAGAACTGTCCCAGCTCTCGTTCCACTTTTCTGTCTCCCACCTCCGGATCAATGCACGAGCCTTCTCAAAGGAGCATGGCGTGCTGCCGGGCTCCTCGGAGGTGGGTGTGCTCAGCCCACCTTTTTTGGCAAGGTGGTCTGCTCTCTCATTGCCAGGTAGGCCTGTATGCCCTGGGACCCGCTGCAAAAGCACGCGGTCTCCAAAGCGCTGGCTTAGCTTGTCTGAAGCCAGTAGAATTGTTTCTATCTGAGGGGGCCAGTTGCTCAGATTCTCAATAACTTGGAGCACCGACAACGCATCAGTCAGGATGGTTACGGTCGTAGAGCCGAGGGCGCCTTCGACGTGGAGAAGGCGGATCCACTCCAGAGCCCGACCGATGGCCTCAATCTCTGCGCTGTAGTTGTAGAGACCGTCGCAAGGCCCCCATAGTTGGTCTCAATTCGGGTTGCCGGGGTACTCTATGTAAACACCAAAGACGGCGGTACCGGTATCTGCATTAGCCGACCCGTCAGTGTAGACATGGACAGCCCCGGGCGGTAGGGCATTTAGCGTGTCCATGGCTGAGTAGTTATCGGTCGGACGTTTTGCTAACTGAGGTGTCCGTCAGCTTTGTCCGTATTTCGGGGAGCGTTGGCGTGTTCCCCGGAGAGAAACTCGATTACCTTTGCATAGGCAGCCTTGTATCGGGTAGGTCGATTTCGGATGACAGCCTTGTTGCGTGGTGCATAAAGGACTGCATCTTTATTCTCTTACTACCCTTTCAGGTGTCTACTAAGACTCTGGTTGGGAAGCTTTCCTCGAGTCTATTATAGCGCTCGTAGGTCGTTATGACAGCGCGTTCCCTCCTAAGCTGAAGGGGTGGTATGTTAGCCATCACCTCAGCAGCTGCCACTGGGGATGTTCGAAAGGTGCCACAGATAAAGCGTAGTGCTTGGTTCAGCAGTAACAGAGCATTTACCTTTATTAGAAGAAAAGATTGAATTTTTTTTCCATCAATAAACGTATAAACATATGACTGGATACGTATTCCCTTTGCCACGGTTGATACATCAAATAGTAAGTTGTCATACCAAGAAGAAGAAGAATTAATCAACCTATCATCGGATAGTACACTTAAAATAAAATTTTCCGAAATGGTTCTGGGGGAATTTCGGATCTTTGTGCAAGAAGAATACTCAGCTCCTTCCATGAAGGCACTTAAAATCTTGTTGCAATTTTCAACATCATATTTGTGTGAACTCGGTTTCTTGATATTCACCAACATAAAAACTAAAAAACGAGCAACACTTACTAATTTGGATGAAGGATTGAGGGTAGCTATTTCTAAAATTAGGCCTAATATCACTGAAAATTGTAAAAACCGTCAAGCTCAGGCTTCACATTAGATCTGAATCTTTTTATTTTTATGAATTAAATTTTGCTCAATGTTAATTTTTTACTTATTAAATGTATGTTTATTAAAAATTTGTTTATTAAAGTCTTATGTTATAATCTTTTATTTTCAATAAAAGTCGTACATATGTGTATTTGTTTGTTTTTTTTTACTCCTTGATTTTGGTGCTCCCCAAATTTTTGTCATGATCAAAAGTGCTCCCCGACTTCAAAAGGTTAAGAACCACTGAGTTAGACCAAAAATGATAGTATGTCATTGAACAAATGTTAACAATATGTATCTCTATTCAACAATACAATACTCTTTCAAAAGAATCATCTTTCAGCAAGGAAATACAATGGCTCAATAGCTGACTCCTAAATGATAGGCCTACTTTATTCTTGTACGATAAATGGTATGAAAGTGTGCGCGAATGTCTATTGTGTTTGCGTACAAATGGTTCTTTAATATTGTTTTAAGTATGCTGAAAGGCGGAATTTATGTAATCAAATCAAATTTCCATTTATTTGCATCAATAAAGCAAACTTATCTTTGATAAAAATGTACGAAATGATCATTAGACTAATATTGTTTTCACTCCCACTCTTTTGTTTTGTGTGTGTATTAAAAATGCTCTTTGTGTTTTTCTAAAGTCTATCGACAATAAAACGTTTTAAATAAACTGAATTGATTGTTTCTTTGAAGAAATACATTACATAAATACATTACAAGTATAATAAAACAACAATCTGATCTTTTTTTGACCATGTAATATATTTTGTGATATAAAAAAAGTCTTTAGTTAATAAAACAGTTATTGTACTAAGTGAGTAAATAAGTGTCATTTTGTTTAACTAAATGGATCTGTGGGACTAAGGAAGAAGCGTACTTAAGTTTCTAAGGCCATGGCATAATAAGGGATTGTATGGACAACACTACGCCCTAACGCTAACATATCCTCAGTTACTATAAGATAATCGTAAAAGCTAATTTGATTCATGGACACTCTCCAGTCCTAAGAATATTACTACATTCTAACATAGTTTTTTTAAATTACAACATAATAGCATCTGGAAAAACGAATATGTCAAACACCATTTTATTCCATTGTATTTCAATCTTTAGTCCAAGGTGTCATGTAGTTTATTGATAATTCTTTCTACTTGAATGTATATATTAAATATAAGTAAATGGAAACAACAATAAATTGATAGTTTTATTATAGTAATGTAGATAGTTTTGGACAATTGGCATAACGGCATTATAGCATTTAGTAAAACAAATGACATATAATGTATACATATATATAAATAGGATATAAATGTGCATTATGTAATACAATTCTTAATTTAAACTTTTTTATGTAACAATTTGTTGGGAAATAAAGTTTCCAAATCTATTCAATTCGCTGGGTCAGGTAATGCACACAGTTTTAAATAATGTTTTTTAATGAACAAAGAGAAGCAACTGGGAGATGTCATGTACAGTTTAAGTATTTACTTATTTACTTCCTTTGATTATTAAGTTACAGTTTATCTTGCACTATATAAAGATTTATTTCAGAAAACATGATATTGTTTTGCATTTTTTTATATTAGTACACGCTACATTGCCCGGCGTTGCCCGGGTGAAAAAAAAAAAAGGACTGTCTGGGGTGCAGATAACAAATGTATAAACTACATTTACTGAATACTTTTAGGAAAGAAAATAAATATTGTAATAAGGTAAAAGAAATAGTCAAATATTTTTATTTAACGAAATCTATATTTAATATATTGCCTATAGATTTACAATGTCTTTTGTTTTTAAAAGTTTGAAAAACTAATTGTCGAAAAAAAAAAGTATAGTCTAACTGGAGAATCGAACCCTGGTCGCCCGTATAGCAGTCCGATACGTTAACCACTGAGCTATCGAAGACAGATGGCCGATGTGAAAAATTATTAGACGGTATATTGTGCTAGGCCTAGATAGGTCAGTGACAGGCGTGTTTTCAAATTGTCCAATGGGGATCCTCGCGGGGCTTAACACTGTCTTTTTATATATATAGATAATCCTGTTTTTCATTTAATGGAAATAAGACTCTTTTAATTAAACACACGGGCCGTTATAACCAGAAGTTAGAGTAGACCGGTATTAAATATTATTATAAATTTGTTCTCTATAATATTCACAACTGACAAGAGTAACACCAATAGTCTAATAACTAAACCTAGAAACACCAGATGACAGAAGGGCTACGGGTAAAGTAATAGGCCTAATAATACATAAGGCATTAAACTAATTTAGAAATACAACACAATGACAATATGTTACAATGTTCAGATAAACATAATGAACAAAATAAAAAAACACTTTCCTTTACTCTTATGCTAGAACAATTGCATTTAAGCACTATTTCTTACCGAGTGGCATCATGGCATGGAATGGGTTGCCTAAACAAACCAGGATAACCAGTAACTTAACATAATTTAAAACACTAATAAAAATACAGGAATACACTCAGACCACGGATGAGCGGATGAGCGTAGGGCGAATTGATCTACTTTATAGAAGGATCGTCTGTAATAAGCTTATATAAAATAAGATTTCAATAAATGTAATAGAAATAAACTTGAATACTTTCTTCCTTATGCTTTAAGACAATGTCTAAATGTGTTTGTTAGGCTTTTGACATGAATATGTATGTATTTTTTTTAAACCTCATTTATTGACTTTTAAGATTTTTTTTAACAAGCTAATAAATGTTGGCATTATCGACGTACTTCTCTTGAATGAGCATAATTCAGTGAAACATTAAATCGTTATTCATGAAGCCTAGCCACCTGTCCTAGGATCTTTTTTTCAATTGTTGTCCTCTCAAAATATTAACAGCATTAACTTTTTTTTACTTGATATATTCGTGTTTTCTTTCACATATTCAGCGTTAGTTGTGTTTTTCTTCTTTTTATTTATTTTTGTGTTGCTTTTGACATTTCGGTAAATTTAAGTGTTTTGTCAGAGTTGGCAACGCTGCTATGATAATTATAAACAAAGCGAAAGGACGAAAAAGGATAATTAGACAATTAGTGTTATATGACAATAACAAATGTTACTTTTTATTTTTTCAAAGTAAACATTGTAACTACACTTGTTCTTTCATAGGACTTTATTTTTTCTGTTTTTTTAATAATTGGGTAATTTAAAAAGTATTCAGATCATGAGCTTTTGTCACAATGTAGAGATAAATATAACAAATAAGGTAGGTGCTTTATTTGAAAAAAAAAATCAAATTGATAATACAAAAATCTATACTGTTAGATATATCTTATTGAGACCTTCCAGTGATGCCTCATTTATCTTTATAAGTGAAATAGGAGGGACGATTTGACTTTTTAATGCTTGAAAATTGCGTCTTTTTGAGCTGTAAAATAAAAACCTTAACAAAATGCGTCAGCGGCCATAAATCAAAATATGTCAAAATGAGACTATGACCGTCTCTTCAGTTTAGTCTTTATACATTCTACGTACAAATGCAGCCAATCTGTAATAAAACTTACCGGTACTGCTTTTTTTCTGAACATAATATTTACCGAACTTATTTTTTTTGGTTAAATGTTTTTTTTTAGTTTCCGCTGTATACAACTTTCGATTTAAATCTTGCCTTTCCATTGAGCAAATCATAGCGAATTTCTAAATCGGAAGTCTAGAGGACACTCACATATAAGCTTATAAAGGTTCCGATATCTCAAATAGCTTAGGGCACCATCAAGTCTAAATCCGGCCCTGCCTGTGATGGTTGCGTTGGTTGTCGTGTTAATTTCTCATGCCGGTAATTACACTGTCTCTGGGACATGAAGAATTAATCAACGCTTAACCCCAATGATCATACATGTCGAATGCTGTAAATAGAGTGAAGTGTACGGAATTTTACTTGTTTTATAACACTGGGCAACATTTGTTTAATAACACTGTCAAAAATTGTTCTATAACACTGGGCGACAGTTGTTTAATAACACTGTCAAAAATTGTTCTATAACACTGGGCGACAGTTGTTTTATAACACTGGGCTACAGTTGTTAAATAACACTGACTACTATTGTCTTATAACACTGGACAACTATTGTTTTATAACATTGGGCAACCATTTTTCTATAACAACGGGCAACAATTCATAAATAACACTGGACAACAATTGCTAAATGACACAGGGCAAATTTTTTTTACAAAATTGTATGTTACTGAAACTAAAAAAAGTTATCAATGATGAGCATGACTATTGAAATCCAATATGTTAACTTCACAAAACCTTCTTAAGACCAACAGGACCTTTGGAAAGCTAAAGGAACCCATAATACTATCCAAGTAATTGACAATCAAAGGACAATTTTATGGCATAATGCCACAAGACTCAAATAGAAGGAACTGTGTCTGATCTGATGAAGTACAAGTTTTGCAAACAGAAATCCGTATTGGAAGAAAGTGAGATGATTACGGTAGTACAAATGTGGCTGAATTTCCCCAAGTTGCCCATTAGATAACATTCGTATGAGTGTAAGCAAATCTAAATGTTCACAGCATTTGACAGCAAAGCCAATTAGAAGCCATGATTTCCCGGATTGCTTTAAGAAAAACTATTAAAAACACTATTTAAAAAAATGACATTCCGGATGGGCATCTCCGATTTTGTGAATGGATCTACGATGATGAAATAAACATATCTTAACGTCAAAATAGCATGTATTACTGTCAAAACTAATGCATCTTATTGTCAAACTAACATACATTTATTATTGTCAAACTAACCTATCTTACCGTCAAACTAACATTATATTATTTTTAAACTAACATATCTTACCGTCAAACTAACATATCTTACTGTCAAACTAACATTATATTATTTTCAAACTAACATATCTTACCGTCGAACTAACATATCTTACCGTCAAACTAACATTATATTTTTTTTAATCTAACATATCTTACCGTCAAACTAACATTATATTATTTTCAAACTAACATATCTTACTGTCAAACTAACATATCGTACCGTCAAACTAACATATTTTACTGTCAAATTAATATTTCTTACCGTCAAACTAACATTATTTACTGTCAAACAATCATATTATGTTACCGCCAAACATAACTTTCTTACCTTGTTCCAAGCAAGAAGATATTTTCCCTGCGTCTCGGCACTCAATAATCCAGCTACTGTTTCTGTTTGATATGTATTAGATGATCTGATTTTCAGACCACTGAAACTCTAAAGAGTTACCTTTCACGGTTGTTGCTATGGCGACTATAAACAAAATGGCGACCAAGCTAGACATTCTTTTGTTGGTAACGACAAACATATTTATAAGCTGTATAGCATAGAAAGAACAAAAAGTAGATCTTTTGTTATGTCTGTTTCAATTATGTATTTACGTTACAAGCGAAAACTAAAAATGTGAACTAGACATTTTAAGCTGAATAAAACATTTACATTAAACACATTGGGTGCAATAATTTTCTGTATAGGATGGGCGTTTGTGGCCTATACTATGAGACAATAGAAACAAGAACTGACACAAACCAGAAATTTGAAAAAAAAATATTATAAAATTAATAGACATACAGACATGCAATTTCAACCCAGGCATAAATATTATTTTCTTTTAAAAATATTTTAAAAAGAATCTAAAGACCTTTCTCTTTGGCTAATACATATGCCACTGTAAGTCACACCTAAGTAATAGCATGGATAGAAGCGCTATAAGAAATGACCATTATTCTTTAACTGTAATGGGAAAAAATGCATACACAAAATATTTTCTCCCCAGCTAGAGGAAGCTTATAACATAACGGTATAATTAAACATAACTAATACGTTATGCCAGAAACAATCAGTAATGAAGAACTCTGGCACCGAACTAAACAGTAGCCTGTGGAAGAGGAAATTTCCCAAAAGAGATGGAAATAGATTGGCCACACCCTCAGAAAACCGGCATGCCGCGTCACTCGGCAAGCGCTCACTTGGAACCCCCAAGGCAAAAGGAAAAGAGGTCAGCCGAGAAACACCTAAAGGCGCGATATGGAAACCGATGTTAAAAAGCTAGGTCTAAACTGGGGTCAGATAGCGAAATTGGCCCAGGATCGGGATACCTGGAGGACTCTAGTTGGCGGCCTATGTCCCAGGTGGGGCGAAAGGCATAAGTAAGTAAGTACTAAAGTATGCACTGAATACAAAGAAATTAATTAATCCCTAAATGTATAATATACATGTATAAAGTATCTTACAACTAGAGAGTAATACGACAACTGGTCTACACAATTTTCCTCCACGACACTTCTTCTGCAGAAAGTAGGTCTACAGAAATTACGTCTACCACGACAACTCGTCTAACGACATTTCCTCGATCGATATTTCGTCTATAGTCTATTGTGACGTTTCGATTTCCAGATATTTGGTATATCACGACAGTTCATCTTCAAAAAGCTTCGTCCAACGCGATAATTCGTCTACCGACACTTCGTCTAATGCGAGATTTTGGCCAATGTGACATTTCGTCTCTAATACGTTTCATCTATTACGACAGTTCGTCTACCAAACTTTCCTATACCGTTATAGTTCGTCTACCGGGCGATTCGTCTAATGCGACAATCATTCTGTTGGACAATTCGTCTACTGCGGCAGTTAGTCTTCTAGACAATTCGTCACACGCGTCATGACTAAATTAAATGTCCGGTATACGAAATGTGAGTGGACCTACTTTCTGTAAAGTGTATTAAACGAAAAGTCTGTTGTCGTGTTGTACTGGAACCCAGAAAAAGTTTATAACCTAACGTTGAATACTATAGTATAAATCTGAAGGCTATAGACTGTATTAAGTAAAAAGATATTAAATAATCACCAAATGTATAGGTAAGTTATAGTTACCTTTTCTATGAATATTTAAACACTCAATTGTTTGAATGTAACAAAAAAAGAAAAGAAGAAAACACAGTTTTATTGCTTTTTAACAATTTCGTCAACGCAAAAGGTTGGATCAAGTGGCGAGACCCAGTAGCAGATGTGAACCCAACTAGCCAATGAAATATTGCGGGTATTACTTGTAGGGTTTGTTTTCTTAAACAAAAAAACAAAAACAGTTTTTTTTGTAGTTTTTTTTCAGTGAGCATGCGTAACCAATCAAAAACGACGTTGAAGGCTTCCACTAGTTCGGTTTAACTTCCATATGTTTCACATTTTATTAAAATTATTTTAAAGTAGTGCTACAAAGTTTTGTATACTTTTATTTACATTCGACAAGCGCTAAGGAGCAATAAAAATGTATTAGAATGATTGCCGTTTCCGAAGATTTCAGGGTTCGAATCCCGAGCAAACGCTAGACTATTTTCTAGGGAGGAATTCGCTCAGCCTACCCAGCTGTAATGTTATATTAAAATATGTTTTATCTTATCTTATATATTACAGACGCATCTTATATAAAGAAGATTATTACGTCCTAGGTTCATGTGTGGTCTGAGACTGTTTTAATTGATATTAAGTTACTGGTTTTTCTGGATTGTCCCGGCAACCTATCTTATCTTATTTTATATATTACAGACGCTCCTTGCATTAAGAAGATTATTGCGTCCTACGTTCATCCCATTCCATACACGGATGATACTCGGGAAGATAGACTACTTGTATGCATGTGTTATGTTTATCTGGGTAATATAACAGGTATTTTTTGTAATTGTATTTCTAAATTAGAGGTTAATGTTTTATGTCTTATTATACTTTACTCTTTTCCTTTCTGTCCTCTAGTGTTTCTAGATTTAGTTATTTAACTATTTGTGCTACTCATGTCAGTTGTGAATTTCGCTAGTGATGAACGTTGCGGTTCTTTTCTGAATTTGTTCAATTTGTTTTAGTTTTTTTTTTTAGTTGATAGATTTCATATAGAGCATGCATATTCTAGTGTAGGTCTAACTTATGTGAGATTGCATTTTAGTTTTTTGTTACTTTAACATGTGTACAAGTTCCTTTTTTATTGCTATGAAGCCATAAAATAATATATAGGTAGTAGCTATATTAATAATTAAAAAGTCGAAATAAAACCCATTTTTGGATATTAAGAAAACCTATATCGGAAGTAGATATAGTCAAGTGACTGTCCATGCGGTCGGCAGTCTTTTCTCATAACTCACAAGGAACGCAGGCATTATTTTAGACTCAGGAAAAATAAATAAAATTGTGTATTATGTTGATACTATAAAGCTATATTTGTTCATTGGATGTGAAGTGTCAACTGTTAATGAATTGTTATTAAATAATATGCTGCAATAAGTCGTTCTTTTATTATTTACAAGTTTGGAAGTTATATTGTGGTGATGTCGTCCATTTTGATGTTCAAATCAATCAAATAATTCAGCTACTGCAACTCAAATACTCTGAGAAGACTGGTGGTAATGTTTGATAGTCCAATAATAATAATAGGACATCAACAGGTTTGGTGGCAGCTAACGGAGAGAGAAGCTGAAGGATATAATATTATGTTCAAATTCGAAACTTTTTGAACTTTTTGAAGACGTACTACAAACCACATGGAAAAATATGTGAGTACCAGTTTTTGAACAAAACTGAAGCCTGAGTCAATTATTTCAAATACATATACTATTTATATGATTGAGCACTATAATAGCTCTAAGAAAATATAACATTTGTACACCGATGACAAATATTTCATCATTGGAAAATTCGATACAAAAAATCGAAAAAAAGTGACTATACGCAGATCATTATTTAATATTTGCAACCGGAAAAAGTTTCGTTCCCACATGTTATCAACAAGGAACCTAAACTATATACATATGTTCAAGTCCGATGTTCAAATCCGATGTGACACAACCATGTGTTGAATTTTATGTAGCCTACATAACCATATGTTCAAATCCGATGTGACACAACCATGTGTTGAATTTTATGTAGCCTATGTTCAAATCCGATGTGACACGACCAGGTGTTGAAATCTGATGTGTTGAAGTCCGATGTGCTTATCAGAAGATAAATAAATAACATTAAATAACTTTAAATATAATTAATATTTAATCTGTATACCAAAGACTTTGACATTAATTTTAATTAATGGTATACATTTTTTTCTTGTGTTCATTCTAAAATTGGATTATACCATACTGAAGTGGAAACTTGAAGCAACTCAACTTGATACAGTGTGAACATTCATTGGATTATTAAATAATTAATTAAGTTTCTTCTGAATTTCTACTCTGGATTTACATTGCAGTAATTTCATACAGTGAATGTGTTTTCATTTGGATTATTAAGTAATCTTTAATTTAATCATATTTTTTACATTCATTAGTATGAATTATATATATATTTATGTATTATTTATGTATAAAGCGGGCTCTGGTTGGCGGGACTTTCTAAAATAAATCTCTTGTCTATTCTTATTCTGTCTATCATCTATTTCTATTTCTTAAAAGAGATTGATTAGAAATGATTCTTTGTTAGGGTTATTTCTGTTAGTTGTCTTGACTTTGTTTGTTATTGTTAAGAATTATTAAAGTAAAATTACTATAGTCTTGTCAATGTTATACATGTTGTGATTCTTTGTCAAAAATTCCTCTATCATTTGTGGTCCAAGCAGCATTAGTGTATTGTGATTGTGTTTTTTTTCTATTGTTACTTGATATAATTTTTTTTTGTTGTGTATTTTTTGACATATCAGTCTATGCATTGGTTAGTTTTTGCTCTCTGAGTATAATGGTCTATGGTAAGAACATTAACAATAATAAGTTCACCTAGATAATAATAATATGAATATTCACATTCATAACTATATAATTTAAGTAGTGCCCAAATATTACAAGCTCAATAAAGTAACAAAACTTGATCAAGAGGGTTTGCCCAATATAGAACATATCATTAACACTATGGCCACAGGTAAAATATTTACTACCATAGATTTAACAAGAGGATTTTGGCAAGTGCCTCTTGATGAGAAATCAAAGGATTATACAGCTTTTATTACACATAAAGGCGTATTTAATTGGAACGTCATGCCCTTCGGTTTAGTCAATAGTACTGCTACATTCACTAAACTAATGAGACATATTTTACCTCAAAATAAAAACATAGTTCACTATGTGGATGATATTTCTAATGTTTTGTTAGATTTTTTAAATTACGTTTACAGATGAAGAGGGTGAAGATAACGATGCTGTGTCTTATGCTGCCCCCACTCCTACCCACAGACAAGGGTGCTTCACTAGCCCTTGATTTTGGCATACACTACTACTTAGCAGTGTATTGACAAATTAAGTTTTGGACATCTCAATTAAAAAAAGCATTATTCTGCCCCCTCCATCTCCTTATGATTTAGATTTTTTTATTTTTTTTTACTTTTTGCAACCAAAGCGCTTGAAATTGAATTCCAAGTTTTGAATAGCCTTAGTGTCAATGTTTTGTTTAGTTTAAAACATTTCAATTTGCAATACCCCACTCAACCTTAGGTTGTTACGAACAAACCCAAACTTGGGTTGTTAACAAACAGGCTCGAACTTGGGTTGCTAACGAACCGAGTCTGAACGTAAGTTGTTTTAACCAACAGAATCCAAACTTCTAAAAAAGTGTTTGATTACCATCTCAAACGAGTAAACCTGAACACTACTTTATTAGAGGCATCATCAAGAGTCAAAACTGTTTGACTGCTCTCCCTTGCATGATTTTACAGTTGACAGGAACGGCCAGCCATTTGTGCCAAACCAATATGGTGATGTGCCAGTGTTGCGTGATACAATAGGAATTCGTACTCCTAGACCTAAGAGAGTAATCTCGGCTCAATCTCGTAGAGAAGTTTGGTTCAAGTCTGTTGCAGCATCCGTTAATGTTTAGGAAAATACGGTTTTTTAAACAATTATCCTATGTATCCCACATGCGGTATTGTTATGTATTTTACTCATAACTAAATGTCATGGCAATATTTTTGTTCCAACTTAACCCATATCTTGCTTATTTTTTTCTTCATTTTTATATATGTTATAGAAAATCCTGATGTAATTCTTAATAAAAGTTTGCTTGTGAGATTGTGTTTATTTTATTTAATAAAAGGACAACATGAGTAAATGAGTACGGTGCCATTTCATATTTGCAGGATAAAATTACCCTCTTTTCTAAAGAATAAATACATTGGTTTTTGTAAAAAATATAAGTTATAATTTTTAAGTTATGGCTTTTCATAAAACAAATTTCAAAATGGTATAACAAAACATTGGCATAAGCATAAGAGATAAGGTTCGCTCAAGTTTAATTTTTAAGGTACATATTTTTGAATGTTTAAATATTTCATAAAGCTACTTTTTTTAACTGCATGTATTAGACTTTAGAATATATTAGTTAACATTACTCAACATGTAATATTCATACATATATTCAAAGAAAATAACATTGTATCGATGAAGGTGACAGGCCCATGGGCTTATGAACTTTGTTTATAAAATCATATATTTTCTATACATTTCCTTTTCTTTGTGCATATTATTGAAATGAGCATTCAAATTAAATGTAAATAAATAAATAAATCACATTACATCTTAATTAATATAGACTATTTATATATGTCTAATAAATAACGTCACTTTATCATGTTGTTTCACTTTTTCAGCTTTCAAATAGTTCATAAGTAAATTGTAACATTTAATAGTGGAGAATCTAGAGCTAATTGAACAGAAAATCCAGAGAGAGGCAAGGAGAGAGGGAACGAGAGAGGGAACGAGAGAGGGAACGAGAGAGGGAACGAGACATTGTTAAAAAAATGTTTTCTAAGCTTACCATATGTTTGTGTTAAACATAATATAAATTAATTACATAATTATGTGTGTTATGTTTTCCTTTTCTTGTATGAAAATTTATCACGGACATTTAATAATTAATGTGAAGAATAAGTTTCCGTTAAATTATGTGTAAGGGTAGGACAAGACTAACGTTTTGTAAAATGAGCCTGAATAGAATTATGTAATTAATTTATATTATGTTTACTACAAACATATGCTAAGCTCAGAGAACATTTATTTAACAATCTCGTTCCCTCTCTCCTTGCCTCTCTCCTTGCCTCTCACTGCCCCCCCCCCACCCTCCCGATAAGTCATATACACTTTTTTTTTATTAAGCTATTCTAAAGTTAAAGTTACGTTGATCTTAGGATTCCTTTGGTTCAAGTCACCTTCCATATGTATAAGTCTTACCTTACTTGAATACTTTACTTTGCATGAAATCGTCGCTTTGGGCTTCAATTAAATTAAATTATTTAAATTTAATAAGAAAGTAAATGTTTCAAACATTAAAATTTATCAAACACTTTGTAGAGCGTCCGTGTTGAAAATTAAAGTTCGTCTGTCTGTATTTTGCTGATTTGGAACTTCCATACATATTTACTTTAACTATTCTCATCATTAAATACAAGTACACGAAGAAACAATGACAAATTTAATAAATCTTATCAAATTGAAGTAGATCTCTATATTATTAAAATATATAATCCATTAAAAAAGTTTCTAGGCAGGAAAAGATTATCGAAAGAACTGAAGCCGGACTTAGCGAGGTAAAAATTATACTATTTATTCTATGTGTTCCATCAAATGGATCTACATACAAATCATGCTTTTCATGATTGCTCAGAAAGTTAAACTTCAGATTACTGACATGGCGGACGTAGACGGAAATTCAGTCAGAGTTCTTAATGATATCTACTTTGTGTAGGAAGTGATAAAAAACGTCCATGCCCTCGTAGCATTTGCCACGCGATAGAAGTGAACAGGCCGTCTCATACAGATAATCGTAAAGACTGTGTACTCTTAGGAAAATATCGAAAACTGAAGACAGAGGTATATTTCAATGCAGTGAATAAGTTATTTCAGTTAACCATGTGATCCCTGTCATACTTTCGCATCAATCCCACAATAAAAAAATGGAGAAAGTTTAAAAAAGCTAATTTACCGCAAAGATTTGGAGAATGTTGAATAGAAGTAGTTTTCTCACCAGAAACTCAACACAGGACCAGTGTCTTAAAGAATAAGTCCAAGTTAGCCAAGATAAAAACGTAAGTAAGGTATCCAGACAGACCAAATTAATCCATATGGTCGGTGAAGCAGCGATGACAAGTTTCTGTGGACATGGCTTACTAGGTGATGGTTTGGTCAGCACTATGCACAGTCGCAATTAATTTACCCCAAACTAACATCAGGTAACCATCAGATCTAGGTAGACTCAGAAGCACCTTCCGTACCCGAGAGAAAATCCTAGCCTGCACCAAATTTCAAACCTAGTACCTTCGGTACACCAGCCGAACGAGAAGCCCACCCTGCCCCCCTCAGCCAAGATAACTCCAACCAAACCGTCTTTTGATCATTTTCTTGTCTTTCCTAAAGCAGATACTTTTTCAAGTCAAATTGTTCGCTTGCTTTTATTTATTTCATGGATAAATGAGAATTATTAACTGATAAACTTTATTACTTCTAGTAAACGTATAATTTAATGCTTCACTTTTTTATCTTGGACTAATCTATAAACTACAAATTAACTCTTACATTTATTAAAAATATTTTTTAAGGTGATGCTGAAAGTTGTGATTTATTTTAAAAGAAGAGATTAGTTAATTAAAATTTGCATTACATTTTAATTAAATCAAACATGCCAATTATATTTACAAAATGTAGACACGGCTAATTGATTATGGGCCTAGTAGTCGTCCGAAAGTGGTTAAATATCGCCTCGCTTTATTTAGACAACAAAATGGGCTTCTGTGGCCACATGGACGAACATTTTTCTTTAAAATAATAAATATAAATGTATAGAGATTCGATGTGTATTTGAAGATAAGATGGAAGATGGTAGTAGGTTGATCAATCCTTTATATTTCAGTGAGACGATGTTCCTACTTGTCTAGAGGCCCTCTCCCCCCCCCCCCCCCTCCCTTTTGACGTAGAAAAAAACAACAACTGTGGAAACCAAATTAGATATTCAAACACATTTTATTGCAATAGCTGGATACACACAGCACATACCGAAGTCAGGCCAAATTGCATGCGTGCTATAATAAGTCCGCGTCAATAGCTATCCAAGACATAATGAAGTTTCAATCGTGGAATTATTTATGTGTTTTGAAAGTATGTTACATCCTTTTATGATATACTTTTTGTAGACTTCTTTAAGAAAATTCAAATTCCTTTCTACCGCGTAGAGGAGGAACAACACAGTTTTTGTAATGGGAATAGCTTTAATCAAATTAATGACTATCTGAGGATTTTTCATTCTTTGTCTATGTCGTGCAACTAGATGTTTGTTACGTCTGAACATTGTAATTCGTAGTCTGGTGTAAATATTGTAATTGGTACGATTCAACGCGATATACTGATTTAACCTTTACATTTCTAATACAGCAGCGAATCCACACATTAACTTATAGACTAATAAACGTGTCAATAATTATTGAAAATGAAAAGAATTATTTCGTAATTTTATTCTTGTGTGCCTCCTGGGTGATTGAAGGAAATATGTTTCTCTAACTAAATGTATATTGTACAAAGCCAGACAAGACATCCAAGGTATAATTATTACATAGTCATCATGTTCTTAGTTTTAATAAACTGGTGATTTGTGGTCATAGTGTGTCCCGTGGGAAGACATCTACGTTTCGGAACATACATATCCTCCAAGTGGTCAGGGAAAAGTCTTTGCACATTACAGGCAAAAATATTCCCTTAAAACATCTGTGTATGTGTGTGTGTGTGTTTGTCTTAAAGTGTAGAGACATCTCCGTTGATATAGTAATTTAAACAATCAACAATTATACTGATGTGTTTTTAGATTTCTAGGCCTAATATCATTATGCATAGGCTATCTCTTTTATTCTTCGAAGACACACTAAATAAAAAAGTCAAATATATTCATGGCAGATGAAATGTTTGGTATATTATTTATTTTCAAAATTATTATAATAAAAGTTTAATAAAAATATAATGCTATATTAATTTATCAATTGAGAATTTCATTGGATGACTAAATATATAACAGTAACCTATGGAGTTAGCCTTCGCAGTGTTATGACTTCCTCGTCACCCTTCTCACTTTTTATTTTAATTCCACAACACAATACAATTTCAATCTTTCCAAACATAATTTAATTGTTCGATATAGACATACTACCTTAGGCCAAAATATACACATTGTCTTAGCTTTTATTAATTAAACACAAAGAATGAGTATCAAATAATTGAGCATATGCATACACTGACATACAATATATTATTATGAATGCCGAAATGGACCAGTCATGCATACAATTTGAGTCATAAATTGTTTGTCAATGACATACCGAAAATCAAATGATGGTCTTTTTAATACTCGGTAAATCATGTTTAACTTAACATATATTATATTTAATGGGCCACGGTAGCCGAACGGCAGCGCATTCGACTGGCAAGGGAAGGTCCCGGGTTCGAGTTCTGGTGCAGGCTATGTTTTTTTTCCTGGGTCTGGAGGGTGTCCCCGAGTCTACCCAGCTCTGATGGGTACCTGACCTTAGTTGGGGCAAAGTAAAGGCGGCTGTGCATTGTGCTGGCCACACAATCACCTAGTATGTCGTGGCCACAGAAACTGGTGAACGCTGCTTCATCGGACCTATAGATTAATATTGTTTTTCTTGAGATAATTAAAAAAAAAATTTAAGGGAATTTTAACAAATATTTTCCTTTCTTAATTTTTACAATGATAGATGTTAATAAATAACTGTGACAACTATTTTAAAGAGACCTGCGTGTTACCGCTTCCTTTTCTATCATCGAATTATTTACAATCTGCAAAAATTAATTGTAATTTTAAATTTTTGAACTTAATTTTAAAATTGTTCGCAATGTCATGATATAGTCATCCATTTATTAACAAATAAGTAATTAGTGTACTAAAATTTACTTTATATTCCATTTATATTTACAAAGTACAGACATGATCAATTGAAAGCTTTACTTTAGTCCAAGAAGAAGTCGACCAATATCATGTGTACCAAGACAAGGTGCAAAGTGACTGCTATCCAAAACTTAAAGAAGTTTTTATCGTAGAACTATCCATGTGTATAAGCCGATTATTCCGTTACCATGAAAAATACTTTCCACAAACTTCTTTAAGAAAACTTCGATGCTTCATTTCTACCCTGCAAATACTTGACTGCACTGTTCTCACAATAGAATTAACTTTGCTCAGATTAAAGGCTTTGTGACGATTTCCCATTGTCCATCTCATTCGATTAACTGGATGTTTGTTATGTTTGTTTTGAACATTGTTATTCGTAGTCGAAGGTGAACAATATAATTCGTAGTCTGATGTGAACATTGTAATTCGTAGTCTGATGTGAACATTGTAATTTGTAGTCTGACTAGAACATGTTAATTTGTAAGATTTAATTCCATGAATGTTATATTTCTAAACATTGTTTTTTTTACATGTGTGAGAAAGCCTGATACAAGAAAATTTTACTGTATAGTTTATTATTACTTAGAGGCCGTGAAAAATTTTAATACGACAGCAAATCCACACTTAAACTCATAGGCCAATAAACATGTTTATAATTTTTTTCTGATAGGGATTGCTTCATACTTTTATTATTTTGTTTTTCTTTTGTATTTTAAGCAAACCCATTTCACTCATTAAATTAATATCGTGCCAAGTCATGCAAGGCATCCGATGAATAAATACATAGTAACCACACTCTTAGCTGATGTTGGTGGACATAGAGTGATCATGGAAAGACGTCTATGTTCATGAGCACTCAAATTTACCTGGTGGTCGTGCAGAGATATTTGTTCCTTTCAGGTCGAACTATTACTTCATCACCTGTGTGCGCGTGTATGTGTGCCTTTGTGTGTGTGTGTGTGTTTAATAATAGAGAAGTCTGCTTTGATATAGCAATTTAAACATAAAAATCAATAACAAAGCTAGTGCTTCCGAGTTGTTTACGATATGTAGGTCGAACATGAATATGTATATTTTCCATACTTCAAGGAAACACCAGATCAATAAGCCAAATCAATTCAGGACATATTAGATATTTTTTATATTATATCGACAAAACATAATATTATGATGGTATATGATTTTTTTATCTTCATATTACTGGTTTACTATATATAAAATACTAACATATTATTAATTATAACATATGTTTCGTGTAAATGTTAATTTCACATAAAATATTGTCTCTAAAAGTTATCCTATTATATGATCCTGACTATGAATGTAACTTAATTACATAATACATAGCTAAACCTGTAGCAGCGTGTAATCATAGAGTAGATCGTTATTAAATACATATGGAGTGAAACTTTCGCATTGTTATAATCTTCTCCTAGCCCTCCCACTTTCTAAATTCCAAACAAATAAAACATTGATGCACCCAATAAAATTTCAATCTTCGTCAACATAATTGAACTGTTCGATATAGACATACTACATCGACCCACATTTACACACTGTCTTCAATGTTATTGATTGAACCTTAAGAATGAGCTTATAAATATACTTATATTTGAGCCTATGTTAAAACTAGCATACAATATATGGATGACGTCATGGACCACTCATGCGTAAACTTTCGGTCTCTAAATGTTTGTAACTGACGTACCAAATAACAAATAATGGTTTATTAAATACTCGGTAAAAAATTTAACTTAACGTAATATTATATATATATTATATTAACAACGTGGGCCGTTTTAAGGCTTTCGTGGCTCTTAGGCACTATTATATTTAAAGGTCCTCCACAACTTGAACTCTTTTCATTTTAATTACAGACATTATCAACATGAGGGAGTGCGAACACAAATAATAGTTAAATAATGTAATAGGCCAACTAGATCGTTTTTTTTTTGTTCATTTATTTATCGTTGAACAATACAATGGTAAATACCTATGGTTCTTGACTGCTCTGAGACCTAATGGTATAGCGGTTGCAAATTGTAGAGTAAAATTATATGATAAGGACATTTATTCCGGGGTTAGATGTAGATATATTAACAAATTAGTGGCTCATTTGTTGTTCAACTGATGTGAATTATTTTTAATAGTTTTGTTAGTCTAAATATTTGCTTTAGGATTATCACATCAATGTTTTAATGTACATAGTGTTACGTCCACAATCCCCTTGTGGCCAGAGCTGTGTAGATCTTGCTGATAATTCTCGTTAGTCCTAGGGGAGACTTTAATTATTAGTATTTATGTTTCAGTATTACACGAACTCTTCTTATAGTCCTGGGCACAAATTCAGTATTTGTATTCCAACATTTCCTCTCTTGTAAATTATGGTAGTAGATAAATCTTATAGTAATGTATACAACACAATAGGATAGTAACTTGACAAAGAAGCTTCAGTGTAACTGTTGTTGATAGTTTATTTCCAGGTGGTATGTTCAATATATACAATATATCTATTATGTACAGTTAGAATAAAATAGTGCAAACACAAACGTTCTCAAAAGAACATATTTTGAAACTCTCTGTCTTTCAGACAAAACAAATCATTAAATACTATCCGAGTGGTGCAAGGGACAGACCCACTACCAGTAGGGGTGAAAATCATGGTATCATTACAAAACTCATAACAAAACGATATGAACTTCCCCTATTAAATAATGAGTCGTTCCCAGACTCTGAGAATTTGAGATCAACACAGAATCCCAGCATTACCTAGAACCTTTCGTTTTCCCACTAAACGTCCTAATATCGCGTGTAGTAAGAAAAGAGAGAGAGAGGAGAATAAACATTGCGTGTTCCAATTCTTGGAAAAACAATATACATGACACGCCCCCACCCAATGAAAGAAATAATGTACCATAATTACCCAAGTAATACTCAACATGGTACATTTTTCGTACTTAACACTATCGTTTTAATAACCAACAATCAATGGAAGATTATTAGACAATTTAAGCAAACATGGCTCACTGGCACAACTAAATTATAAAAAGTGTCACTACCCAATGGTAATTGTGATTATAACGTGATGGACAAATATTTCACCGTTAGTATTAATATTAACTAATGTCTCAACAAGTACAAATAATTCAAAAATATTCTAGTCATTCTTATTTTAACTATGTACAGTTGTGTGGATTTCCACCAAAAATTTGCAAAAAGTCTTAATCTATTTAAACAAATATAACATTGCTCAAACTCTGTCAATTTCCAACAGTTTACTTCTAATATACAAACCAAAAGATAAGTAATACATAACTCGAATCAAACTATAGGTTACTTCCCCTTTAAATTACAGTGTCAACTTGACATTAACAGGGTTCATACCTAAGATGATGATACTTCCCCTTTTCTCAAATACGAGGAGAAAATACACTCTAGTTACGATTACTACAGTAATCTAAATATTAAAATGTAATCCACTATTATGCGTTTTTGGCAAATTTAAAAGTTTAATATAAAAGATTGTTCAGGGTTGAATGAGTGCACACCTTTAGGTACCTTTGTTTCCCTCCATTCCCGGATATATGGAATATATAACAACCTATACAACATAGTGAATATCCACTAGTTTTTCCCATTCTATTACCATGATATAACAATTTAGCAATAGATTTCCAATATTATCTATTAATTTATACCAATTGATATTACATCTCTTTCTAAGATAAAAATTGTACATATTATTATTTAGTTCCATTCATTAACTAAAATAAAACAAGATAATAAATCAACTATCTCAAAGTTTTCCCACTTAATTGTATGTGATGACAATTACTTTTATCCATCCATATCAAGTAAATACGTGCATATTATATATTTATTGCATCATGCATCAACATTTAAATGGAATTTCTTTTCCATAATCAAATGAATTTAAAATATATCAGAACATCAATATTATACATGATTATAAGAATTATTAATACTTTCAAAAGACTTGACTTCTGTATGATACAAGTATTCTATAGGTATTCCATAATCAAAATTCAAGCGAATGATAGGTTATCATGACACATTCTTAATGAATAAATGAGATGATCTGAAAAAGAAGTATTGGGTTATTCAGTCAATCATGTAGCACCCGAGATAGAGTATCAGCTATGAAGTTGTCTCTAGTCTCTATCTTGTCGATGATACGGGAATGGGATACCAGTCGGTCTTTGTCAAATTACTTAATTTCCCAAAGTCTCTATAAAACTGCAGTGTGTGGTCGGCTTTTGGTACCATCACACAGGGTGTAGACCATTTGCTATCACATTTTTCTCCTATGTCATCTTCTAACATATACTTTACATCTAATTTAATATGCTCAGGTCTGATGGGGTCAAATGGATGTTGTTTAATAGACCTAGCACTATTGGTTAACACTACATCGTGCTCTATGACATGTGTCCTTCTGGGAACATTTGTAAACATTGACTTATTTTCATGTACCAGCTCAATAATCTTCTCCTTATCTTCTACCGGAAGATGTTCTAGCCTTGTATCTAAACTCTTAAGGGCATCTGTATTATTAAGTGTACTTTCTGCAAACATATATTCTATCCTAGATAAATCCGTCGGGACTCTAGCTAATGAAATCATGGGGACCTCCCGTGGTTTACTCTTTTCCCTGGAAACATAGGGCTTAAGTAAATTAATATGGCATACCCTCTGTTTTTGTCTCCGGTCAGGAGTCTTTATCAAATAATTGACCTCGCCAAGCTTTGACTCTATCTCATAGGGTCCACTAAACTTTGCACTTAAAGGCTGATTTTGCAAAGGTAGAAACACAAGAACTTTGTCACCTGGTGCAAAAGTTCTAGCTGTAGCTTTACGGTCATAGTTCTGTCTCATACGCTCCTGCATCTGTGGAAAATGAATCTTCACATGGTTAAAAGCATGATAAAGCCTATTTTTAAATTTATCTACATATGACAAAAGTCCAATCGGTTCACTGTCCGTTAGCCAAGTTTCATGTAGAAGTTTCAACGGACCTCTGACTGAGTGTCCATACACAAGTTCGAATGGGCTAAACCCCAGGGATTCCTGAGTGGCCTCCCTTGCAGCGAACAGTACATAAGGCACACCCTTATCCCAGTCTTTCTCGTTTTCATAACAGTACTTTTTAAGCATCGATTTTAATGTCTGATGAAACCTTTCCAGAGCTCCCTGGCTCTCAGGATGATAGGCACTTGATAGCCTATGGCTTATCCCTAATTGTTCCATGACTTGTTTGAAAATGTTCGAAGTAAAGTTAGTCCCCTGGTCGGACTGTACTGTCTTCAGTAGGCCATAACGTGTGAAGAAATTTGTCAGGGCGTCTACCACCTTCACTGTTGTTATGTTCCGCAACGGAATGGCTTCCGGGAAGCGAGTGGATGAACACATGACTGTGAGCAGGTATTGAAAACCGGCTTTTGTTTTCGGCAACGGGCCCACGCAATCAATGAGTATATGACTGAATGGTTCGTCGAACGCTGGTATCGGCTGGAGTGGAGCGACAGGAATTCGTTGGTTAGGACGTCCTACCATTTGGCATACGTGGCAAGTCTTGCAGTATTGTTCGACATCTCTTCTCAGTCCTGGCCAGTAGAAGTAAGGGAGGATACGGTGGTGCGTTTTCCGGACTCCCATGTGACCAGCGAAAGGAAGATCATGCGCCATACGCAGTATATCTTGACGATAGCACTTAGGTATTACAATCTGGTGAATACTGTCCCACTCGTTTGTACCTGAGTTGAGCGGTTTCGACTTTCTCATCAACACTTCATCTTTCATGTAGAAACATTCCGCCATTGCATCTGCAGTCTTTTCGTCAACAGCTTTCATTCTGAGTTGCATTATTACTTCGTCATTCAATTGTTCTTTCACCAATTTCTGCTTTGGTGACAAAATGTTATCGTTCTCGGTTGCATCACCAGTTGTTAGTTCAGCAAAGAACGTAGCACTTAAATCGATGTCAGGTGTTTCTGTTATCACTGTTTCATTCGCATGTGTGTCTTCAGAACAGACAAACACATCTTTCGTTGCACTACACGGCGTAGCAGGAGTCTTTACCGACTTCTTTTTCTGCATTGCTCTTGTCAGTGCACATGTTGGGCGTTCATTGGCAGGACGTAGGTTTTTGTCCTCCGCCATCTTTGTCTCCAACACTTTAACCATGGGCTCGACAGTGACTCTGCCGCCCATAATGTCATTTCCTAATATCATGGAAACGCCTTTGACGGGTAGTGCGCGCCACACTCCCACTACGATGTTACCTGTAAAAATATCCGACTCGAGTTTTATTCTGTGCAGTGGAGCTTCCACAGCCTCCATACTAGCACCTCTCAGCACAACAGACTCACCGGTACTGGTGGCATCTGTTAACGGCACACTGCCCTCCAGGATCACGCTGACAGCAGAACCCGTGTCACGTAATATCTGTATTTTCTTCTTGCTGAGTACATCGACTTCTGTCGACACTGTCCCCTCGTAGACAAAGGGTCGAAAATCGGATAGGTCGTCCTCTTCCGGGACTTCAGAAACCATCTGTTCCTCACGGCCTTCTGAAAGCATAATAGATTGAGTACAGCTATTCTCTTTTACCTTAGATAGACTGTTCTCAAAAACCATCGACTCCACAACTATGGGCGATGCCGGCCGCATTTCTTTTGAGTTTCTTGACCCTGTGTTGCACACTTCTTCTGTCTGCTTGCTATCTTTCTGCACTCTGGCACAGTGTAGAATAGCACCTTGCTTCTTGGTAAGGATCCAACAATCTTTCTTCATGTGGCCCTCTTTCTTGCAATTGAAACATACCACCTTTGCTTTATTTACATCTGTCTGCTTCCTGTAATGAACTAAGTTACTATTATTATTTACACCACTGTTCTTATTATTGTTTTCACTTGTCTCTTTTGGTTTACTAGCCTCCTTGGGCTCTGGTTTGTGCACTTTGGGTTTGTCAGCATAATATGGCTTTATGCTGGCGTGAATTATGGCATAGTTATCTGCCAATCTAGCAGCTTCATGCACATCTTCAACCCCTCGGTCTGAGATGTGGGTTTTAATATCCACTCGAATACAATCATTGAATTCCTCAAACAATATTAGGTTCTTGAGTTTATCAAACTCACTTACATTCTGTGACCTTAGCCACTGTTCTAACATTTTCTCCTTTTGTCTCAGAAAGTCTACATGAGTTTGATCATATGCCTTCTTTCTGTCTCTAAATAGCTTTCTATATTTTTCTGGTGTCAGGGAATAACTTTTTAGCACCCTATCTTTGATTACTTCATAGTCATTTATTTCCTCGGGTGTTAAACTCAACTCTACGTCCAATGCTTTTCCTTTGTTGAGAGTTGACCTTAACAATAAAGCCATCTTATCATCAGGGAACTGATAATCTACAGCTATCCTCTCAAAAAGCAAAAAGAAATCTTGAACATCTTCTTCTCTGAATATAGGCAAGTGTTGCTTCATTGCGCTAATATCCATACCATTGCTGTCCCTACGATGGTCAGGTCTGTTCATGCGTGCCATCTCTATCCTTTCTCGGCTTTCAATCCTAATTCTTTCATTTTCTCTCCTTTCCATACTTTTTAATTCCATTCTCTTCATAGCTAATTGGAATTTTAGGTTTTCACTCAACCCTTCATCTTCATCATTGTTTGATGATCTAGATGACATATTTCTTACCTCGTCTCCGTGGGCAATTACCTCGCCCCCACTGGGAGCTACATAACCTTCATTGATATCGTTCTGTCCCACTTCAACTACACTACCAGTGTTCATGGCATTCTGCCCGTTCAAACATGTCATAATTTCTTTGGTCAAACGATTACGATTAGGTCTTGCCTGTCCTGCCTCAATCCCAAAGGACTCAGCTAATTCTTTTAGTTCAGCAAATGACATGGCATTAAGTTCCTCACTTGATATATTCGAAGCCATAGTATAGCGTTCGAAATATTTGTTATAGTAGAGTAGTATATATTGTATAACAAAATATAAAGTTCCAACTTACGATTTGTCCAGAAATTTGCACAATATAATATTAAACACTTCGTGGAATCTTCACACTTCCCAAGGAATAAAAACGCAAACCAGTTCTCTCCTCTTTTTAAAAAAGAATAGTTTCACAGTCCTGAAAACGAAATACAAATATGCCGCTCTCAGTACTACTAATGTCACAAAATATTTATAGGTCAGGAAAAAATATAACTCAAATTTTACAGACGAGATCAACAAATTTTTCCAATCCTAGATCAAGAAAAGTAGAACTCAAATCTACCGAACGAGACTACCAAATCTTGTCAATCCTAGGTCAGGAAAAGTAGAACTCAAATATACCGGGCGAGACCACCAAATTTTGTTACGTCCACAATCCCCTTGTGGCCAGAGCTGTGTAGATCTTGCTGATAATTCTCGTTAGTCCTAGGGAAGACTTTAATTATTAGTATTTATGTTTCAGTATTACACGAACTCTTCTTATAGTCCTGGGCACAAATTCAGTATTTGTATTCCAACATTTCCTCTCTTGTAAATTATGGTAGTAGATAAATCTTATAGTAATGTATACAACACAATAGGATAGTAACTTGACAAAGAAGCTTCAGTGTAACTGTTGTTGATAGTTTATTTCCAGGTGGTATGTTCAATATATACAATATATCTATTATGTACAGTTAGAATAAAATAGTGCAAACACAAACGTTCTCAAAAGAACATATTTTGAAACTCTCTGTCTTTCAGACAAAACAAATCATTAAATACTATCCGAGTGGTGCAAGGGACAGACCCACTACCAGTAGGGGTGAAAATCATGGTATCATTACAAAACTCATAACAAAACGATATGAACTTCCCCTATTAAATAATGAGTCGTTCCCAGACTCTGAGAATTTGAGATCAACACAGAATCCCAGCATTACCTAGAACCTTTCGTTTTCCCACTAAACGTCCTAATATCGCGTGTAGTAAGAAAAGAGAGAGAGAGGAGAATAAACATTGCTTGTTCCAATTCTTGGAAAAACAATATACATGACAATAGTAAGTGAAGAAAAAAACATGTACTTGATAGATCCAGCAGTCGGAAAACTCAGAAGTTTCGCTGAAAAGTTTGTTACCGCTCTAGAGACGTTACATTCCTATTTGGGGGGGGGGGGGGTCATCAAGGAGTTAAATGAGGAGAAAAATAAGGGATTTAAAGAAAACTTACAAGTTTCACGCTCCATTCTGAAATTTAAAATCACCTAAATTATATTTAAAAAAAAAAATAAAAAAATAATTAAAACTAGATTTGTAATGTTTTGGAATGTCGAGATGAAGTCAAAAATTTATTTCCTAATAAGTAATTAGTCTACAAAATTTTTTTTACATATAAATCGTGCAAATCAATCCTATTTACAAAGTGTAGTCACAGCGGAATGATTATAAGTCAGTCTGATAAGTCAACCCACGTGACTACAATCGCTGCTCCTAACCACGCACGTGACTACAATCGCCGCTCTTAACCACGCACGTGACTACAATCGCCGCTACTAACCTTTGTTTAGTCAACCAAATGGGTTTTAGTTATCAAGGAAATTGGTCACTTGTATTTGAAGAGATTGGCGGTGTTTATAGAGATAATATAAAAAACAGAAAAAGGTCGATATATCCTTTTTTTGTAATCCCATTTTAGTAGGACACGCCTCCTACTTATCGGCGCTCCCTCTCATATGATGAGAAAGCCACATATCACATCTTAGGTTAAACTTATATAATAATTTCTTATATTCCTTGTATACGTAAGAATTAGAGAGAGTAATAATTTAAGTAAATCATGTTACGGGCTGCCCACAGCTTTGATTTACCATTAGCTCATCAGATGTGGTGCCTATTCAGCTACAATAAACTGTGAATCAATTGTTTAGTTAACACGTTAGTTTTAGATTCATCACATCGATGTTTTAAATGTATTGAGTGCATGAAGAAAAGCAGCTTAGTTCTTTAATGTATTTCAGCAACAAGGTAACTTGACGACACCAGATCTTGTTATACCAAAAACAGATATATGAAATATTTGTATAAGATCTTATTTCGTCCCATAAGCGTTAACGTAAAGTATATAAACAAGGAGTAAATCAAAGAAATTGTTTACAAAGAAATAAATGTAATTTACTAAACATTAAAAGGAAACAACCTCACAATGAATAGAAACAAATGGCGTGCTGACGTGTACGGTTCTGGTCTGTCAGGGCTATGAGTCTCAGGAAACAAAAATCAATAGTTGACCCTTTAGATCAATACAATTTCTATAATTTTGTATTCAGAAAGGTCATACACCAAGTTAGGTTTATTCCAACACATTCGTAAATCAGGGTCTAAGTAAAGTAGATTCGACAAGCACTTTATGATGTTAATAGACATGTTGGTCCAAGGTTAATACTGCTGGGGATGGGGATGAGAAATAAGCACCCACTCCTCTCGAAATATCATCATTACTTTGCGTCTCAAATAGCCTCTGCTTACCATAGTCCAACTCCAGGCCTTTTCTCTCGAATGACTTGAATCCAAGTCCGGATGATCATGTTTCAACTAACAGAAAAAGTGCCGAAGGCGGGTCGTGCCTTAAAACCAGCAGCTTAGGGCAGTTGGGGCTCGTAATCTTGATAGGTACCTCATCTAGGAGATGGAAACTCTGATCTCAAACCTCGCGGTTATACCTGTTCATTGAGTGGCTAAGGGAGTAAACCCTAACATAAAATCACGTGATGGAGTCACTAAGGCAGTATGCTATTATAGCGCACGTGCTATCTTTCTCACAACTCCGACGCAGATGGTCTCTTGTTGTATTAGCGTAGAGAGAGAGGGTCTACTGCCCGCTGGCCTATTATAAAGCATATCATCTTTAATTAGAACCATTGACTGAAATGATTAAAGCACAAACAGATAATATGTTGTGATTGTCTCTTCACAGTGAATTTTTTTTTCTAATCTAACTTAGACTTTTGAAATAGTTTATGATGTTAAACAATATTTTGCCAACAGAAAAGGATATAAACTACAAACTTTACTTCAATCTACAATTGAATAAATTCTACTAGTTTCATTTGCACTTCTTTTAATATAAACATAATAATTGCCGACGCGTAAAAAAAAACAATGGAGGACACATTTACATATTTCATTATCTGTTTAATTAATATGATTTAGTATTTTTAGCATGAGATCAAATATATAGATCTAGTATGAAATATGACTAGTTCAATGTACGGGACAAAACAATACACACACAATCATGATTATATATTAACTAGCATTATTCAGAACATATTTATATTATTCAAAGTATAATGGTACGTTATATTATTTGCTTTTATTTTTTTAATGAATACTCAGCGCCATTAATTTAGTTAGATGGTACGGGCGTGTGGCAAGATCCGAAGGCCTGTCGAAAAACACCCTGCAGGGCACCGTGCAGGATGGAAGAAAGAGATGCAGGCAGAAGAGACGATGGGAGGATGACATCATGGAGTGGACATGTTTGTCTTTTGCGGATTCCCAGAGGGCGGGGCAGGACCGAGACGAGTGGTACACAATCGTTCAACATTCGAAACATGTTGCCTCAACGACCCTTAAACGTGCATCACGATATATAGATCCTGTAGTTTAAAGCAGAAAAGAAAATTAAAATACACACTACTTGCCAACGATCAATATGAAGAGAAAAGCTGTCAAAAACCTTTTCAGTGTTAGGATATAATATAGGATATATATCTAAAAATAGTAATGTGACGTATTATTCTATAAATAGTAAGATTATGTTAACACCCGACTTTTAGGCAATCTATATTTAGTCATTATGAAATGTGTCTAATAACCGTTTGTGGTCGTTGGGGACGTGTGGGGGGCGTTATGTGCAGATGGGACATGTTATACATGCACGGCTGTCCATTAGTCTATGAAAAGGTAAAAACCTGATTACAAGTACCCAGTGTTTTGTGACTAGTATCATGCAAAAGAAAAAGGCTAGGGTGGTAAAATACGTTAAACCACAAAGCCCAGTCATGGAAATACTGCCCCCATGTAAAAAAACATTCCGACAGTTTATGCCAAACAAGTAATACCGATCTATAATGTCTCTAAAAAACTAAAATTGACAAGCCTTCGGGCCCTTACGTCCATGGTGTAACATGTAAAGGGAGGGGGGGGTGGTCATGGGAGGAGACAACACCAAGACACTATCCAAAACATACCACGTATAACAGGAAATATGTTCTCATTAGTCGCATGCTATCCCCTCCCCCTCCTGATTTCAGCTCAGATTAATAACTTGGTGGCTGTTCTCCGATAGCACCTACATCAGACTATAGGACAGGTCATCCAGAATGTTAAATCCATCGGGCTTGGCAAGACGGATTACTGTGCATATTTCATCCTCCCGATCATGTCTAAATGTCCGCCAGGTGCACATCAAAATGTAGGATGCGCAACTAGGGCTACCCCCAGTACTAAAGTGGTTTACTTTTAATAGGAGCGTATCGGTGTTTTACACACATAGTCAACTTTAAGTTCCATTGATTAAAAAATGCAAACTGCTTTTGTTATACCAAAATACACGACTAAATTAAATATTCAACTAAAAATGTAACCTACTATAGCCTATATTAGAAGATTATTATAACCTTAAATCAATAAAATCAATATTGTGAACTTTCGATTTTCTCTGACGTTCAATGTTATTTTATTACTAAATTTACACGTAACCGTGTCATGTGACGTTAATCAACTAAGCTGTAAAAATAAATATTTACGTAGTTGTCGAGGCCATTACTACATCAAAATGGTTAGTCACGAATTACAATCTGTATGTCCTTTATAACCTTGGGCTGTGAGAGTTATAAGTCGATTCAGTCTTCTCAAGATTGTTTGCATCATGGTTTCTTAAATCATTGTTAGTATTTACCTTAATTTTTTATAGCTGTAATTTTTTTTAACAACAATCATTATTTTAACTTTTTAAATTTATGTTCTATAACATACTTTAAGTGATTGTAGAATAACATTTATTTGACTACATTTTTTACAAGGTTAGATATGTGTAATTTGTACTTCATAAGTTTAAATGTACAAAATAAAATGCCTTGAAAACAGTAGCGTTACTACATAGGGGCGGAGGGACAACTGACGCATGTCCCAAGTTTTAAATAGGCTTCAAACTGACACTTTCAGCTTAGTAATGAATACAATCAAAACAATTGCCAATTAAGATCATCGCCTTTCCCCTTATTTGAGCGACAATAAGATACATTATAATTTCGTTAACAAATTTGGTATTAAGAATAAGATTGTGAACTTTTTGAAAAGTTCATGTTATAGAAGGCATACTTAATGTGTCTTAATTAAAATTGGCTTTTAAATCAATTATTTTTTTATAGTTAGAAAAAAGCATAAAAGGGAAATATTTACTTTGGATTCCAACTAGTATATCAAAAATGAGTTCGTGCATTACCAATTAATGAAATCTCTTAGATTGGGAAATTAAATGTATTATTTACGAATTATGTTCTGAATTATTGCAAAATGTGTTTACGTAATTTGTTACCAAGCAATAGTTTTTTTTAAATATAATCACTTGGAAGTTTTGTATTATTATATATGAATATTTTAAAGTCTTAGAAAATATTGCCTTTCTATAAGTGAAATAATGTTTAGTTGTATAAAACTGTAATATTTAATAAAATAATTGACTATAAGTGAAATTTGAATTTGATTTCAGAATACATGCATCACAATGTCTACACAGAAAGAAGAAAATGAGAGTCAAGACAACACTGAATCGCCTATAGAAAGGGTAAGTGAATATACATTTTTTTTTATTTAAATTAAAACAAGCAAAATAAAAGAACAAGTCTTTCTCCTTTAGACCTAATGAGTTTACTGGATAAGTAAAGTAAGGTATTCTTTTTTAAACAAAAAAGGGAAACTTATTTCGCGTAGCCTTAGCCTACCAACAAATGCATATCATTCTGGACACAATAGCTTGGAGCATTTGAACATTATAGAATGTAAACATCGATATAAAACAACTAAATTACATTAAAATAAAATTACAAAATGCAACTGCCAAAATAAAATGACATCTAGAATAATGTATTATATTAAAATAAACGAAGTTGGTAAAAAATATTTAAAAAAAATTAGATCTAAGAAAAGATGGACGCAAGACGTATTGTCTCCCACAAATGATAGCTGGTGTAGTATTATGTGTTTTATAATTTATGATGGATGACATTGGTCAATATAATGTTTGTCTTTTATGTTTTTGCAAGTGGAATCAAAGGAGTAGTTTACATACTTCGTCAGCTTTAAAGCACATGACTGAATACAGAAATCTTCGACCGAGATTAGAGTTCCTGTGTAAACTTACTATTTTACTCTAGAGAAGACGCAGTATTGATTTATTTAATATAACTTTAGACACAATAATATGCATGCCGTTGGGGCACACCGTATAGACTATAAAGTGATAATTAACAACATAAAAAAACACACAATTATTTAACTATATTATAGATCTAGCTATCACTAACAAATCACAATGAAAAAAAAACACATTTACCTAAATTGTATAGAAGAGAAGATGTAAGCCCATCTTTTAACATAAGGACATTTGTTAACATCTTTTACAAATCAATATTCCTTGAGTCTATTAAAAAAGCTCAATTCTATAAGGTCCAGGGTGCAGACCGAATGACGAAATAAAATATTCAGAGACTGGGCTTCGCAGCTAAAAACTTGCTGATAAAAACACGTGCAAAAAGATACATGCTATTTTATTATTTGGATATCTTGATACCAAAAGAATTGAGAAATGAAACACATAACCAAGGACGTTAAACCTTCTAAATACCTCAAAATACTGCTAACATCATACATAGTCGGAATTGCTCAATAAGCACAGCAATATGACATAACATACTAACAAACTTTATGAAAATAACGAGGCGAGTTAGAGTTGAGGGAATCTCAAATAATAACCACACAGTAGCTGTTTTCATTGGCCTTAAACAAGAGCTTGACTGAATATGTGGAACAATACTGTTCATAAAGATGATAAATTTGGGATAATCGAGAAAACTGGACAATATTAGTAGTCCTACACAGAAATGATATATCAAAACCATTTTTTATAGCAATAACCTGGTGTTTTTCAGAAATGTTTAAAAAAAAATATTGATATATATTAAATCTCTTGACAACATTATGTTGGGGAGCAGAAAAAAAAAAGAAAAATTAATTAAATATATACAGATTATTCAAGATATGTCCCTAAATACTATGGATCTTTACACAAAGCAGCCTAATACTAGTAAGCAGACTAAAATATATTATCATATCATATATCATACATATTATACTATATATTCACGTAATATTAATAATGTATGTTTTGGCTCATGTATGTGTATGTGTGTCCAGGTTTTGGTGTTTTATGGTATATACAATAGATCAGACTCTGTTCCATACGATTGCCACAGGCCATACTTGAAGCTGGCTCAGTTGTAAAACTAGATTCTTGATATTAGTAATACAATAACTACTTGACTCAATTTTGTTTGTATTTAGTTGATAAATAAATGTAAAAAATTGACATTTAACAGTTCAACAATTTGACACAATAGTCAATCTGTTCAAGTTGTAGATTATAACACATAAGTTTTATTCCAATATGTAAAGAAAGGGACACGGTTGCCGAGCGGCTGCGCGTTCAGCTAGAGTACCGAAGGTCCCGGGCTCGAATTCTGTGCAGCTAGGATTGTTTTCCGGGTCTGAAGAGTGTCCCTGAGTCTACCCATCTCTGATGTGTACCTGACCTTAGTTGGGTAAAAAAAGGCAGCTGTGCATAGTGCTGGCCACACAATCAGCTAGTAAGCCGTGGCCACGACAACTGGTGAACGCTGCTTCACCGGCCCTATGGATCATTTTGGTCCGACTGGATAATTTACGTTTTTTTAATGTAAAAAAATCAAATGGAATACATGTAATAAAATCAACGACGTTATTAGCGACTAGGCTCCAGAATAAATAATTTCACAAGAGAAATGTAAAGCTAATACTACTTCTTAAAAAATAGTTTACTCGATACAACGATCGAAAACAGACTGACACATTTGTCACGATTCTGGAATTAAATCGCGACACTTAGCACTCATGGATAGATCATATCGCAGAAGTAGTGTAGAACTAGAAACATACTAATTTATATTGCTAAACTCAGCATACACGTAAAGCCCCACCCACCTGTAGACACCCCCACCCACTTCTACCCCTTTTTCATTATCTCCCCTCTTCGTCCCCTACTTAGCGCCGTAGTCAAGCCTTTGATCCACTCGTCGTAGTGACATCTGGAGCGAAGCGTCTCGCACATACGTAAGCGCCTCGGGCTGCGCTCGACCATAACCAATAGACACAGGTACATCAAGGGAGATAAGTCATTATCTTATCCTTTGTATCTCCGTATACGTCTACCCACCCCACCCCCCTTTTCCCCTGGGCCCCACCCCGCAAAAGTCGGTGGTACTAATTGTTCACCAACACCCACTACTAATCCCCCCCCCGATAGTCAATCCTTTATGCAAGTATATTTCAAACCAGCCAACCAGAACATATGTAATTCTAAACTAATGTAGCTATCCAATCAAATTGACCACTGATCACGTGACTAAAATGCACGAAAGCGCGCTTAACTAGTTTTAGGGCACTTCGACTCAAGCGTTAGGTAGAGAAGGTTGTTCGATTCTAGCCTCCACTTATTTAGTTCGTTCCATAGGATATACCGCCTGCATGTGTATAGATAGATATTTTGTCAGTATAAGTATTTTCATGAACACAGCTACGTTTACCTAATGTTGGACAACCTAGCAGTACCATGTGTTGAGTGTTAACTGAAGCCTGTGCAAATTCATATATGTATCTTGCCATTGAGTGAAGAATTGAAATGATACTAAACACCTGAACTTAACCAACGATTTATTTGCCTACTTAGAACTATCTGTTGTGTCCGTCATAATATCTAACGAGCCAAGAGAGAAATAATAATTATTCCAGGGCGATTCCAGTCACGGTAATTCATACCCCACGACGACCTGCCACTACTACCGACTCCACACCCCTCTCATCGCCCAACTTCTGCCAGGTTGATGTTCTAATCGTAAACACATCCTGACAACATTTTGGCGGTGAAAATGGCTAACAAATCGTTAGATCGAACATCCTGAAAGGTCTAAATTTGATTACGATTTATTACAATGAGAACACTATCATTAAATAGTAAAATATGTTAAATCGTGTCTGAACAATATCGGGTACTTTTTTTGAATATCGACTGTCTAGACAGGATGTTCCGAAGGTGAGATAAAAAACAAATTGACAAGCAGGTGCGAATTGAGATGCTGTCAAATTTAACCTTTAGCTGAATAGCGCTCGAGGCTATTTTTTTTTTAATTAACACTATGTAAATCACAAAACGAGTGTGTATATATGTGTGTAGGTATATGCAGGGGCGAAGCCAGAAATTTTTTCCAGGGGGAGGGGGGGGGGGGGGCTGAACTTTCGCTTAACAAACATTTACCAAATTTTTTGCGAATTGAGTACATATTTTTTTTTTAAATCTGTTGAAAACATAATTTTTTTTTTATTCAAAGGGGGGGGGGCTTATCCCCCCTCAGCCTCCCCTGAGGCTTCGTCCCTGGGTATATGTGTGTCTACATACCACATAATATTTTTTAATACTAGACATAATGACATAAACCTTGCTACAAATATTATTTGTGTTACTAGGGTGAACACTTTCATTGTTTTACATTTTTTTAAATGACCTCAGTGGTCATTTCGTTAAAAACATGGGATTTTAAATACAACTTTTTATTCACTTTGAAATTCCCGGTCCAACTTTTATAATGAGTCTATCGATCGCGCTAAAAATAACAAACCACGAAACGAGAAAAAATGCTGCACCGATATATTTTTTTATGATGTCATGAAAGGAAAAAAAAATCATTTAACTTTCAATGTACTTTCTAGTGTCGTATACAACTTAAATTAACTTTTTAGCGGGCAATTCTTCAATGGATACGACTGAAATTTGTGAAAGAATATAACAAAATTTCACTCACGTTTCAATTCGTGTTCTATACGTTTTATAAATTTTTAGCGGGCTACGGTTAAAATGCCGTAGAAGCTATATATTAACTTTGTAGCGGGCAATCTCATTATAACTGAATGGGTAGTTACAGTGTATTTAAACATACCTTTTAGCCGGTTCTAAGAAGCAGGCACATATTTGCTAGTCACATATATAAATCTCAAAAGAAGTATATATGTATGTATTGGTGTATGTTTGTCCTCTATAGGCGCCTAAGCCGTTGGACTATTAGGGTCAAAAGTTAAATGTATAAATTGCAAACGTCCTCCAATAGAGAATCTTATTTTATGACTTATTATCATGAATGTGTTGATTTAAAAAATCCAAAATGTTAGATCTAACTATGCAATTAAATAAAGCCGTACATAGCAAATGGCCATTTCCGTTCAATTACTATGTTGAACGCAATATTTTGTATGTTGAACGACGCGAGGGTCTTATCGGGTTTTCCCTATTATGCTGTTGTTTTTTAAATGTCGCGAGACCTATTTTAAAAGTTACGCACCCGCAATTTGGCTTGGAGAGTTTGAATAGTGTAGGCTACTTTAAAAAAAATTACTAGCGTATGACGTAATGTCTATCAAATCATTTCTTTTTTTCATTATAGATGTTTGCATTATCTTTTAAGTAAAAGTTACCACATATTTCAATTATTTAATGGATGCACGTCGCTATCGAGAACATCCTTTATTAGGCGACTTTCTACACTCTATAAAAAAATGATACTAATTATAAAGGACAAGTTATACATGATTACTTTTAAATAGCAGAACCCTGACAACAACACTTTTTATGCATGTGTTTGTGTCAGGACGCCCGAACACAATATAAAAAAAATAAAACTAAATACCGAAATAAACATTATCAACACTGTTTTAATGATACAATAAGGAAGAACACAAATTAAATACCGAATAAATCGTTACCACTTTTAAGTTTTTATTGTATTGAAATATTATTGTCTATGTTTTTTTTTTTATTATTTACCTTTTTATTGTTTGGTTTTTGAGTTGTTGTTTTTTCTTTTAGATAGTATATTAATTGTTAATTTAATATTATTAATAACAAGTCAAGTCAACAGAACTGTTCGCTACGTTTTAATACCAGAAGCTTGACAGCAAATACCGAAAAAATCCTTCTCACTTTAGTTTTTATTGTATTGAAATATTATTTTCAACGTAGACTAATTTTTTTTTTATTTTTTACCTTTTTATTGTTTATTATTTGTGTTGTTCTTTTTTCCTTTTATATAGTATATTATACTTAATTTAATATTATTAATAACAAGTCAACACAACTGTTCGCTACCAGAAAGCTTGACAGCAACAATTCTTATGCATATGCCAGGGTCAGGGCGACCAAATTAAAAAGTCTCTTAGAAAACCCGGACGAGTCTTTCGGCTCTTGTGTCCAGGGCGTAACGTTTAGGATTGAGTGATATCGTCCGGGTTCCAGCTACCCCACGACACGCCGTAGGCGTGGCGGGCCGTGTTACAGGGAAGGTTCTCGCAGGCCGGCGACCGTTCACTGCGGTTCCCCTAAGGATCATTATCGTGATGGCTCGCCCGTATACCTGCACTGTCACCCGGTAGCGCAAATCCTATACTATAAGTACAGGCATCCAGGCACCGGGTGATTCTCGAGACGGGAATGCAACGTCCATTGCTTCCTCCCCACCGAGGCGCCGTGTCTTCTCGGCAGTGCAATGGATCTCGAACCCGCTGCGGGGGCTGTCCAACACGCGTTCGACCGCCGGTGTATTCTTAATGGGAATGTATCGGCGGTTTACACACTAAGCCAGTGTTTGAGGCCCACGGGTACAGTAGCGGGACAGGGTGACCAGAAACAAGTAAAAAGAACAAAAACTAAATAACGAAAAAAAACGTTTTTATTTCAATTTTTATTATATATATATATATATATATATATATATATAATTGTATATTTTATAGCATATTTTTTCTTTCTCTCTTAACAAAATACATTGTAAACAATCGTTTCTTCGTCATTTTGACGGGCAGAACCCCTAGTATCATATAATCTTCTTAATACTGGACAGAATGACATGAAACTTGCTACAAATAGGTTATTTTTTGTGTTATTGCTGTGATTCCTGTCAAGGTTTTACATTTTTTTCAATTACCGTGGTGATCATTTTGGTAAAAAAATGGAAATAAAAAGACAACTTTTGTTTCACGTTGACATTCCCGGTCCAACTTTTATAATGATTCAATCGATTGCGCTAAGAATTGACACGTCTTAATGAGGTGTGACTTTTTCAAATGAAAGAGATCATGAACTTCCTGTGACATTTCCCGCCTTTTTCGCAAACAAAAACCATGTTTTTGGTGGTGTTTGACAATTGAATTCAACCTCGACGACCAGTTCTGCTCTTTAAGAATTATACAAAGGCTAAAAGATTAGTTAAAAAGTATCCGTTTTTAACAAAAAATGTGTAGGTGAAAATTTGATAATCAAATCTTTAGTCGTGTTAGGTTCAATTTAGCTTTATTTATAAAAAATATTTACTCAAGAGCCACGGCGCAGTTCATTACAACTATCGGACTTGTTGTCTGAATCCTCCCAATCATAACATTTGAGAACGAAGAAGAAGAAGAAGACTCAAGAGTTGTGTCCTTGGTTATTAAAAAAAACAAAACAATGCGTAGATTCATAAAAACAAAAATATACGAAAACTCTTTTGCATCGAGGAATTAGTTTGTGATTATAAATATGTGATTCTTCACGTCTGACATTCACAATCCATGGTTTTCTTTCGTTAACATCTTTTGGAAATGAAATACAATTTAATTCTCGACATCTTTTCTTTCAACCAGTAATGCAGCACACAGACTTGTTTCGAACCAAATGATCTAATACGACCGGAAATGTTTTTTCCTCTACGACCTTTTATGCATGCATAATCGTTTAGACTTGTAAATACCATACCACACAATGGGAAAAAAAGGATGTGGCGAGAGTATTTTTATAACGTCATCATAATTTGTGAATGGGAAACAAAATTGTTTTCGTGTTTAAATTTACTACGTGTTGTTAGCGACTTCAATTAACTTTTTAGCGGGAAATGTTTCATTCACATTTTAATGTGTGTCATAATTTGTAGCGAGGCAATCTTTAAATTATTTAAATTGCCGTAAAAAAAACTGTATTACTGCTTTGTTTATAACTGAATGGGACCTCTGTCCTCTCTTCCTGCTTTTAACACGTATTCCTCCCCTTCTGCCACGTTTCTTTAGTTTTGTTCGTGTTGAGACGTGTTTGCTTGTTGTACTTGTTATCATTTATTTTCAAGATGGCGATTAGTTCATTCAATAGTGCGGACACCACTGGTTTAAAATAGTTATGTAGGCAATTCTTCACATATAAACGTAGAGAAACATTAGTTTCAGGTATACATACCACTAAGATACTTCGAGAATATATAATAAATAAATTCTAGTTTGAAAATGAAGTAAAAACGCTGAAAATAACGGCACATAGTAATCAGGTCGCCTGCAGTGCAGCGCCCCGGAAGTAAATATCTAGCCAACACTGTCTGAGGGAGCAGAAAAAACACTAAGACATTATAAGAATAATATGTAACATATGTCCCAAAATATTAGAGCAATTTAAACTAATAATATACACACAAAATTACATTAGATATAATACAGAAGAAAATCAACTCTTCCGCGGAGGAATAATAATGACGCCTACATAAGTCTATCACATAGATCTATACATTGAGCTATTACATTTAACACGCAATCTGACAAATATGGCAACATTACAAACAGTTGAATACCGGTAAGTCAAAGAACAACCCAAAATATTATCTGATCACAGCATAATACGACGTCAACTGAAACAAAAAACATTAATATAAATTGCAATTAGTTAACAAAGTAAAACATCATTATTCTTATTACACAAAAAGACAGACACAGAGAAACAGAGAGAAAAGATAAAGGCGATCAAAAATCAAAATACAACATAAATTTACTCAGAAACAACCTCTCGTTTCTACATAGTTGTCTCAGAAACAACAAATAGAATGTAGGCTAGGCGCACACCCGACCTTTATTGAGGAAAAAGACTTGACATGTATGCAACATCTAAGCTTAGTATAACTGCGTAATATGTTGACAACTACACTCATTTTCAAACATAAGTCGAAGCCGTGAATTTAAGCACTGGAATAATAAAAATATAACAACAAGCAGCTTATCACAACAATATCAAATATTCAAAACCTTCTAACCAGCACTCCAAACAATAATTCGCATATTATCACCAACGACATGAATATGTATAAGACCTCTTCCTACTTAAATGTCCAAAGATAACCAATCTGAGACGAGCATTAAGCCTATTGCCCCGTATAGGCTACGTATCATTACCGACATACAACAATATAGAACAGCTAAATAAAACATATACGGTAGTTTTAGTTTTATATTATGTTATATTGGTATTGGCTGAAACATTGCAAACAATTCTGCAAACATGTTTTAATAGAAGAAGAACTAAAGGAATAGCATAGTAACATCGTAGAATCCAAATGGTTCATATGGATTTTGTAGCCAGCATGAAGGCCTTATTACTCGAATTAGGTCAGGTACACGTCAAAACTGGGTAGACTCAAAGACTTCCATCAGTACTTGGTGCTTAAAGATACATTGAGCCTGAAACCTTAGCTATAGCAATAAAGCGTATATTTGGTTGCTCAGGCCCTTCAATTCTTTAATTCTCGTTTACATTATTTCACAAATTTAAACACTATTTAATATTTTATTTCAACTAATTCACTCCAGTAGGATAGGCCTATCCATTAAAAAAATATGCTAGAGAGTAATAAAAAAAAAGATGTATAAAAAATAGTTTTATAAAAACACATAAAAAAATTAATGTATATTTTTTAAACAAATAGTATATAATAGTAGGCCTATAGATCTAGATCGAAATAAAAAAGTTTGTCCTTCGATTTTATTTAAATAATTTATAGAATATTCGCCCAATGTTTTTTTTCATTTAAGTTCTCTTTTTTTAAAAGTCTGTACAAATAATAATGTAATTAGAAAACTTAGTGCCAATATCCTTGATGTAACGATACTACTTAGATTATTTGTAAAATAAATAAATATATAAAATTTAAACAATAAAGCAAGATAAAACCATAAATAAGTACACAGTTTTAATATGAAAAAAAAAATTTCTAAAATGTTATAAATAGTTTTAATAATTGTATTCATATACAGTCTTTTCTATTACATTGGACTTTTGTGTCATTGTAATCGATTAAAAGAAATTTCTAAATCAAAACAAAAATATAACAGATGCTGCCAACTTTGCTAACTTCAAACTAAATTTTAGATCCAATGATGTAAAGGTGCTTAGAATTTTCGTTTCATAAATTAAAGACTTACCTTGTTGAAAATATTTCTAAGTGTGAAATTAAATATTTTTTTTACATTTTGAATCAATCATACAAATATCATAAAGTGTATAAATAAAAATGAATAGGCCTAGTATTTTTTTGCAAGGTGGAATGTAACATGTAGAATTTAACCGAAAGTTATTTTTTTCCATAAATAAAAGCATTTGTATTTCCTTGAGAACTAAACAATTCATATGGTCTACATTTTCTATCTTTTCTTTTAGCGCTTAGAAATTATTCGAATAGCAAAAGGATGTACAGGGAACTTATAACTTGAGATTATATAAAAACATTTAAATGTGACGAAACCCTAGCCTTGCAAGAGCATCATAAACATAATATGTTAACAAAGTAATAAAGAAGACAATAAATACCTAATCTTCTATTTATTCTTGGAATACATTTTATGTAAAATACGAATGATAAATCACAAAATATGGCCTACATTAACAAAATAATATAATAAAAATATTAGATTTAATGAAAAAAAAACATTACAGAAAACGACATTATAGTTTAAGAAACTAAACTGTATATAATGATCTGTCTCTATCTTTCTAATTATTGTATTATGACAATTTGTATGTATTTGTAAAATAAATATAATATTAGCTTTTTGTTTACCGAAAATAACACGAACATATCGTATTGGAGTTGGCAAGAAAAAAGTGTCAATTTAATTTTTTATACAACCTTGACGTATTATCTTCTGCTTCATTTAGATCTAGTTAACGACTTGTGTTAGATCCAATCAGTCTTAGTTTATAATTTATTCTTAAATTCGATTAGCTTATTATTTAAAGCATCATTTTATTGAAGTATACTTTCTACAGTGTTAGACACTAAACTAGTTTTTTTTTTTAACTTTATTATTAAAGATAAAATAGTACGTTCTAATGAAGAAATTTTTAATTATATTATTATTAGTATTATTTTAATTTGTAGATAATGATTAGACTAGTCTATATAGTGATTAGGACTTAGTACAACGATTTTTAAACAAATGTATTATAAACTTCGGTTAATTTATTAGCCTCCAAAATAATAGCATAATAATTTAAATAATTACATTTTCATTTATTTTTCAGTGTTATGTTTTAAGTTTTTAGTGTATAACTGCTATGGTCATGGGAGTCATGGTTATCTATTATTTTTTATTATTTTTAAGTTTACTTTGCCGAACCATGCTATTATTTGCTTAGTTAGGCCTATCCTATAAGTATAAGTTATAATAAGTTATATTTTAATCATTTTAATATGACATGAACATATTGTTACGTCCACAATCCCCTTGTGGCCAGAGCTGTGTAGATCTTGCTGATAATTCTCGTTAGTCCTAGGGGAGACTTTAATTATTAGTATTTATGTTTCAGTATTACACGAACTCTTCTTATAGTCCTGGGCACAAATTCAGTATTTGTATTCCAACATTTCCTTTCTTGTACATTAGAGTAGTAGATCAATCTTATTGTAATGTATACAACACAATATAATAGTAACTTGACAAGGAAGCTTCAGTGTAACTGTTGTTGATAGTTTATTTCAGGTGATATGTTCAATATATACAATATATCTATTATGTACAGTTATAATAAAATAGTGCAAACACAAACGTTCTCAAAGGAACATATTTTGAAACTCTCTGTCTTTCAGACAAAAAAAATCATTAAATACTATCCGAGTGGTGCAAAAGATAGACCCATTACCAGTAGGGGTGAAAATCATGGTATCATTACAAAACTCATAACAAAAACGATAGGAACTTCCCCTATTAAATAATGAGTCGTTCCCAGACTCTAAGAATTTGAGATCAACACAGAATCCCAACATTACCTAGAACCTTTTGTTTTCCTACTAAACGTCCTAATATTGTGTGTAGTAAGAAAAGAGAGAGAGAGAGGAATAAACATTGCGTGTTCCAATTCTTGGAAAAACAATATACATGACACGCCCCCACCCAATTAAAGAAATAATGTACCATAATTACCCAAGTAATACTCAACATGGTACATTTTTCGTACTTAACACTATCGTTTTAACAACCATCAATCAATGGAAGATTATAAGACAATTTAAGCAAACATGGCTCACTGGCACAACTAAATTATAAAAAGTGTCACTACCCAATGGTAATTGTGATTATAACGTGATGGACAAATATTTCCCCGTTAATATTAATATTAACTAATGTCTCAACAAATACAAATAATTCAAAAATATTCTAGTCATTCTTATTTTAACTATGTACAGTTGTGTGGATTTCCACCAAAAATTTGCAAAAAGTCTTAATCTATTTAAACAAATATAACATTGCTCAAACTCTGTCAATTTTCAACAGTTTACTTCTAATATACCAACTAAAAGATAAGTAATACGTAACGCGAATCAAACTATAGGTTACTTCCCCTTTAAATTACAGTGTCAACTTGACATTAACAGGGTTCATACCTAAGATGATGATACTTACCCTTTTCTCAAATATGAGGAGAAAATACGCTCTAGTTACGATTACTACAGTAATCTAAATATTAAAATGTAATCCACTATTATGCGTTTTCGGCAAATTTGAAAGTTTAATATAAAAGATTTTTTAGGGTTGAATGAGTGCCACCTTTAGGTACCTTTGTTTCCCTCCATTCCCGGATATATGGAATATATAACAACCTATATACAACATAGTGAATATCCACTAGTTTTTCCCATTCTATTACCATGATATAACAATTTAGCAATAGATTTCCAATATTATCTATTAATTTATACCAATTGATATTACATCTCTTTCTAAGATAAAAATTGTACATATTATTATTTAGTTCCATTCATTAACTAAAATAAAACAAGATAATAAATCAACTAGCTCAAAGTTTTCCCACTTAATTGCATGTGATGACAATTACTTTTATCCATCCATATCAAGTAAATACGTGCATATTATATATTTATTGCATCATGCATCAACATTTAAATGGAATTTCTTTTCTATAATCAAATGAATTTAAAATATATCAGAACATCAATATTATACATGATTATAAGAATTATTAATACTTTCAAAAGACTTGACTTCTGTATGATACAAGTATTCTATAGGTATTCCATAATCAAAATTCAAACGAATGATAGGTTATCATGACACATTCTTAATGAATAAGTGAGATGATCTGAAAAAGAAGTATGGGGTTATTCAGTCAATCATGTAGCACCCGAGATAGAGTATCAGCTATGACCTTGTCTCTATCTTGTCGATGATACGGGGAATGGGATACCAGTCGGTCTTTGTCAAATTACTTAATTTCCCAAAGTCTCTATAAAACTGCAGTGTGTGGTCGGCTTTTGGTACCATCACACAGGGTGTAGACCATTTGCTATCACATTTTTCTGTTATGTCATCTTCTAACATATACTTTACATCTAATTTAATATGCTCAGGTCTGATGGGGTCAAATGGATGCTGTTTAATAGACCTGGCACCCTCGGTTAACACTACATCGTGCTCTATGACATGTGTCCTACTGGGAACATTTGTAAACATTGACTTATTTTCATGTACCAGCTCAATAATCTTCTCCTTATCTTCTACCGGAAGATGTTCTAGCCTTGTATCTAAACTCTTAAGGGCATCTGTATTATTAAGTTTACTTTCTGCAAACTTATATTCTATCCTAGATAAATCCGTCGGGACTCTAGCTAATGAAATCATGGGGACCTCCCGTGGTTTACTCTTTTCCCTTGAAACATAGGGCTTAAGTAAATTAATATGGCATACCCTCTGCTTTTGTCTCCGGTCAGGAGTCTTTATCAAATAATTGACCTCGCCAAGCTTTGACTCTATCTCATAGGGTCCACTAAACTTTGCACTTAAAGGCTGATTTTGCAAAGGTAGAAACACAAGAACTTTGTCACCTGGTGCAAAAGTTCTAGCTGTAGCTTTACGGTCATAGTTCTGTCTCATACGCTCCTGCATCTGTGGAAAATGAATCTTCACATGGTTAAAAGCATGATAAAGCCTATTTTTAAATTTGTCTACATATGACAAAAGTCCAATCGGTTCACTGTCCGTTAGCCAAGTTTCATGTAGAAGTTTCAACGGACCTCTGACTGAGTGTCCATACACAAGTTCGAATGGGCTAAACCCCAGGGATTCCTGAGTGGCCTCCCTTGCAGCGAACAGTACATAAGGCACACCCTTATCCCAGTCTTTCTCGTTTTCATAACAGTACTTTTTAAGCATCGATTTTAATGTCTGATGAAACCTTTCCAGAGCTCCCTGGCTCTCAGGATGATAGGCACTTGATAGCCTATGGCTTATCCCTAATTGTTCCATGACTTGTTTGAAAATGTTCGAAGTAAAGTTAGTCCCCTGGTCGGACTGTACTGTCTTCGGTAGGCCATAACGTGTGAACAAATTTGTCAGGGCGTCTACCACCTTCACTGTTGTTATGTTCCGCAACGGAATGGCTTCCGGGAAGCGAGTGGATGAACACATGACTGTGAGCAGGTATTGAAAACCGGCTCTTGTTTTCGGCAACGGGCCCACGCAATCAATGAGTATATGACTGAATGGTTCGTCGAACGCTGGTATCGGCTGGAGTGGAGCGACAGGAATTCGTTGGTTAGGACGTCCTACCATTTGGCATACGTGGCAAGTCTTGCAGTATTGTTCGACATCTCTTCTCAGTCCTGGCCAGTAGAAGTAAGGGAGGATACGGTGGTGCGTTTTCCGGACTCCCATGTGACCAGCGAAAGGAAGATCATGCGCCATACGCAGTATATCTTGACGATAGCACTTGGGTATTACAATCTGGTGAATACTGTCCCACTCGTTTGTACCTGAGTTGAGCGGTTTCGACTTTCTCATCAACACTTCATCTTTCATGTAGAATCATTCCGCCATTGCATCTGCAGTCTTTTCATCAACAGCTTTCATTCTGAGTTGAATTATTACTTCGTCATTCAATTGTTCTTTCACCAATTTCTGCTTTGGTGACAAAATGTTATCGTTCTCCGTTGCATCACCAGTTGTTAGTTCAGCAAAGAACGTAGCACTTAAATCGATGTCAGGTGTTTCTGTTATCACTGTTTCATTCGCATGTGTGTCTTCAGAACAGACAAACACATCTTTCAATGCACTACACGGCGTAGCAGGAGTCTTTACCGACTTCTTTTCATGCATTGCTGTTGTCAGTGCACATGTTGGGCGTTCATTGGCAGGACGTATGTTTTTGTCCTCCGCCATCTTTGTCTCCAACACTTTAACCATGGGCTCGACAGTGACTCTGCCGCCCATAATGTCATTTCCTAATATCATGGAAACGCCTTTGACGGGTAGTGCGCGCCACACTACCACTACGATGTTACCTGTAAAAATATCCGACTCGAGTTTTATTCTGTGCATGGGAGCTTCCACAGCCTCCATACTAGTACCTCTCAGCACAACAGACTCACCGGTACTGGTGGCATCTGTTAACGGCACACTGCCCTCCAGGATCACGCTGACAGCAGAGCCCGTGTCACGTAATATCTTTATGTTCTTCTTGCTGAGTACATCGACTTCTGTCGACGCTGTCCCCTCGTAGACAAAGGGTCGAAAATCGGATAAGTCGTCCTCTTCCGGGACTTCAGGAACCATCTGTTCCTCACGGCCTTCTGAAAGCATAATAGATTGAGTACAGCTATTCTCTTTTACCTTAGATAGACTGTTCTCAAAAACCATCGACTCCACAACTATGGGCGATGCCGGCCGCATTTCTTTTGAGTTTCTTCACCCTGTGTTGCACACTTCTTCTGTCTGCTTGCTGTCTTTCTGCACTCTGGCACAGTGTAGAATAGCACCTTGCTTCTTGGTAAGGATCCAACAATCTTTCTTTATGTGGCCCTCTTTCTTGCAATTGAAACATACCACCTTTGCTTTATTTACATCTGTCTGCTTCCTGAAATGAACTAAGTTACTATTATTATTTACACCACTGTTCTTATTATTGTTTTCACTTGTCTCTTTTGGTTTACTAGCCTCCTTGGGCTCTGGTTTGTGCACTTTGAGTTTGTCAGCATAATATGGCTTTATGCTGGCGTGAATTATGGCATAGTTATCTGCCAATCTAGCAGCTTCATGCACATCTTCAACTCCTCGGTCTGAGATGTGGGTTTTAATATCCACTCGAATACAATCATTGAATTCCTCAAACAATATTAGGTTCTTGAGTTTATCAAACTCACTTACATTCTGTGACCTTAGCCACTGTTCTAACATTTTCTCCTTTTGTCTCAAAAAGTCTACATGAATTTGATCATATGCCTTCTTTCTGTCTCTAAATAGCTTTCTATATTTTTCTGGTGTCAGGGAATAACTTTTTAGCACCCTATCTTTGATCACTTCATAGTCATTTATTTCCTCGGGTGTTAAACTCAACACTACAATGCTTTACCTTTGTTGAGAGTTGACCTTAACAAAAAAGCCATCTTATCATCAGGGAACTGATAATCTACAGCTATCCTCTCAAAAAGCAAAAAGAAATCTTGAACATCTTCTTCTCTGAATATAGGCAAGTGTTGCTTCATTGCGTTAATATCCATACCATTGCTGTCCCTACGATGGTCAGGTCTGTTCATGCGTGCCATCTCTATCCTTTCTCTGCTTTCAATCCTAATTCTTTCATTTTCCCTTTCAGTTTCTATCCTAATTCTTTCCAATTCCATTCTCTTCATAGCTAATTGGAATTTTAGGTTTTCACTCAACCCTTCATCTTCTTCATTGTTTGATGATCTAGATGACATATTTCTTACCTCGTCTCCGTGGGCAATTACCTCGCCCCCACTGGGAGCTACATAACCTTCATTGATATCGTTCTGGCCCACTTCAACTACACTACCAGTGTTCATGGCATTCTGCCCGTTCAAACATGTCATAATTTCTTTGATCAAACGATTACGATTAGGTCTTGCCTGTCCTGCCTCAATCCCAAAGGACTCAGCTAATTCTTTTAGTTCAGCAAATGACATGGCATTAAGTTCCTCACTTGATATATTCGAAGCCATAGTATAGCGTTCGAAATATTTGTGATAGTAGAGTAGTATATATTGTATAATAAAATATAAAGTTCCAACTTACGATTTGTCCAGAAATTTGCACAATATAATATTACACACTTCGTGGAATCTTCACACTTCCCAAGGAATAAATACACAAACCAGTTCTCTCCTCTTTTTAAAAAGAATAGTTTCACAGTCCTAGAAAACGAAACACAAATATGCCGCTCTCAGTACTACTAATGTCACAAAATATTTATAGGTCAGGAAAAAATATAACTCAAATTTTCCAGACGAGATCAACAAATTTTTTCCAATCCTGGATCAAAAAAAGTAGGACTCAAATCTACCGAACCAGACCACCAAATTTTGTCAATCCTAGGTCAGGAAAAGTAGAACTCAAATATACCGGGCGAGACCACCAAATTTTTTTACGTCCACAATCCCCTTGTGGCCAGAGCTGTGTAGATCTTGCTGATAATTCTCGTTAGTCCTAGGGGAGACTTTAATTATTAGTATTTATGTTTCAGTATTACACGAACTCTTCTTATAGTCCTGGGCACAAATTCAGTATTTGTATTCCAACATTTCCTTTCTTGTACATTAGAGTAGTAGATCAATCTTATTGTAATGTATACAACACAATATAATAGTAACTTGACAAGGAAGCTTCAGTGTAACTGTTGTTGATAGTTTATTTCAGGTGGTATGTTCAATATATACAATATATCTATTATGTACAGTTAGAATAAAATAGTGCAAACACAAACGTTCTCAAAGGAACATATTTTGAAACTCTCTGTCTTTCAGACAAAACATATCATTAAATACTTTCCGAGTGGTGCAAGGGATAGACCCATTACCAGTAGGGGTGAAAATCATGGTATCATTACAAAACTCATAACAAAAACGATAGGAACTTCCCCTATTAAATAATGAGTCGTTCCCAGACTCTGAGAATTTGAGATCAACACAGAATCCCAACATTACCTAGAACCTTTTGTTTTCCTAATAAACGTCCTAATATTGTGTGTAGTAAGAAAAGAGAGAGAGAGAGGAATAAACATTGCGTGTTCCAATTCTTGGAAAAACAATATACATGACAATATCTACATATACTAGGCGACTTAGACATATATACATACGGTAGTCCATAGTGTCATAGACTAGGCTTATTGATAAGTGAATCTTAAGATATGCCTAGTAGGACTTAATTATTAATAATAAACTGTTATTATATAATTTTTATTGAATTTATGGCCTTATACTTATAAGTAATAAATTATATAATCTGGGCCCATTTAAAGGCCATAGCTTTTTAATATGTTATTATTTAAATTATTATAGTTCACTAGTGTATATATTTAATTTGAACTTTAATTTCAACATTGTTATTTAGATTCTAAATGTATTAAAATTTAATGGTATATAATATATGGTTACTAATTTGACGTTTACCATTTTCTTAAAAAAAAACAACTTCTGGTTAATATGTAGGCCTAAAAGCAAAGGCTAAACTAAGAGTAAGACAATCATCACAAATCTAAATGTCAATCGACCTCAATTAAATTAATTTGGCTCATTCAATTCCTTTGAGAATTTGTATTATAAAGTTGTGTTGTTGTTGTTTTTAAAAACTTAATTATTTCATTTGTGTTTTATTGTTACTTTTAAATGTTTGATGACAGTTGTCTCAGTTGTACATATTGATCTTGTTTATTTTGCTAAATAAAATAAAACATGTACAATGGATTATAAAGAATAAGAAGATTTCATTGTATTTACCGTAGAACTAAGTAAAAACAAGTACATTTAATTTCACTAAATAGAAACTAGTTGGCCTACATTACATTTCATTGTGTTAACTGTAAAATTAAATAGAAACTAGTACAATGCATTTCATTGTATTAAACATAGAACTAAATAGAACTAGTACAATGCATTTCATTGTATTAACTGTAAAATTAAATATATACTAGTACATTGCATTTCATTGTATTAACTGTAAAATTAAATATAAACTAGTACATTGCATTTCATTGTGTTAATTGTAAAATTAAATAGAAACTAGTAGAATGCATTTCATTGTATTAAACATAGAACTAAATAGAACTAGTACAATGCATTTCATTGTATTAAACATAGAACTAAATAGAACTAGTACATTGCATTTCATTGTGTTAACTGTAAAATTAAATAGAAACTAGAACATTGCATTTAATTGTATTTACCATAGAATAAATTGTTTCGACTGTAAGACTAAATAGAAAGTTGTAGATTAAACTGGAAAAAATATTAAGTTATAAAATATTAGGTATTGACTGTTTGACTTTATAGAAAGTGAAAGTGGTAACATGAATTTTTTTGACTTTTGGACAAAATGAAAGTTGTTGGATAAATTGTATGGCTTTAGGAAAAAAACAACTTTGCCGAATATATTTTTTAGAGTCTAGGACTATAGAAAGGTAGATTACATTAGATTGACTAAACATAACTTTGTAGAATAAAGAATCTCACTTTTTACATTTCCTAGGAAAGTTTAAGCTTGAAATCTTCATGTACAGCATGCAGGGACGTTAATTGTGAAGGTATTTGTTAATATAAATATTATACAGCATATCATGTTACAAATAGTAATTAATAATAATTTTAATATTGAATGTTGATATAAAAATATGTTAATAAAACATTGAAATTATTTCTTAAACATAAAATAAACATTTCAGATTGTGTTACTGACCACAACGATGACCAGTCAAATGAAAACTGCTTTCTGTTAATAGGTAATTTATTGGTAAAGCCATTCTTAATATAGGCCTACATAGATTTAATATATATTGTTTTTTGAGACATAAATGATAAAATATTTTTATCTAAGTTAATAATGTTGATAAAGAAAAGTATTATAAACAATTACATTAAATTAATAGATTTTTGTATTTACATGTACCTACAGGTGACCATGAAAACCAGTTGTCTGAGGGCGGGGAGGCAGATCTCCACAAACACAGGAAGAACTGTAAGAAGAATCCAGGTCATCCAGAGTTTATACCTATTGAATCATTCAGCTTAAAACATCTACCTGAAGGTCACCAGGACAGTGATTTGTATGAACTCATCAAAGCTACAGCTGACCTGACAGTTAAACTAAGTGTCCAAATGACCAGTCCAGAGAGACTAGAGTTTTGGCCAAACACAAAGATTCCATATTTTTTGTCTGACATGAGAGGAAAGAAAACATTGAGGACAGGAAGTGGGAAGGTGTGGAGTGTGAGGAAGTTCACAGATGAAGATAAACATTGGAAGTATGACCGTACAACATGTCCATGTGATAAATGTAAAGCTTCAGATAAACCCAGCAAAGTTTGGTGGGAGATTGAAGTGTGGACAGCTGCACATGTGGTTGTTGATGACATTGAGGCAAGCCACACGACCTTGAGATTGTTTTATGATAGAGAAGATAGTGAAGTAGTTATTCTTAAAGATAAGGTATGTGTTGATTATGTAAACATTGAGAAGGACAGGTGTCAGTTGTTATGTGTGACTTGTGATGAAAATTTGGTAAATAAATTAAAGAAAATGAAGGAACATTTTAATGATGTCAGGGAGAAAGTCAGTGACAAATACATTGAATATTGTGATACTGACAAGTTTAACTTTATAGTGTCACATCCTCATGGATGTAATAAACAGGTCAGTGTAGGTCAATGGAAGGACAGAGTAAAGGTGAGAGATGATGAATATGACTATAATTTGACCTACACAACATGTACATGTCCAGGAAGTAGTGGAGCCAATGTCCACTGTGTGGGGTATGGTGGTTGGTATGACCGTGTCCATAGTGGAAGTTTAAAGTCTGGACTTAATTACAGTTCAGCTCTTTATTGAATTCTTGTATTGAGTTGAATCACCTGTGTGTCAAAATGTAAACAAACAAAATGCAGGATGTTTGATATATTTATTTTATATCATTCTTACTTTATAAAAACACTTTATAAATCTGAAGTGTCTTTATTGTTTAGATATAAAGCTATTTATAATATATTTTATTTTCTTAAATTAATATTTTTACTTTGTTACATTTATTTGTTCAATTGTAAACATGTTAAAACAATTTATTTTTCTGATAGGTCTATTGAATAAACTTTATAAATTTAAATCTTGATATCTTCTTCTTGTTTACATTTATGATGTCTTGTTTATGTTGTTATTAATCTGTTTATTTAGTTAAGATTTATAAAATTTGAATAAAATAAAAATATAAACAAATGTATCGACATTAGGACATCTTGCGATCTAATACAGACATTGCACTTGAATATATAAATAATCACAGGAAAATTAATTGTATTTTCAAATATTTTAAAATCAAAGAATACGATTTAATTAACATTAAACAATAAAAAAATGTACAAACAACAAACATTAACTTAAAGATATCGACTATAGATTTACAATTACGTTTACAAAAGAAGATGAAAAAAAAAATAATATAAAGTATAATGTAAATAAAGACAGAAAATAATGATAGGTTTCTGGCACGTTAATCAAAGGGAAATAACAATGAAAATACTTAAGAAACCTAAGCATTCTTCCTTAGTTATCGTTATTACTTTTTTTTGTTCTCTATATTAACATATATTATAATTCTTTTGATTAAAATCTAAATATTAATAAAATTTAACTCAAATTTATTTATTTTAAAATAAAAACCTGTTCTTTTGAGGTCACAATTGTATGTAATTTACTCTAATTTTAATTATAATAACAATACAATAAAGGAATCACATTTTTGAAGTAAAATATGTGTTGTGTTTATTCTATAATTTTTTCCTTATCAAATAAGTTAATACAAAAAAAATAAGTATTTTCTAGCACTGCTATTATATTCTAGCTTTGCCTGTTATCTTAAACTCGGAAAACATTTAAATGTATATGAAAACAAACTGAACCACATCAGAGAACATCATGAACCACATGATCTCATCTACGTCACATGGTGAACATTGGAACCTATGAACATTTTATTTGACAACTGAGCTAATTTATTTGTTGTTTAGTGTGATTTTCCATAAATTTTTTTTTCAATAACACAAAAATTAATTAATTTTGGACCAACAAAGTATGAATTACAAGAGCAATTAAAATGCCTACTAAAACTAATAATCGTCCCTATTGCACATATATATAAACTATTTCTTCTTACAGACTAATAAAAGTGTATAAATCATCACCTATTTATAAATAATATAAAAAGCGTATATTAAACATAATTAAAACACTTTGGTTTATATTAACAATTGTTCTTGTTAACTCTTCCTTTTTGTTTCCACCAGTCTGTCAATATTTTGTTACCTTCTTGTTGTAGTTAACATTCTTAATGACACATCCTTGTTTGTTTTCTTTAAAAAAAATAATATTTATCTAAAAAACTTGCCAACAGAAGCTATGTGATGAAACATTAAATTCAATTTAAACTAATGTGAGATAAACTTAGAAGAAATGAAATAATTTCATTATTCTAAGATTCTTAATGAAACTTGATAAAGTTATTTTAACTGGTATTTAAAAATTTGATAAACTCAAACTTTATATTCATGATATACCTGTATGTGATAAACACTAATCAACTAAACTAACTTTATCTACTTTGTATACCTGAGTGTTATTATTATTTGGAAAATTATTATAGTGCGTTCAATAATTATTTTACCCAATTCAATCATAGTAGGATAAATCATATACATTGATTCAAAAATGGATGTTATATGTTTTATTTTATATATTCAATTGGTAGGCTTGAATGGAGGCAAATTTGAGATCTCACTTTTTAATGCAAACAAAAATTCGTCTATATATACATGGTTCAAAGAAAACAACACCTAAAGCATTCTTGATTTATAAGAAAAGATAAGATAATATAAGAATGGGCATTTTTTTTAAAGCGCTTCTATCCATGCTATTAAATTAGCAAGCTCAGTACGCTCTTGGTGTGATTTGCAGTGGCAGATGTATTAGCCAAAGAGAAAGGTCTTTAAGTTCTTTTTGAAAAATTATTTTGTCCCTGATTTATCAGTGTCTGAGATAAACTGTTCCATAGTGAAGGCGCCATTCACTCAAATGAGCGTACTCTCAGGTACATCTTTCTGTGTCTATCCAAACTGGGAAATTTAAAGAGTGACTGAGATGAAGAGCGCAGTTCCCTAGATGGCTCATGCCTTAATATAAGTTCTCGAAGATAGGAAGGTGCGATGCCCTTGATGCATCCGTATGTAATGGACATAATTTTGTGCTCTATTCACTTTATCACCGGGAGCCAGTGGAGATCCCTTGGTATTGGGGAGATATGATCTTGTCTCCTCACCCCCAAAACAATGCGCGCCGCGGTGTTCTGCACTCTCTGTTATCTCTGCGGCTGGTTCTGGGGAAACCCCACAGGCAACTATTGCAGTGATCCAACATTGACTGGATAAAAGAGACTGCTACGGTATTGGCCGTCCTTCTATTAAGTAAAGGTTGCAGTTGACCAAGGGCGCGTAGATGAGACGGACAAGCCTTAACCACAGAACGGATTTGTTAAACCATTAATATTTCATTATCAATACAAAGGTCAAGGTCCATAACCGTGTTGGACAACGTTATCCCGGAAGCCCCAACTTTGATCGTAGTGATGGCGATTGTTCGAAGACTGACATCTGACCCACATATAATTTCCTCTGACTTGTCATCATTTAATTTAAGTCTCTTTGAATCCATCTATGCCTTAACTGTTTGACAGCACTCTTCAACATCACCAACAGCAGCAGCGTAGTCAGACAAATCAGGACAAAAACTCCTGTAAAGCACCGTGTAATCTGAAAACATTTACGAGACACACAATGGCTCTCGATAAATTTGCCAAGCTGACTTGTGTTCACGGTGAATAGGACGGGCCCTAAAACTGAACCCTGCGGTACCCCACAGATAAGGGGAGTTTCTTGTGAAGAGGCCAGATTGACTATAACTCAATATAATTGAATTTATCTATAAATAGCTCGTGGGTCACCCGACAGGAAGAAACATGCAAATTAAGATGAATTTAATTTGTAACTTAACTTTATAACAAACAGAATGAGTGTAATACTAATAAATTGCTCCAAAAAGATCTGGTGCAAACCTTCTACTGAAAGTCAGTAAGTACATTATATAATATAAAACGATATGATGTTCCAAACTACATAAAGAATGACTGCTGGGTAAAGCTTCACCAATTTTAGAATAACCTTTGAAATAGGTAGATGGACATAAACTGACCCAGAAGTCTCAGATTCATTAATATGTCATCACAATGTCTAAAAATAAGAATGGTTGCTTTCTAATGCGTTTAAAATAGCCGTGAGAAAAGTCATTTATCACAGTCATGCAGGGCCTGCCTCGTATTCTTGAGATGTTGACTGGTATGGCGTTGGTCTAGCGTATTTCTTCTGACACGGGAATGCCCAATCTAAAACGGACACATATTCTCAAGACCACCTTTGTAACAAGACGTATTTATACAACAATGCTTGCATACCCTTCCAGTCGACGCATCATGCCCCACCCCATGTGCAATACCGCTGATAGCGGAGACAAACTGGACGAGCAACTCTGCCCCTAGCCTGCAGAAAATGCCATTCAGACTGTCCATGGAGGTATGGGGCGAAAGTAGTCCCATGCATTGACCCACCGGTTTGACTCGATGACCCACTGGTTTGACTCGATGAAACAATGGTTTACACACTTCGCTGCATTTGAAGCTAATCTGAACATTAGTGATTTCTTTGCACCAAACATACCTTACACCCCGGCCCAACTCGAATTCTGCTGGCGTCCGAACCGAACTTGAAAGGTACCGTGTCTTAACAAATCGATCGTATTAAGAATTTATCACTAATAGTAAGTAAGTCAGTAATTAGCCTTTCAGACTTACTTATCCCTAACTAATGTCAAGTACCCATTAGAACAAAGAAGACTCTGGAACAATTCCTATATTTCATTAAGATTCAAACCCTGAATTTTCGGAACGCTAGCCAATCGCTCTAGGAATCCCCTCCTTCTTTATCACAGACGGATGGACGCTTATTCATATGTGTAGACACAATGGCATCTGCTATAATAAAAGAATAAAATAGCAAACAATAAAAATGTTATCAAAATAAGCATGACATTTCTGCGAGTCGTTAAAACCGACGCAATTCAGATGGGAAACAAAGAAATATAGTCTACGCCTTATTATGAAAATTTTTATTCTGGTATTTTCTATTCATTACGAGTTACAATGCCGTCAAATAGAAGGAGATGAAGATTGAAACATATTAATATTTGTAGGAAATAGCCTAATGTCTAGTGCTAAAATTTGGTAAAGTATAAGCTATAAATTATCTCATAGACAAACAAGGTAATTGGGAAAAAAAGAGGCCCGCATTCAACAAATTAAATAAAACCAAAAATACATTTACTGCATATATACAATCGGCTCTATTTTATTATATTTTGTGTGTTTTTGATCAACAAAGTATTACGTGACACAATTCCTTCGAACAGAAACCAACAGTCATTTCGTTCTCGTAATTATTGTCCGTGTATTCAACACCACTGACCATCAACGTAGTAAGTAATGGCATTACCTAATCAGCTATGAGAAGTTGATTCAGCAAGCACTAGTGGTCATCCAACACTTTCATGTCCGCCGAGTTATAATTTATTTATTTATTTAGACCTGATCAAGTCAGTTGACCGTATTGTATCAATGGACCAGTCAGTTTATTATATTGTCCATTATGTTCATTTTTTAGATGACATTACTAATCTGTTACAAATGTTATTCTTGTATTTTGACTCCGAACCCCCCTTAATAAATATGAATTCCAGCTCAATTGTGCTGTTGTTTCAATATACAATATATTTATTAACAGTTCATCTTATGACAGCATTAGTAAGTTAGTTGATGTATATCTCATTTAATTATTACGAGTTGAGTTACTGTTGTTGTTGTTATTATTGTTGTTATTGTTGTTATAGTCTAGAGTATGCTCTGGGTTGTTGATCCTATTGAAATCTGGTATGCAGCAATAGTGTATAAGTATAATTCACCTTCGTTCAATACGTATAGATATATCAGCTCAAGTTGGTTGTATATTGTACTTTGTAAATAATAGGATTATTATAAGTATTTATTGTTATAAAGACTACACATTGAAATAGTCCACAAGGAAATAAATTACCAAAGATTCAAGTTGTAAATAACTTTGAAAATTTAATATTGAATAATGAATCGTTCTTCAATTCCTGATATTCACAAATCTATGTACAATAGGCTATAATTCCAAGATTGTTATAAAAACAAGAACATGGCTTAGATCCATTTAACATGCATTTCAGTATGAATATGTATGGAATCCTTGTCCACATAATAAATTGAAATATTTAAGAAAACACATTTCAAACCTAATAAAAATTATTAGGTTGTTATTGTTGAGTAAACAAAGCAAGTTCAGAGCACCAGCACAAAGTGACTTTATTAACAGACGGCGGCACACGCCTAACTGTAATGGAAAAGGCAATAGGCCGAAAAGGGTAGATTGAACGCGGTTTTCTCCTTTTATAGTCTAACAGTTTGGGCGTATCGTAATTGTCTAAGCATATATTTGTAAACAACACAATTACTTAAGGTAAATGACGTGGTATCGTTCTTAGCTATTATTAACGAGACTTTACAAATCTGAATTAAAATGCTTCTGGAAAGTTCTTAAGATAGCGTTTTTCCGGTGTTGATGTTCAGTAATATTTATTCTCCCAACGTTAGATTCGCGATTCGCAATTATTAATACTAGAATTTAAAGAGATAATTATTATGAATCTCCGTTTCATAACAAAAGTTTATTAGCATGAGAAATATAGCAGACAATATATTATGAAGTAAATTGATATTCACATATATATATATATATATATATATATATATATATATATATATATATATATATATATATATATATATATATTTGTTTTGTATTTTTTAAATCATCAATTAGCTTTTTGTGTCTTAGCCTACAGATAATATCCTTGTTCCTAATTGTTATGTTAGATGCGCTTTGAGCTTACATTATGTTTGTTGGCAGTGCCATACACATATTATTATTATTATATTTTTTTTTAATTTACAAACTCGCGATTATTGCAAAAGCTAATAATTAAAAATATGTTTGTCTAGAACTGCTAGATAAAGTCACCAAATGATTGTTATAAAAGTGAAAAACATAAAATAATGCATTCATTATATTAATAATTAAAGCGTTACATCAGTATAACATGAAATTAAAAAAAAAAGATGGAGGATGTGCGCAGATCGCACACACAAACAAAATAATTAAATGTTTACAAAGACCAAAGGAAATACAAATAATTCTTTTAAAGGCGAGACTTAAATTCCCTTATTTTCTTTCCATTTTGTCTTATGGGTGAATTTTATGGATTACTATTGTCTCCTTTTAAAATGTAATAGTAGATCGCAAGTGTAATTGAATGACTAAACATTAGTATAACTAGATTTGGTTTGTACCAGACGCTAAGCTCAGACGAAACATACAAACTATATTCATTATCTAGATTAAAGGCAGCAGAGTAAAACAATTATGATTCCAATAGTCAAGGAAATTGATTATAAGATAAAATAAGATTGCTTTATTGTAAATAAATTTCAAATAAATGGAAATTTGAATTGATTACATATCTGTTTTTCATGAATAAGTAGGTCAACTGAAATAGTCTGAAAGAGAAACTGAGCTTTTTTAAAAAACATTTGAACATTTACATTTTGACTATACCATTAAAAACAAAAACTAAATTCATTTTTTTAAAAATGTGTACTATGAAAATGGGTAAATGGGTAGATAGATTTATAATAATTATTTCAGTGTTATGTGTTATAAATTATTTTTTCATCTCTAACATTTAACGATTTTCTGAAACGTGTTTTTAAATTTTGTGTTTATAGCCACATATATAATACAATTACTCGATGGAGTGAGATTTTCTATTAATAGTACCGCTATGGCAGTAACAGTACGACTATTCACAGCTTGAATATTGCTACGATCTGTGTAATCGACAAGATATTTCATGATATTAGCAAACTTGTTAACTAAATATACAGCACAGACTGTCAATAGCGTTTTTGTGGTTTTATGTGTCTTTGAGGCTGTCTGAGATTTTGCTAAAACCATTTGTTGACGTTTTAGCGTTGTTAGTTTGACTCGAAGAACGATAAGTAATGATCCACCAGTTACTATGATAAATGGAATGTGTTCCACTAAAGGGTTCACAATCTGTGCGATTAAGAAAAATACTTCCCCGGTAGGTAGGAATTCAATGTATCCAGCATATAGATCCCATACACTAAAGTAGATATTATTTATAACTAAAGTGGTAAAATGTTGCTATGTAAATAGGTTACGGAAACCACAATAAAAAGACTAAAGCCACAGCTATCCATGTTCTTCTCCGTGTCACTATTGACTTAAAATGGAGTGGATAAAACACAGCCAAAAGTCGCTTCAATGCAATCAAAGCCACAAGACTTGAACTTAATGGGAGACCAAAAAAGTAAAACATTTCAATTGTTATAGCCAAGAAAAAGAGAACGTAACAAACATCTTCTGGATATTCCCACATTTTATAATCAGCGGTCTTTTTCCAGGAATAAAAGAAATAATGTTTGGCAGATTTAAAAATGATATCAAAGTGCACGAGTCTGCGACACATAGAGAAGTTAAAAGTATATTTGAAGGTTTCTTTAAACCTCACTTTATTTTAAAACATAAATACTTATTCCACATATGGCTATAATGGGATAGACCAGTACTGTCGTGTATAGAATCATCTTCTTAACGAAATCGTATAAATATATTTGCTCTCCACCTGATATACTTGATATCGTAGTGTTGCTCAAACTTTCAAAGTCTAAAGTACTGTTTGCATTCATTCTTGTATGTTCCATTTCTATTGCACTTTTGAGGAGATCTGGTTGTCAACTGAATAGGAAAAAAGTTGTGTTAATATAAAAATTAAAAAATAATCATCTAAACTTAATTTCTCATTACTTTGATTATTTTATAAGCCACGTTTGAAAACAAATTGTTCAGTAAAATTAAAGTATGAATTATAGAACATTCCTACATGATTTCGTTTCAAAGTCTTAAAACATAAAGAAGAGTTACTTCTATATTTCAGGCTTCTGATTTTTATGAACTGAATGTTCCAGCTAACCGACATAAGCTAAACATACACATACTTTTATTTGATGATTTAAAGTGTAATATTGAAATATACCTGAAAAGACAGCTATCTATTTTATGTTTTCTCAGATTGTCTCCCTTACATAGGCTTATAAAAAAAAAAGAGGAAAACGAAGTATTTATAATCATAAGAGCATAGTCAAATGGGTCAATGAAACTATCATTATCATTGAGTCTATGTGATTGACTTAGTCTGTTTGAGTGTATGACTGTCTTAATGGGTTTGGCAAGCGAAAATCAATAGACTTACGCTCGCATCTTATTGGGCGATATTTGAAACCAATAACTTTGAAACTTATGTCTCGAAACTCACAACCATTTGCTATTTCTTTTCACCTAAAGAAATTATTAGTAAGTAGTTTGCAATGATTCACCTATTTTTGCGAAAACATTTGTTAACACACACACAAAAATGATTAAAGAATTGACTTCTATACATTTATAAAATTAAGACTCTTGATTATTTTTGTCTCTTCACTAATTTTATACGTGTTTAAACAGCAGTTTTCTCCAGACGCTAATGATTAGCTTTAATATTTGAGATTGTAATAACTTAAATAGAACTGATAACATTTAATGAAATACGTTTTAGTGTTTAATTTGCTAAATAACTAGTCAAATAGAGCTCGTGTAATATATACACCATTATTTTCCACTACTAGAAATGTGTATTATACAGAATATTTTCGAGCGATCAAACCTAGTTTGCACAAAAATCAAATAAACCCCCGCAGAGGTTATAAATGGTTTGCACTTACTTCAGTTAGGATAATCTGTTTGTCAGTTTAAGTCTGATATTCAGTGCAATTATGGGATAATTGAGGAACAAAAAGTCAAAATAATTATTTCCTCTTAACCGCAAGATGTCAACTATATTCACACTTCTTTGTATAAAACATCAAAGGGAAATTAATGAGTTAAGCGCTAATAACTAAATAAAGTAACCTTTAAACTGATGATAAGCCATAAAAGCTACTTGTAAGGAAATATATTCCGTCTTTAATTTTTTTTTTTAACTTTCAAGCAAGCTTCGATTGTGTTGTTGAAATAAGTCAACGCGATATCTCGATAATAGTAAGGATTTATTTGAACAGTTGTTAGGCAATTTGCCAACTATCTAAGGTTTTTTCAACTTCTAAAGATGTTCCAATTTTAGTGCTGAACTCCTAATAATAGAGGCAAATAGTTAAGGGTGGAAACTTTTACTTTGTAATGGGCTGCCATTTGTTTACGTTTGATTTCCGACTTTACTTGTGGCTTTTAAATATTGAGATTGTGATGATATTTTGTGCAAACTAAACGACGACAATTGATTTGTAGCTAAACCTTTTTAGTGGGTAGTTTCCATTTGTAATCTCGTCATATTATTCTGGTCTTTGTAATTGGTTATAATTTAAAAAAAAAAAGATCTCTAGAAACACGGATTAAAGGTTTTAAAAATAAGCATCTCAGTTTGTTCTAGTTGCAACAGTTGTCAACACCTGCTGTTCTGTTGTGCTGTTTGGTGGTATCACACATTTTTTTTTTACTCTATAGTTTAAACCGTAAGTCTATTTATCTGTATCTCATTAATATATGTTAACTTCTTCTGAAGTTTTTTCACAATTGCCTAATAACTATTTACTGTGTACATAATGTATTTTTATTATGAATATCAATCAGCTTTTATAGCACATCAACTTGCTTATTGTGTACATCAACTAGCTTATTGTGTACACCAACTATCTTATTGTGTACACCAACTTTCTTATTGTGCACATAAACTGGGCTATTGTGTGCATCAAATAGCTTATTGTGTGCATCAACTTGCTTATTGTGTGCATCAACTATCTTATTGTGTACACCAATTATCTTAGTGTGTACATCAACTTTCTTATTGTGTAAATGAACTGGCTTATTTTGTACATGAAATAAACTTAGTCTTATGCCTAAGAAAATACGCCCATAGATAAATCAAAACTAAGGATTAGACTTTCTACCTAAAATTACCGCAGCTTATATAATTTAAGTTATAGGCCTACGAAATAATTTAAAAGTATGTTTAAAGAGGGATACAACCTCCTCAAGTAATTCAGTGATTCCCTAATAATAATTTAATATATCTAGTGTGCCTATAAAAGAAATCAATACCAATGGTCTGCTTTCAAGTTTGAGTCGTAAAGCATGGGGTGTAAAAATAAACAACTAAAGTTACAGAGAATAATCTTTAAATTATCTTAAACAACTCTATAGATCACATTTAATTATTTCATAATTTATTAGACGCTACAAATTTTAAAGATAGCAAGAAAAGGCATTTTTTGTGTACGTCAACACTTGGAGTAAAAATGTGCTGAAAAAATTCAACCCATTTAAATATTCATATTTGTGAATAATCTCTTGATAATATTGAGATGTATTGTCTTCTATATAAATATATTTATGCGACAAAAGTTTCTAGTCAATGTACCTAATATGAGTTTAGTAGGTATCATTTAATACCCTATTATGATGTGTTTAACATTTCATACTGCATTGGTATGTAATTTATAAATTATGTGCAGCCAGTGTGTTGCAATTAGCTCATATGTTCCTAGTGAGATCTTTGACTCATGCAGCAGAATAATAAAAATTATGCATCTGATTTCACATATTTATTTAGCTCATTTTTTATTTATTTTTATTTGGTAAAATTGTCAATGTCCCTCTTTATTTCGGCCCATATGGACCACACGGATCTTTTTTTTTTAATGGTCTCAGTATCGACTGATTGAAAGGCCCCACTTGTATTGTTTTTTTCTTGATATAAAAAGCTCTTCTTTCTGAGTGTATTTCCGAGTGTTCTTTTTAAAACTAATACCTTGAAATAATTAATAGTAAATCGGATCTACATAATTGTATATAAATTATCTGATTAAGGCATTTATTAATATATGACCTAAATTTAAACAATATTACTTGTCAATAATAGTAACTAGCCTGTTAATAAAAAATTAATAGGTGTGTTTTTCCAAATACAGTCATAAAGGCCTATAATTATTTCTTCCTTTTGCTATTGTACAACAGTGTAGTCGTAACTGCGATCAATAAGCTTTAGGATTTGTGTGATTTGTATAGCCTTTTGAATACTGTTTACTTTCATCAAACGATCAATAGCCTAGGCATAATGTCCTTGTTTAGATAATTTAATGATCATAAATTACGGAAAAATTATTTGGTGATTAAATAATTTAGCCTCTCTATAATTGCCTAAAAAACAACAACACCGATAAAGCGTGTCATGTAACAGTGTCGGCAGTTAATGCACTACTCTTCACTCTCCACGTTCGTCTACCTTCACTGTCGCCCGCTAGCACACATTTATGTGCAATATGTAGGGACACACATGGCAATACAGGCACTAGGCTGGGGTTGAGGCGGACTGCTGAGCACATTGCTTCTTTTTTATTTTCTTCTGTCTAAGTCCAAGTTCGGGTGAAGTTTTTTTCTCCAACTACTTAATGCGACCAGAGACCATGTGTGCCATACCAGTCTGGTTGGTTGAGCGGTACTGAGTCGATGCTAAAGTCGTCAGCCTGTGGTTCTTCAGGCTATTCGGACTGAGTAGGTCTGGTCAGTGGCGTACCGAGGGGGGGGGGGTGGAGGTGCGGACCGAACCTGGTGACACCCTCTCAGGGGGTGACACCCGAATGAACAAAGAACAATATTTAAAAAAATGATTATTTTACACTGCCGGTCTAGTCCGTTAACAGAACGGATAGCAGATCATAATTAAATAAATGAAAAATTTAGCAGCACGGTTGTCATCACCATAAGACAAGCGCTACATAAAACAATTGATGCCGAAAGTATTGCCTTAATGGATAGGGAGAAGAAAAAGTGGAGGCATATCGTACACAGGTTGGAAGATATTACATTGTTTCTTGGCTACAATGAATCCTTGTTGAATAAAGAAAACTTTCTTGAGATGGTTGAGATGGTTTCCAAATATGACCCAGTGCTGAAAGAGCACCTAATGAGAGTAAAGATAAGTACATGTACAGGGAAAACATCTGTTTCTTATCTTTCATCAAAATTCAAAATGAATTTTTAAATGTACTTGCCAACCATGCAAATAAACATCTTGTTATGGATATAAAGGCCACAAGGTATTTTGGAATTATGTTTGACAGCACACCTGATATATCACACACTGACCAAATATCTGAAGTGATCAGATTTGTGAAATTATACTGTGTGAAAGTTGAAGTGAGAGAAGTATTTCTTGGATTTTTTCCTCTAAGGGGAAAAAAAGCTGACGACCTCAGTTCTGACATTCTTATAAATCTAAAAGTGATGGATATAATGATGTGCAGAGCTCAAGGTTACGACAATGCTGCTACAATGTCTGGAATCCATGGAGGTTTTCAAGCCACTTTGAAAAGAAAGAACAAAAAAGCTATTTTTAATGGATGTGTGGGCCATTCCCTTAACTTGTATGGTCAACACTCTTTTGCCGAAAATGTTTCATGTATAACATTTTTTGGTCCCCTTGAAAGAATGTTTTTCTTCTTTGCTGCTTCCACTCATCGATGGGATGTTTTAATTGAACACACTAGGGTGTTGTTAAAAAGGTTATCTACAACACGTTGGAACGCTAATCGTGCTGCTGTTAAACCAGTGAAAGATAAGTTTGATATATGTATTACGGCGATTGAAGCTGTATGTGATCCTCGTGAAAATTTGGACACAAGTAAGTGGTACAGAACAAGGACTTTTACATGCTGTCTGTGATTTCACGTTTATATGCTACCTTGACCTTTGGGCTGATATACTTGAAGAAGTACCTGCAAACTAAAGACTTAACTCTTGATAAAGTGGTAACCAAGTTAGACGCTTTAAGATTATTTTTGCACGAAAAGCGGAGTCAATTACTGGAGCATGCTATTGAACATGCACTTTTAAAAAAGACCAACATGAGATTTCGGTACAGAGAAGATTAAAATTCAAGAAGAGAGCAGTGGAAAAATAAAGGGATGCTGGAATTTCTATGCGAGAAGAAAGCAGTAGGGAGGTGCTAGAGTGTATTGATAGCTTTCATTCTGAACTCCAGATCAGTTCAACAGCGTTTAAGGAAGTTGCAGATATGTTTGAGGCTGTTTAGCCCAGGAATCTACTGCCAGCAAGTGAAGAAGAGTTATTGGTATCCGTTCCCAAATTACCGTAACCTGTTTCTACGATGAGTTATCCGAAGATGAGCTCTTAAAAGAAATACCACGGCACCTAAAAGCAGCTGATTTTGACCTAAAAAAAGCCATGGACTGGTCAGTATTAGATATTTTGAAATTCATAGCTAAATGGGACTTCATAGAATTTCTTCCAACACTCTCGCTAGGCCTTCAATTATTTCTAACGGTATGTTTCTGTAGCTTCATGTGAACGGAGCTTTTCAAAACTAAAGCTTATAAAAAGCTATTTACGCTCCACCATGGGACAATAAAGATTTTCTGATCTGGCTATGTTATCGATTGAAAGGGATACTGTGAATGATATAGATTTTGATGAGGTGATTGGCAAGTTTGCAGTTTTGAAGAGCGGGAAAGGAACAATTTAAATAAATTACTTTTAATGTAAAAAATAACTAAACGTAGGCTTACGGTTGATTCAGTTGTTTATTGCTTTTACTTTCTAATATTAAAGTAATATTGTTATCTTTTTTGTCATATTTGAACCGTAGGCTTGTTTTAAGGAGACGAAAACTATGGTGAAAGTCGGGGGGGGGGGGTGACACCTGAAGTTTACCGTACCGGGTGACACCAGCCCTCGGTACGCCACTGGGTCTGGTGGTGTTTTGTAAATTTGTTGCATTGCGCCCTTGCATGAAAGAACAAAGTTAAGAGCTGGACAGTATATAAAGAGAGGTCATATGCTTACTATGTGCAATAGGGATGGGAAAAACGACGTAATTGTTTTTATTTCCCCATGAAACTATAAAATACATTTTTAATAAGCTTTGCAAAGGAAAGAATGAGCCCTTAACGTTTTTTTTAAAAGGAACTCTAAAATACAACTCATCTATCGGTTAATTTGTCTGATGAAAAATATATTCAAAATATTTCTCCAATAACAGAAGAAAAATCAATCGTGGGACTCCATATTTAAATGATAACCTCCTAATTAAAAAAAAAAAAAAAAAAAAAAAAAAAAAAAAAAAAAAATATGTTTTAAATTTGAATAACGATTTTAGTTCTTAATGTCAAAATCTATTTTCTGTTTTCTCTTAACATTCCTTGTAGAATTGGTGTTTAAGCAAGAGAGATGAATGGAGTCGTTCTGGTTAAAACGGTCACTGGCCATATCGACTAGCCAAGCACCTCTGGGCACGTGATATCCCACATAGTCTAGGTCAACAATAGAACAACGTTACACAAGATAACTAGTTTAACTTGCCAGTTGTCATATTATTATGTTTGAAGACATGCATGCCTGAGTTCACACTGTTTAACTTGAAAACCACAAATGGCTTATAAAATCAGTCGATGTTTATTAAATGAAACTATCATACTTGGATAAAGGGGCATGTCTATAGTCTTAACGCTTTAAAAAAATCTAACATGTTTGAAAAATAAAGGCTTTTTCTTGTTAAAAATCAATCATAGTATCTTTTCACGAAGTGCGGCGGCCCCTACTAGTGAATGCATACATGTGGCATGACTTGTGTGCATGTATGTTGAAGACCTTTCACAAACCAATAGGGTTTTAGCTGAAGAAAAATAAAGGCTGTTTTTGAGTCCTTGACAATCACATGAATAAACGTTAGACCACCCACAATAAGTACAATCAAAACCTCGAAATCATTAATTAAGCTAAATTTGATATGCATGACCATAAAAAAAGAAAAATAAAGAGAACTAAACTAGCTTCTTTAAACCTGGATATAAGAAAGTCTTTAGACATAGAGGAAAAATATCAACTAACATATAACAAACATAATAATATCTATTGGACAAAAAAATAGAATAAAATGTATGTACAGGATTAGAGTTGGTCAATGCAATGTATAAATTCTAAAAGGGCTATGTAATAATATAAACTTAAAACGATACCTTTATTAAAACTTAAACCCTTGGGCTTCTTTCTTTTTTTTTAAAGTAAACAAACAGAACCTACATAATCTCTACCAAACATATTTAAATGTTTGAATACTTAACATTATACATACATGTTTTTTTCCGTTATTTGCAGCTTCGAAACAATAATGTCTTAGTAATGTTTTTGACTTTTTAAAACAGCCATGTCAAATGAGTGCTCAAAACCTATTTGGGTTTTGTCCTTATTCTGGAATCATCCTATATTGAGTTAGTGTTTCTGTGAGCTAAGGTGGTACTGATCTAATGCCCAGTCTATTTCAATTATAGAGTTTTCTAAATCATCGTGACACTTAATAGTATCCTTTTATTTGTAATTTATTTATTTTTTGAATTTGTCACATTCTGGATTGAGGACATCTCATTTATTTTCTTTTTTTAGAGAAGTTTATTTATCAAATGTACATAAAAATGTGTATATAAAATGCAAAAGAAGTATCGGATGTAAAGAATTAACATGTAAATCATTTATTCTTCTGTCATTATATTTGTACATTTAGCCGTTTATTTACATTTTGTATTGGTAATGGTAATGGTAATTTATAAAGCGCTTCTATCCATGCTATTTTAGCATGCTCAGTGCGCTCTAGAAGACTATTAATCTGTGAGAGGTTTCACTGCTGCCGGTTAAGCGCATGTGATAACAACTCAATATTAACGTCTACTAGTCCCAAAACTCCTGTAGGGCGACAGGGATCTGCCGGTGGCGGGGCTCGAACCCGCGACGTGTCAAGTGGAAAGTATTCTGTCTAACTTGCATTTATTGTATTGTGTATATAGGGTTTTGCTTACAAAACATTATGCAATTGGGGGAGGGATGTAAATTATAGTATGTAGTATTGTATTATAAATTTAACTAGTTTACTCCCAAAGGGGGAGAAACAAAAATAACAATTGTATGTACATGATATTTACACAGTTATGTCCCTTTTCGGTTTATAGTTTGTGATCCAAATTAAATAAAATTGATAAAATTAAAACAACTAAAGGGATAGCCTAGTTCATTTAACAAACATGCCCATGTAAAAAAATAAAAAAATATAAATTACAAATGAACTACCGTATGTGCTTGTTTAAAAATGTGTAACATCAAAGGGATGGTTGTTTTTGTGTACATATTATTCATCGGGTTCATTCTCTTTTTCTTTATTATAGGCAGTATAGGAAGTGGAAATGTGTAACAAGGAGTTCGAAGCAATGTTGAAGAGAAACTTGGTATAGTTTAGATTTAAGTTTAAAGAGAGCGACTTTACTCACACTTCTCCTCACTGCTGTCGTCGATGTTCGGAGTCAACTTGCCTTTACTTGTTATTATCCGGACAATCGTGACCTTGGGGTAGACGGGACTGGTATTTGACATATCATTATTTCTTTAGAAACGACTTTCCTCAGACGTCCCTTCCCTTTCCTCAGACGTCCCTCCACCTTCTTGGCAGGAGGATGGGGTGGTTATTTGTATATCATTTCGCTAAAATAGTAGGGCTAAGTTAGCCTACGCTCAGGGATTTTTTAACGCCCTAACATTTCAAAGTAACATATTGTAGGTTATACATTGTGTTATTTAATGTTAAAGATACTACATTCTCATAGAAGTGCCTTACAGTATAAATGTATTGACGATTTAGTTTATTTAAGCTTCCGTGCTAGAAAGATAGAAATAGGCAAAACAACAGAACGGGGGAGAGTGGGGGAGAAAGGTGGGTTATTGTGGAGTTCAGCGAACCATAGCAGGAATTGAAACGGGAGAACCAGTGGAAGGAATTGGGGAGGGAGGGGGGAGGACGGGTTACCGTCTCAAATCTCGACATTGCACATGGGTGGGCAGTAGACCGTGAAACAGAAAATCAGTCGCCTACACATTGTTTTTCAAAACGTGTACGCAGTCACGAACGTACATTCAGGCATACAAATTTAAATTAGGACATTTAAAATTCTTTTTTTTAATAATATTACAAGTAAGTGTCTTAGTAGGGCTTTAAAAAAGTATAAAATACGTTTTTGTGTTACATTCCATGTGTTTTGATAAAACACAATTAAATTAAATCATTTTAAAAGAATCGTACATAGACACCGATGTTTGGTGTTTAAAATAGTAAAAAAAAAAATGGTACTACTTTTTTTTTATAATTTAAAATTACTGAGGTTTTAGTGTTTTGAATACTTATATAATATTTAATAATGTCTGATGTTTTCCTTCGAGCAAGAAAGAAAAGAAAACAATAAGTGAAGTTAAAAATGATAACACTGCCTGTTTAAGGGACATGTTATGTTCTTAACAACAAGAAGTGAAGATATACAGTGATATATGTCAAACTATAGTAGTTTGAATTGGGACAAATCTTAATGTGTCATAAATAACATATTTTAATTTAATTAAAACAAAATAATGCAGCGAGTGGGGGGGGGGGGGGGGGGGGGGACTCAGTAACGTGCAACGACCTGGCACTTCTCTCGTGGCGTAAAAGAATCAGTGAAGCGAGATATCGTTGATGTGTGCGCTAATTTAAGGAGCGTTCTATAGTGTAACAGTGTCACGGTTCATAGTCATGTCAAGACTGTGTTCGTTTTATTAGGCGTCGACTGTGCAGATAATTTTGAAACGTGTTGTCTATATATAGCTAATTTTCAATTTTAGTCTTGCATTTGTTCGTGTCGTTTTCTGTTTAGCTAGGGTTTACGCAATTGTGTTTTATAATTTAGAGTCGGTGTATTGCTAGGGTTTCTTTATTAGAAACATACAAATGCATATAAGTACTCTTTCTTCGTGAGTGGCATTCGGGCATGGAATGGGTGCCTGAACCAACCAAGAAAACAAGTAATTTAACATCATTTAAAATATTAATAAAAGTTGAAGAATAGACTCGAACCACAGATGAGGGTAGGACGCAATAAATCTTCTTTATAGAAGGTCAGGTGGAGTCTTGTCAAAGTCTGTCTCGTCTGGGAATGTGAACAACATTGCGGAGTCCATACATCTACCTAGGCCAGGTGGTGGTCCTCCGTAAGGGTATGTATGAACTCGGTGGAAACTTCCTCTCTTCTACGTCAGAAGAAGGGTCGTCTGAGGGGGGGGGGGGGCTTTTGCACTCAGGTCCTACTTGAGTAGATACATCTAATTCGGGGACATTTCCTTGGGGGGAGGGGGGTCGCGTTCTAGGGGGGGGGGGGCTCGGAGGCAGGAGATAAGGAGGATAAGTAGTGGAGATAAGAGGATAAGAAGTGGAGGGAGGGGGTTGCTGATCGAGGGGGGGGTGCCGACTGGGGGGGGGGGGGAGGTCGGGAGGGCCGCGAAGGAGAGGGAATTTGCTTCAGCAGATGGTTGGGGCGTACCGGCAGTTTAGATCGTCTGCTCCTCGGCGAGTTGGACTAAAGTCGGTTGAGGCGGGCCATGTTGACTTGTGGGACGAGTTACAGAGGGATCAGTGAGTAAAAGAGGGTTGAGGTGGGCTGAACTGGGGAAGATACAATTACTTCCATTAAGGGTTGGAAATGGGCTTTTGCTCGGGCAGCAGCTGCGGTGGCGTATTTGGGTACATTGGGCCAGTGGGTGACCTGGTCGCAGCGGTAGCACTGTAGCCTGCGGCTCCGGACCGTTACCAAGACTTTATACGTCTTGGGGTCTACTTCATATCTGATGTTAAAGTGAACTAGAATGTCGTCTGTTGTTTTGGGGGTAATGATGCTTAGTAGTAGTAGTAGTTTCGGTTCCCACCGATACCAACAGTTTACCTTCCGGTTTACTCTCCGTTTCGGACTAAACTGATATTGATTTTCAGACATCAGCCGAATATCTTTTTTTACCTTCAAAATTCAGACTACAACTCTATTGCGGCATCTATAACTCTACTTATTGGTAATTTCATTTAGTTAAACTGTTGCGAATTAATCTGTTGGAAGTAGAAAATTGAAGTTAAAAAAAAAGGGAATGTCGAAAAGTATGGGACTACTGTGCAGCATTTATAAATCATTTGTTAAGCAATGTCGGTTTATCTTTCGGTTTCGGTCAAAAGTGTAGTTAAACGTTCGGTTTAGGCTTCAGTTTCGGCCGAAAGTCAATGTGTAACTTTCGGTACGGTTTTGTTTTCGTCCGAAAGCAAACATTTGGTTTCGGTCGGCCTCTATTTAGCTATACATTTAAGGCGTACTGTTAAAGGAAAGCAGTTGGTTTTGTTGGTACATAGCATTTCGTAGTGGTAACAGTACTATTTAAAAATATTAGGAACAAACATTCCATATACAAAAAAATAATATTAGAAACTCCCCAAATCACGCCTTTAGAAGGTTATGTAAGTCGAAATTTCTGCGACAGTTATGCTAATTCTGAATTGTGGCGACTAATCTCAATCAAATCTAACACTAAACAAAACCTTTAACAAAACTAAAACTACAACTAAACTAAAACTACAACTAAACTAGAACTAAAACTAAACTAAAACTACAATTAAATTAAAACTACAACTAAACTAATAGGCCTACTATAACTAAACAAAAACTCAACTAAAATTAAGCTAAACTAAAACTACAACTAAACTAAACCTGCAAGTCAACCAAACCTTCGACTAAACTAAAACTACAACTAAACTAAACATCTAAACTAAACCTACAACTAAACTAAACATACATCTAAACTAAACCTACATCTAAACTAAACCTACAACTAAACTAAACCTACATCTAAACTAAACATACAACTAAACTAAACCTACATCTAAACTAAACCTACATCTATACTAAAACTACAACTAAACTAAAACTACAACTAAAACTACAACTAAGCTAAAACTACAACTGAACTAATACTACCACTAAACTAATACTATAACTAAACTAATACTACACTTGATCCTACTACTAAACTAAACATTCAACTAAACTAATCATATAATAAAAACTACAAATAAACTTATACTAGTACTAAACCAAACCTACAACTTAACCTAGAACTAAACTAAACCTTCAACTTAACTAAAACTACAACTAATTCCGCAGTGTAGAGTAAAATTACTTAGGCCACGGAATATCATTTGTCTTTCTAATAGGGCTAAGCGGCAAGCTTACACCAATCATCATTTTTTTTCATACTGACGAAATAATAAAGAATCTTAAGTTCAAAGTTCGCGACTACACGGGGATTTGCCTGTTGACCAAACTTCTGCTTACTTTTACGTGGCAGTCGATGCTATAAATAGCACATCTCAAGCAACACGCCATTTTTCTTTCACTAGCTTTAGGCTTAGGTCTAAGTTTCATTTATTCTTGTCTAGATTGTTTACAGTGATTTGTTTTTTTCTAAGATTATTGTAAGTATATACGATATGCCTATATTTCGTATCTGTAAAATCTGTTAATAATGTCATTTTATTCATTTAATTTACGTTTTATAACATAATTTACTCTGTTGAGAGAATGACATTTATTTGACCTACTGACTACTAAAAATTAAAAAGTATTAGATCTAGAAAGACTAACATAACTAGAAAAAGACGGTGGGGAAGCAGATGCAAGGATTAAGGTTTGAACTGCTGCAAAGTTTGCAAAGCTGACATATTTTCTTAAAAGCTACGCACGATCGCTTAAAATGCATTAATACAAACTAAATAGGCGCCAATCACGACACTCGCATACAGAGCTCTTCACAAATACTTTCACAAGATAGTCGAGTAAGAAATACAGATACGTTTGTTGCATTTCGAGGGGAGTGGAGGGTAATAATGTGCACACAAATTGTCTATTCAATATAATAAAGTTACATATTATATATAATATGTTCAGGTTATATATTTAGATGGACTCTTCTGTATTATTTAAAGTTTCTTAAATCTGACTTTTTAATGAATTCCTTATCACAGAGTTATAAAATTAGGTAAACATAAATTGTGTTTTGTTTTCTATCTTGATGTTTTCTAGTTGAGTATCAAAAGCCTTATGTTTTTACACAATACAAATCCATTAAATCCTCTAGACTTAGAAGTTAAAATTATTATTGAGAGTTTTGTTTTGTCATAATATATAGCCTACTGTTTTTATAATTAATCATGCAATTGTTTTTATTATTAACAATTTGTTGTTGTCGTCTTTTTTTTAAGTATTAGAATACATAGTCTTAGAGTTAAGACATGTCTACATAATTATCAAATATTAATATAATATTATGATATCTATCTATCTATCTATCTATCTATCTATCTATATATCTATCTATCTATCTCTCTATGTATCTATCTATCTATCTCTATCTCTGTCTCTCTCTCTCTCTCTATATATATATCTATCTCTCTCTCTCTCTATATATATATATATTATTCTTTTTTTTTTAGTTATATAATATGCTTATAATCAAAAGTAAATAGGTAATACTTATTAGACCGCTTTATTTACAAAAAAAAAGAATGTTTAATATGCTCTTAAAATTTTTGGATTTTTAAATTTTTAGATTGACAGAATGTACAATAATATTTACAATTTTATTCCAGAAAAATTGTATCACAATGTCTACACAGAAGATAAAAACTGAATCTGAGGAGGAATTGTTTGTCCCCCAATGTATGCCTTTAGAGAATGTAAGTAAAGATATATAACATATATATTATTTTCATTTTGTATTTCTTTATCTCTGTCTGACTAATGAGTGCTTTTAAGCAGCACATGTAACCATTTTCTCCAATTACATTAAAATTTAAATAGCTAAAAGGCACATTTCACAAGGCAATCGCTCGTACTTTTCGATTGATACTTGAATGAAAAACGAAACAGTGAAACGATAGGTAAGACAACTCTGACATGGGCTGAGGCTTGTAGCAACAACTGAAACGACATATTCGAGCCGATCCGTGGTGGAAGCTCTTCAAAAGGGAATTATCTCCAAAAGCCCAGTTTGCATATGTAATAGAAAGTCAGGATGTAATAAACAAATGATACTTATTTTGTAAATTTTTTTTTTGAAATATTGAGATTTTTTTTAAATGTCCTTAAAAAGGGACGCCAGCAAGAAATGATACCGTGACATTGCATGTTAGCAAGAAAAATATTTATGAAAATTTCATCCCGTAGCAGGACAATCTAACCGCAATAGCTCGACCGTTTCTTCTGCTTTTCCACAGTTTCGACACCTCAAATCAATGTGGGAACTAAACCTACTATAGAAGGCTTCTATTGGGCAATGCCACTTAGAAACTGGGCTATCGTGAACTGTTCCCTTTTGCGAACTTCCACCACGGGTCAGCTCGACTTGGCACCCGTACCAGTGTTTTGTCGTCGACATAATTATCGATCTGCGGACAGTCTCAATTAAGCACTGATCATTAAGAGTGGGACTCCTTTTTGGCTAAGAAGTCCGTTATCTCGTTTTCATGGGACTGCTGTATTACTCAACTGGACCTTCACTCCGTGCCTAGAGGTTAGATCTAAAAAGCCGATAAGTACGAGAAAGTCGTCCGAGCGATGTTCCCAGAACATCGATTGCTTGGAACACTGAAAGCGCATCATTGAAGATGAAAATGTTGGCTGCCACTTCTGAATCAATCTCAAACCTTTTCATGATTGCCTCAATGGAATGTCTGATGGCTTCCATATCTGCCTCTTAGCTGCAGTTTGCACCACAAGGTCATGACAACTCTTTTCTTCGGGTACTCACCCCTAGGTACAAAACAAGACATCCGTACCGGACACGTTTTCCGTCATCACTGGTAGCACTGCCATCAGTAATCGATGCGATGCACGCCGAATAGGAGTGTGCCGTCTTGAGGGCGGTAGCAAGCTTCTCAACACAGCTGCTGTGTTCTTCGACTGCCGTTTATACCAATCGAATGCAGTGATAACCTTTTGTTTTATGCCCGAGCGAGAGTCAGGGTATGTTTACAATGAGTTCCATTGCAGTCGTTGCGCTGTTCTAAAAGTGTTAAAAAATCGCATGAGTGCTTGGTTTTGTACACAAGAGTTATGCGTCTTTAATGGTGTATTATGGTGAAAGATGGGATTTATTTATGGGTCTGGAAGGTGCCTCTTAGTCTTCCTAGCTCTGATGGGGAGGCTACCTGACATTAGTAGGGGAAAAGTAAATGCTGGTGGGCATTGTACTGATCACACAATCACCTAGTATACAGTGACCACAGACATTGGTAAATGCAGCTTCTCGGGCAAATGTAGCGATTCGCGTAGAAAATTAGTAAAGTTTGCAATGCTAAATTGTAGGCCGCCCTCGACAAAATTCATGGCTTCGCTCATGACTGTCCCTTTGTCCATTTAACATTTAACGTAGTCAATTTAAAAGTACTCTCCATTGAAGTGTTCCTGTACACATATCAAGACATGCTTTTATCTTTGGCTAGATTTCATATAAAAGGTCCGAAAATTGCAGGATGTAAAATAAGTTTATTTAGATTGTAAACAAAAGCTTGATAAAACAGTATATTTTTCAAATACAATGCAATGATGTCTATACATGGTATGTATGGGCAAAGCCAATTGGGAAAAAATTACAAGAGCTTTACGACTCAAGCTATTTGACTACACAAACAACTGCAACGTTCTCCAAAAATTGTTATTTTAGGCTAAAAGCTAAAATAAATGAAAAAAAAAACTGCAATAAAAAATGTACGAATACATAATACAGTAGCAGAAAAATAAACAATTGTATATGAAAAACAAATCCCAACCTCTTCAAGGTCATAGGCCAAGAAACCCTATCAAATTTAAACTAAGAAAACATCAGAAAATAATTCTCTTAAAATAGTTATCAAATATATACATAAAGTCAATTCCTTATATCTTATTGTATTTGAGTATCCTATGTAGAACATATTATATTATATTGCGAATCAAATGACTATAAAATAATATAGTCGATATTTTAAATAAAGCAACCATTGGTTTATTTAATACGGCCTGAAATTAGATTATATCTTTCAAGAAAAAAAAAGAGAACCCTTCCTTCAAGGTCATCTATAAACGTTTTATCACAAATGTTTACAAAATAAAGAAAATGATCCTTATTAAATATGTAGCCAACACTGACTTAGGGAGCAGAAAAAAAACAATAAGACAAATATACGAAGAATGTGTAATATATGTCCCAAAATATTACAGCAATTTAAACCAATAAAGTACACACAAAAATACATTAGATATAATACGGAAAAAAATCATCTCATCCGTGGAGGAATAAGAATGACTATATAACATTTATCTATACATTGAGTCATTAAATTTAAGACGAAATCTGACAAATATGGCAACATTATAAACAGTTGAATACTGGTACTTACCATAGAACTATAAGTATAACTATAAGAACTAGTATAAACTAGTTCACTTAATTTCAATGTATAAACCGTAGAAATAAATAGAAAATAGTACATTGCATTTCATTGTTTTAACTGTAAAACCAAATAGAGACTAGTCATTGCATTTTATATTTTATTGTATAAACTGTAAAATTAGTTATACACTTATTAAACTAGTACATCGCATTTCATTGTATTAACTATAGAACTAAATATAAACTAGTATATGGCATTTCATTGTATTAACTATACAAATAAATAGAAACTAATGCATTGCATTTCATTGCATTAATCATAGAACTATATAGAAAGTAGGACATTTCATTGTATTAACCATAGAATAAATAGTTTTGACTGTAAGACTAAATAGAAAGTTGTTGATTAAACTGGACAAAATATTAAGTTATAAAATATTTAGGTATTGACTGTTTGACTTTATACAAAGTGAAAGTGGTAACATGAATTTTTTTGACTTTTGGATAAAATGAAAGATGTTGGATCAATTGTATTGACTGTTGGAAAAAAACAACTTTGCCGAATATATTTTTTAGAAACTAGGACTATAGAAATGTAGATTGCATTGTATTAATTAAAACAAAATTTGTTGAATAAAAATCTCACTTTCAAAATTCCCTAGGAAAATTTCAGCTTGAAATTTCCATGTACAGAATGCAAGGACATTAATTGTGAAGGTATTTATTAGTATAATTATTATATAGTTAAATATTATACAAATATATATATATTAATAATAATTGTAATATTGAAAGTAATAAAAAATATGTTAAGAAGGCATGTGAATAAATTATAAAATATAAAATAAACATTTCAGATTGTGTTACTGACCACAATGATGACCAGTCAAATGAAAACTACTTTCTGTTAATAGGTAATTTATTGGTAAAGCCATTCTTAATATACATAAATTTAATATATAATGTCTATGATAATTTAATGATAACATATTTTTCTGTAAGTTAATAATGTTGATAAAGAGAAGTATGATTCAATTACTTTAAATTAATTGATTTTTGTATTTTCCTGTACAGGTGACAATGAAAACCAAGTGTCGGAAGGTGGGGAGGCAGATCTCCACAAACACAGGAAGAATTGTAAAAAGAATCCAGGTCATCCAGAGTTTATACCTATTGAATCATTCAGCTTAGAACATCTACCTGAAGGTCACCAGGACAGTGACATGTATGAATTCATCAAAGCTGCAGCTGACCTGACAGTTAAATTAAGTGTCCACATGACCAGTCCAGAAAGACCAGAGTTTTGGCCAAACACAAATATTTCATATTTTTTGTCTGACATGAGAGGAAAGAAAACATTGAGGACAGGAAGTGGAAGGGTGTGGAGTGTGTTTAAGTTAACAGATGAAGATAAACATTGGAAGTATGGTTATACAACATGTCCATGTGATAAATGTAAAACTTCAGACAAACCCAGCAAAGTTTGGTGGGAGATTGGTGTGAAAACAGCTGCACATGTGGTTGTTGATGAGATTGAGGCAAGCCACACGACCTTGAGATTGTTTTATGATAGAGAAGATAGTGAAGTAGTTATTCTTAAAGATAAGGTATGTGTTGATAAAGTAGACATTGAGAAAGACGGGTGTTTGATGACCTGTGTGACTTGTGATGAACATTTGGCAAATAAATTGGAGAAAATGGTGGACCATTTACATGATGTCAGGGAGAAAGTCGAAGACAAATACAGAAAATATCGGGATACTGACAAGTTTAGCTTTATAGTGTCACATCCTCATGGATGTAATAAACAGGTCAGTTTAGGTCAATTGAAGGACAGATTACAGGTGGGGAGTCATGAAGATGACTATAAGTTGACCTACACAACATGTACATGTCCAGGAAGTAGTGGATCTATTGTACACTGTGTGGTTTATGATGGTTGGTATGGCCTTGTCCATAGTGGAAGTTTAATGTCTGGACTGAATGTCAGTTCAGTTTGGTGAAGTCTTATATTGAGTTGAATTACTTGTGTGTCACAATGTAAGCTTAAATAAACAAAATGGATGATGTTTGATATCTTTATTTAAAATCATTCTTACTTTATAAATCTGAAATTTATTTATTGCAAGGATAAAAAAACAATTTATAATTTATTTTATTTTTATTAATTTATATTTTTACATTGTTATATTTTTTTTATTGTAAACATGTTAAAACAATGTCTTTTCTATTATTGAATAAACTTTATAAATTTTTATCGTAATATCTTCTTCTTGTTTACATCTATGATGTCATGTTTATGTTGTTATAAAGCTGTATATTTAGTTTAGATTTATGATAATTGAATAAAAAAAATATAAACAAATGTATCGACATTAGATCTTGCGATCTACTACAGACATTGCACTTGAATATATAAAAATCATAGGAAAATTAATTATATTTTAAACTATTTTAAAATTTAAGAATAAGACCAAATAAAGTAAACAACAATAAACATATTTACAAACTATATATATTTACTTACAATTACAATTACAAAATAAGATGAAAAAAATAATAATAAAAAGTATCATATAAATAAAGACATAATATGATGAGATGTTTCTGGCAAGTTAATCGAAGGGAAATAACAGTGAAAATACTAAAAAAAATTCTAAGCTTTACTTAGTTACCGTTATTAGATTTTCCTTTTTGTTTTCTAAATCAATCTATATCCATTTGATTAAATATATTAATAAAATTGAACTAACATTAAGTCATTTTAAATGAAAACATTTTTGTTGTGGTCACCGTTTTATGTATTTTATTAAAGTTGACTCAGAAGTTCAATTACAATAAAATAAAGGAAATACATAATTGTATAAAGGAATTACATAATTGTATTTAAATGTGTGTCGCCTTTGTTGTTTTTGTTGGTAATATTTTTTTTTTTATACAAGAAACATTATAAAGCAATGACTTTCTACCACAGATCTAATAGTCTAGCTTTGCCCGTTATCTTAAACTTGGCAAACATTTAAATATATATGAACAAAAATTCAACCCCATCAGAGAACATCATAAGTAACATAATCTGCTCCACGCCACATGGTGAGCATTGAAATATATGTATATCTTTTTTTGGCAAATAACACACACATTAAATATTTTTGGAGTAACAACCTATACATTACAAGAGCAATATAAATAAAAATACCTACTATATAAACTACAATGTTCCTTAATGCATATATATATAAATTATTAAAGGTGAAAAGCATACGACTCCATACACACTTACAAAAAAAAACATTAAATACATCTTTTAACATAATAGATGAGATTATACATGTCTTAAAAGGGCATCCGGGCAAAATAACGACTGTCAAAACAGCGACTGTCACTTGAGTGACGTCTAAATAGCGATTGTCTCAAAACAGCGACTGCCAAAACAGCGACTGTCATTTGAGCGACTTACACAATAGCGATTGTTTTAAAACACAACAATGTTAGAAATGAATTTAAAAAAAAATAATTTTATTTGGATTAGCTACATAATACATATATGATTTAAAAAAGAAGATTTCAGAAAGACTCCATGATTTAAAACGAAGACTTAAAACATAATACATGATTTAAAAAGAAGATTTAAAACAGAATACATGATTTAAAAAGAAGATTTAAAACAGACTACATGATTTAAAAAAGAAGATTTAAAACATAATATATGATTTAAAAAGAAAATTTAAAACAGAATATAAAAAGACCAAGGTTAGTCAAATCATGACACGTTTATTTCTAAATTGTGAGCAAGGGCTCGAAGGAATTGCAGAAGATCATACTGATCTCTATGTTGTTGTACAGCAGTGATTCTTGTGTTCATTGTCACGTATTTTTTCATTCGCTGAGTAAGGTATCTGCCTTGTAGCAGCTGGGTACGATTTGTTCGTTGAAGGGCTTCCTCCCGTCTTAGAGCTTCGATTAATCTGAAGATGGAAGGATGGTGAGTTTCCGCTGATCCCTGAAAAGCATTGTGCCAACTTTCGAGCTGATTTTAGTTCGTGGCAGTCCTGCATCTTGTCGGGCTTTCACACTCCACATATTTACAGGAAATAATGGCTGTCTTCTGTCTTTACGTCTGTTTCTCCACCCCACGTAGTTATCTTCGAGGTAATTTACAAGAGGCATTACTTCTGGTGGGTAGTCTGTCACCAGTTCATTAAAGGCATCGCTCACTTCATCCACAGGTAGAACGGCAAGAGCAAGAAGCATTTTCAATGCCGTTCAAACATTTTCCTTTTGTACATATAACCTTTGTACTCCGTTTTCCTGAATCTTTCTCCAGAGCGATTGTCCCAAGTGAAAGTAACAGCCGTAGATATGCGTTTGAGGAAATGCTTAAATAAGTGCAGCTTTAGACGCTAATTCATACTCGATCTGTACACTTCTTTGAGCGAATTCAGGTTTCAATGATTTCATTTCAGTCAACATTCGACATTATGTGACGTGTTGCTTATTTGGGAGCAAAACAAAAACTCAGGGAAGCACATTGTTCCGTATCAAAGCATGCACAGTGTATACTTGATAGAATAGGTTTGGTGATACTTTGAATGTGCCATCACACATCCAATGTTCGGAGTCGTGCAAGGTTTGAAAAAACTGATCTGTGTTGAAAATAAGCATCCGATTAACATCTCCACGCCCACTGTCATAGAGCAGGAATCTACGCTGGTCTGTTGTTTGTCTCAGTTGATCGGGCTTAATTATATCTCAGAGTAACCCGGATGCAGGGGAGAGCATGATGGCCAATGTCTACCCGTACGTCCACTATGTCTTCCATGTAAGTGAGTCCCTAATTTAGAGTTACCTTTCCTTGTTGCACTTTTCTCCACTTATAGCTAATATAGATTCTTTTAGCATGAGACGTTTCGACATTCTCTTGTGCTGACTTGAAATTTGTTCATGGAATTTCTTACTTCCTTTTTTTTTTGTTTTGTTTGCTCGGTGGCCCAGCAGCAGCGCGTTTGTCTGGCGTACCAGTCCCAGTTTCGAATCCTTGTGAAGGTTAGGATTAGTTGCCGCGTCTCAATGGTGTATCTGGGTCACTTCTGTAACCATGGATCTCAGATCTAGTGAAATAAGTAAATCACTGATCCTCTCCCATTAAGAATACACAGTGTCACGCACGCACCCTGTATTCGATCTTGTTGTTGTTGCACTAAATAAAATCGGGAGTGGATTGAGAGGTGCGACAGTTGTTCTTGAGTTCTAGTTTATTGATGTCTTTGTACATGTTGAGTATTGCGGAGTATTGTAATATCCTGAGTATTGTATTATCCTGAGTATGGTATTATTCTGAGTTGTATGATTCATTATTCGTTAATTATTAAACAGTTTCATTAATTAACCCTCGTTGTTTTTAATGAGTTAATCAAAGTGACAAATACGAGCCAATGCAGTGTGTGTTACATGTTACAACAGGTAGAGCTAACGCATCGGGGACAGATCCGAGATTTCATCTCACTGACGAGAGGCCCACGTGACTCGGCGGGGAGGAAGCAATGTGCGCAAAAGCCCCGTCTGGCCAAGCCCAGGTGCCCGGGGTCTATAGTCTTGATAGATAAATAGATGTTTGATAGATAGACCGATATGTAGATAAAAAGATAGATATACAGACAGACAGATAGACAGATAAACAGATAAACAGATAAACAGATAAACAGATAAACAGATAGACATATAGACGGATAGGCTGATAGGCAGATAGACAGATAGACAGATAGATAGACAGATAGATAGACAGATAGATAGACAGATAGATAAACAGATAGATAGACAGATAGATAGACAGATAAATAGACAGATATATAGACAGATAGATAGACAGATAGATAGACAGATAGATAGACAGATAGATAGACAGATAGATAGACAGATAGATAAATAGACAGACATATAGACAGATAGACATATAGACATACATATAGACAGATAGACAGATAGACATATAGACAGTTATATAGACAGATATACAGATATACAGATAGACAGATAGATAGATATATAGACATATAGACAGATAGATAGACAGATAGACATATAGACATATAGACAGATAGACAGATAGACAGATAGACAGATAGACAGATAGACAGATAGACAGATAGACAGATAGACAGATAGACAGATAGACAGATAGACAGATAGATAGACATATAGACATACACCTACGGAAACACAGACATACTTATCAAAAGAAACCAACAGTATCCCATATAATGTGTAAAATCCCATCTTTGCCTTGAACATAAAAATCGATTTCCGAATTAGTCTAAGATTTCAAACAATATGTAGATATATATAGAAAAACTAATAAGCCTAAGGCTATTTATGTATTCTATTTAACTGGGTAGCTTTTTTAATGTCAGTATTTTGTGGTGTGGATTCTATGTTTTAATATTTGATATACTCAAACATTGGTAAAATAAGACTTGCAATTGACAAAATAGCACATTACTTTTAAAACTATTATTAAAAGTATTAATAGAAAAAAAAACATGCTTTAACTGTTCAACTTTAAATAGGTCATATTGTTTTCGGTCATATATATAAAATATACCAAAGACTATAAGATGGACAGCTTGCTCTATTTTTAGAGCTTATATGTTATTTTTTTCGTCCGCATCCAATAACGCTGTCTTAAATGACTTTTTCTCTCCTACGTTTGCCTAAATGTTTCCGCTATATACACCTTTTTTTTAATGTTTCATTGAGAAAATCATAGCGATTAAATAAAACGGAAGTGCACAGTACACAAAGGAATCAGGAATTTCGAAAAGAAGTCATTCGAGTCTTCAAATAGCAGAAATATTAAAGCAAGAGGTCTATCTTATTATAGTTTTTGAATATACTTATTAAAAAAAAATTATTAAAATGGCTCAACTATTGGTTAACCACTGATCTAAAAAGAATGGATGGCGCTTTCTTAATAAATTGGTTTGAGCAAGGTGAAGAAAAGCACTGATCTATAGAAGAAAGGAAAAAACTAAAAATGTCCGCTGCACTTACAGATGTAAACAGAATTGTGTCTAAATCTTACTGTGCCACTGATCAATAAATAGATCGGAACGGAATCTATGTTGCTGCCATTTTATAAAATATGCAAATGGATTGTTGCTGTCATACTTCTGACTTCTTATTAATAATATAAAACTAACAATAATACGATCAAAAGAAAACAAATACCAAACAATAAAAAAAGTAGACAGCAATATTTCGCAGTACGGGAAAACCCGGTCCCGAACACACACTAAATTTGAAAGCATTTCAAAGGGACATAATTTGGAAACTGCGCCCATTGTATAACCTTAACATACGGTGATTAGTAATAGGTCTAAGTTTATTTTAAAAAATAAATTAACGAATTAAGCAATATTGTTAAAAAAAAACAACAACTTTATTTTAGAGGAAGTTTCCAATTTATACATTTAACTTTTAACCCGATTAGTCAAACGGCTTAGGAGAATATAGAGCAGAAACAAACATCTAAATAAATAAACAAACTCACGGTAATTATATATATTGATCAGTAAAAGTAGAAACAAAATGGCGGGAATTTCCTCAAGAATGTTACTTCCGAGCCTAATCCATTCATTTTAAGATCAGTGAGGTTAACAGATTGTGTTGAATTCGAATTTTAGTTAGATGCAAATATAGCATTATATATTATAAACACATCTGAAGTTAATGAACGCATCTATCGCGATAGCTCTGTTTACAGTGGGCATCTCTTGTCAGCTGACCAATACACTCACGATGGACGCATACGATGGACATGACATTCTTAGGAATAAGATGACCGTTCAAAAGAAAGGGAGAAATAAATTGGGACAAGACATTAACGGACACAGGGACGATGTTGGATTATTTTGTCAAAGACTATAATAAGATGGACGGCTTGCTCTATTTTTAGAGCTTTGGAGTCGTGTTTTTTGTGCGCAGCAAATAACGCTGTCTAAACGACTTCTTTCGTTTTTAATCTTAATTTCAGTTGTAATCTTATAATAATATCACAGACAATCCTTCTTTTACTATTCTACATGAAAAGTAGTGTGTGTCTTGTGTGTTAGTCTATTTGGTGGTTCTATGGACGATAATGTCTAATATGTTATGACGCGAATCCTATAATGAAGACTATTGTGTCCAATGCATTTCAACTAATTTTTCAAATGATGTAAAGTTGTTGGGGTTTTTAATGGATTATACGGTCAACCCGTTGCATGCCCGGATGTCAATCACAAAAGGGAATAAATAAATAATTTCGTTCTTGAATATGGTAGAAAAAAATATTTTTGTATTATATGGCTGAGTATTTTGGGTGAGAGTGTATGTTTGTGTTTTAAGTCTGTCTATACAAGCGTTTATGTATGTTCCAATGCGTTTGTCTTTCCGAGTGCGTCTATCAGTTTTGTTCACAGTGTACGTATGTCTGTCTGCATTATTCCCAATCAACTTAATTGACTGTCTGAGTTTTTCACTTGGTGTGGTGGTGGTGTAGTGTAGGTCTCTGGTGAATAGTCTTCTGAGCCAGTGGTATCATTTCAACTTCTGCTTTAGGGGGAAATTAACAGGATGGCGTTGGCATCCTGCTGGCCACACAATCCCCGCGTGTTACATTTGCTAGCCTCCGATTTGTTCTGCTTTAATTAAATACATTTTTGAGTTGGAGATTTAAAAAATAGTTTTTTACTTGTATATGTTTACATATTTGTGTGTGTGTATGTTTGTGTCTCCATATGCGTTTCTGTGTGTATGTGAAAGTGTGTCATTTTGTCTTTGGTTTGATGAGGCTCACATGTGTACCGCAACCCTGAATAGAGGAAGGGTGGGGGGCGGTTTGAGAGGGCGGTTGCCCCATGCACCAATAATAAGATAGCCGCTAATTTGACTTTTAAAAAAAAGATAATTAAAACCGAACCTAATTAGTACACACGGATAATTCAATTTGTTGTCAAAGAAAATTTCAATTCAAGAAAGAGCAATGAATTCAGCGTGTCAATTCAAGAAAAGTAATGATTTCAACATTTCAATTTTAAAAAGCAATTATTTCAACATTTCCATTCAAGAAAAGTAATGATTTCAACATGTCAATTCAAGAAAAGTAATGATTTCAAAATTTCAGTTAAGAAAAGTAATGATTTCAAGACACCTTTCCTTTCTTTTCCTTCTG